>JASGCC010000225.1:0-464442 GCA_030067915.1 Hydractinia echinata
AAAAAAGAGAGAAGATTACACTCCTTGATATCTCCGGAGACTCTCAACATCCTCTGGGATCAGCATCAATTCTTTCTGACACGAAGCTCTCTTTTCCAGGCCGTCTTTTCAATAGTTATCAACACACGGCTACTGCTACAATCGATCCCAGTCTATGCGTTTGCGCTTGCTCCAAAACATCAGTTGCGTGCTCTCTTTGTAATCACATGCTCTTCTCCTGGTTGTAGCAGATGAGCGTACAACACATCCTCCAGGCAATGGACTTTCCTCCGGGATATTGCTCTGCCCTTTGCAAGTGGTACCTCTTTCGAGTTTTAATCGCCCTGCTAGGTCTTCATCCAACATAGCAATTTTTATGTATTGTGTGAGAACTTTTCACTATGGTGTATAAGGATGTTTGAACCCGCCATGTACTGACTAGTCCTCCTCCAGCAGATCCAACTCCTTGCGCTCTTGGGGTTTAAAGAGTCTTTCCGCGATGTACCGTTGTGTAGCGACTCTACAAAGGCTGTAAACGTATGGTCGGGTACTTGGCTGTGGCCTCTTAATTTTCCACACCCTTGTCCTCTAGCATTTTCAGTCACTGCAGACTTGAAATTGGAGCCATTCGTCACATTGAAAAATGTTAGGAATACGCGAAGAGTCCCTGGCTTTATAAATGTTTCTGATCATGTCCGCGACCTTCTTTTCGTACGTAGAGGCACCTCAGCATACCTTGTACCCGTGAGGATTCAATTTGATAGGTATTTCTACAGCTTCGTCATGAGGCATGTCATAGGACATCAATTGATGCATCTCGTTGGGTCTCGTATGGTAAAAATGCGGGTAATCGATACGTCTTGAACCCCCGAATATGTGGGAGCCAGAGCAGTTGCCCTAGAACACGCAGTGTGACCTTTCTTTTTGATAGGCCACTCTGCTTCCGCGAGGAATTTGATGGCTTTTTCGTCCAGTCCCAGAGATCTATCGGGGTGTAGTACATATTTCGCTTTAATTTTCTGCTTCTTCTCGTAACGCATATGTATGGTGCTTTGACATGTCTTATTACATGTCAAAAACAGTTTAAAATACTTGTATGCTGCGAACCCAGAAGAGTCAAGGAGCAACAATGAAGGTAAGTTCACGTCTGTTGTTGTTTGGAATTGGTGTGTAAAATCCTGACAAATTTCGGAACTTTATCGTTCGATGCGATGTAGTACTCTGTACATGTATCTCGATGCTCCCTTTAGCTCTTCCGGCCTGTATTTGCATTTCCCGTTTGTTTTGTTAAACCAGTCGATTTTATCTCTGCCGGTCTTGTATCCATTTGGGCCTGGGCTGTTTGTAGTTTTTCCATCGCTTCATCGTGCCTCTTGCGTTCCTCTCACAGACCATAAGCTTACTAACAGGAAATTTGATCCGCTGAATGCCAACGCGTTAATCGCGGCACTCTGCAACAAGAACACCGATAGTGCATTTATTTTCTGAGTGTTTGCTCCTCTTACATTCTCTGCAGCTAGATCTTCGTTTTGATGGTTCGCAAATCTGGCTCCCCTTACAGTCTTTGCACTGCGATCTCACCTTTCATGGGGCAAATCTGAACTCCCCTTACAGTCCTTGCAATTTGCCCTCTGTCTTTCAATGGGGGCAAATCTGACTCCTTACAGTCTTTGCAAATATGCCTCACCCTTTCATGGGGCAATCTGACTCCCCTTACAGTCTGTGCACTGATCCCCCGCCTTTTGTGGGGGCACTTGTTTTGGCACGCAACCGCTTCTTTTTTTCCAGCAACATATCCAACTTTTGTCCGTTGCCTTCCCCCTGATCCTGAAATTTTCTAGGGTTAAAATGTGTTTACAGTTTGAGCAGCTCTTGGTTCCTTCCATATTGACTTGTACTTGCCCTTAGGACAAACATAAATTTTGGTCACTAATATTCAACACTGTGAAATCTACCAATCTAGATGTTCAGCTGGGCATCCTGAAGCAAATAGATGTAGCAGCGGATATCCCCAGTTCCTCAGCCTTTTTCGTCATGTGCAGCGTAATACCGTCACTCAGGCGTTTGTAAGGGTCTTCCACGATCCATGTAGGTTATGATCAGGAGAGGCCCCAAAATCGATAAACAGGGCGTATCTTTCGTTAAAAAACTGGCCAATCGTCACATTGGAATCGTGACTGCCGAAGAGGTTCACGATCTGTTCGAGGTGGTCTTTTGGAAGCATGGCATGTGAGTAGAGCTCGTTGGGCTCACCCTCGACAGTAATCGAGACCTTCTCAATCTTAGGGTTGTAGAAGATCTCGTTTTTACCAGAGTAGGCCTTCACATCTGAAGGGTCTACGAACAGTAACAAGACACCTTTTAAACGTTTTGCGGGAGTGTTGATTTGAAGGTTATAACTGGTATCCGCTTTTTTAATGGTGACCACCTTACTCCGAAGTATCCGTTCATAGGGTAGCGCTAGTCTTGCATAGCGTGACATCATGGCGCTCGCGAGACCCTCATGTGAGATTTTATCAAATTCCAAGGCGATATTACTAATTTTGTAGGTGGCGTCGGCCGGCTTGGCTGCGGTAGCCCCTGCACCAGACCCTGCTGCTGCCGTACCGGCGTCTTTGATAACATCGGTATATGGAACAAAATGTAGGACAAACTGTAGCCTATCATATAATCCAGGTTGGTACACCGGGAGGTCCTTTGTTAATTCGAACATTTTACCTAATGGAATACAGAAGGTGTTACCATAGGCTGCGACGATTGCCTTCTCTTCATCCGTGCCACCTATACTGGTAGCTTTCACCTGTAGAGCACGGATGTTCCCATCGTTGGGGTTTATGCCTTGTAATATTAAATTGTTCTCTCTTTCAAACTTTGGCAACCATAGATCTTTGTATAATGCGAGCGTGTTGTAATCACTGATATTTTGAATTTCGTTTCCGTTTAAATTAACCCTTAAATTTTTCACCAACGACTTACCAATGTTAGACACGATTGTGCATGTCGTGTTTCTCCCCGTAAGTTCCAGATCAAACAGTAGCTTGCTGCTACCTGGAGAGATGACATCATTTTGCCCTAAATTTGGGATATCCACGTAGAGGTCTTCGTTTTTAAGGTACGTGACTCACCTTAACACGTTGTTTTCTACCCTTGATACCAAAAAGCGTTTTAAGCTCTGCGTAGGGGTCCAATTTGATTCCGAATGCGTTACTAATTTATTTTAGGGGGATTTTTTTTTTAAATAAATGCCGACGAACCCACTATATGAACACGATTTCACGCCAGAGGAGGACCTTCCAGATGATAGACCTGAAGATCCTCCAGCGAGGCCTCCAGCAACGCCAAGGCCAGAAGAACAACAGGGTGTTGTTGCCAAGGCTGAGGGCAGATGCGGTAAAGGACAAGGTCAAGAGTGTGTACAAACCTCTTAGGGAGGAGCTGGGGCTGCCTAATGCGGAACATGACGATGAATTTGAACTGAAAGCGAATAAACGTTATTTCAAGGGTGAGGATATTACCGAAAAGATTACGAGGAAGGATGGTAGGGGGTTCCTATCCTCGAAGACCATTATAACAAATCTGGGCTCGACGCGTCTGCAACTCATGGGTTTCCCCGACTATAAGACACCCAACAAAGGCAGTAAGGCAATGGCTTAGAAACTCCTGAACAAGATCGTTCACGTCGAGGAGAAGGTTGATGATATTGAAATGATGCCCTTACTCGAGAATGTCCTAGACGAGACGGAAAGCCTTATCGAAGATACTTCGTTTGGTGATGATGATGAAGGTATCACTGAACGTGAAAGAAGGGGGCTTAACCTCGAACTTCAGACACTAAGACGCGATTTAAAGAACTTGAAAAACAAGATGATTCTATACGACAGCGAGATCAACAAGGCAGAAGCCAAGGTGAAAGAACTCGAGGCTAAGAAGACCGGGGCAACCGAGGGACAACGAGCTACCCTGGACAAAGAAATCGCTAAGGTCAAGGAGGATATCGAAAACCTGCAGGATCAAAAAGAGGCCACGCGAGAAGCGCACGGACTATTATCCTCAGGCATCCACAGCCAGCTAAAGGTCATCAAGGAAACGCTGATGAAAATCGCCGGAGATGACACGTCCCTGGTTGAAAAGCTCAAGATATTGTTCAAGGAGCAGGGTCTGACTATAGCGAGTATCGTCTCGGCTGTTGGTCTACTGATTTCCACCATTGTACCCGCAGTTACAGGGGGAAGCGCTGGAGGTGCAGGAGGAAGTGCCGCAGGAAAGGGGTTTGTAGAAAAGCAGCTGGAAAGATTGGGAAAATTCCTGAAATACTTGGCAGGTAAAGCTGGTGCTGCATTACCTGGCATCATTGGTACGGTTGTCTCGTTCTTTCTCAGGGTAGCAGCAAAGATTGTCGAATATGCAGCCAAACATCTGTACATGGCAATCGCTGCTGCCGTTGCTTTTGTCGTGGCCTATGTTGGTAGGAGAAAAGTCTAATATGTTTTCATCAAACACATTAGACCTATTTAAGCCAGATGTAGGTCAATGCGGCCTTGGTATCCTCATGTTGATTGGGGTTTTTCGTCTTACCAAGAGGGCCCATGGGATGGGCCCCCTTGAACCCTACTATTTGTCCCGACTCGCGCTTAGTAGGTGCCTTCCTCATATGTTGTTCCCTTTGTGGGGTGTATTTGATAGCGCCAGCCTGCTCCGTATGCTTAGGGGGTGCCGCATGTTTGATGGCCTGCTCCCTAGGCTTCGAAATAGACTTATTATTCACATCAACCTGGACCCCAACGTTTACATTGGCAGGTGCGATCAAGATATTGTTGTTATAACCCTCAATTTTACCTATACGCAGGTTCATGTCTGAGGGTAAGATGTACATGCTGGGCATAACAGCAAAGTTAACCGGAGTTCGTGCATATTGCAGTACCTTTTTGAATTGTGTTATATCTTGCCCTACATTCTCTTCCCGCCGCGCCATACTTTCAAATTTTTGCAGCAAGATTTGTCTGGCTGTATAGTTGTCCGCACCAGCCGAGTAAGGATTCCTTGGCTCCCCTGCGACCCAAGCAACAAGACCACGTAGTACGCGAATACTTTCACTCAATTTTGTCAGACCTTCCGACGTCAAGACCCTGGCTTGTTGGTATGATGAATTTTGCATAGTCCATCATCAACCTGAGGCCACATGAACCATTGGTGAGTGATGACATTACCCGCCTTAAATTTGTAAAGACCGTTAGGGTCTGTACCATATTCACGACACACTTGTGCATATCAGAGGTTGAGTAGGGATTTTTGTACTGGGCAAACCCATCGTCAAATGGCATGGGTACCTCATTCTTGCAGAATGCGAACGCATGTGATAATACACGTGAAATTTAAAGATCGAGTTGACGAGTGGTACGGAGCCCGTCATGTGCTTTAGCGGAGATACCTAAAGCCGTGGTTGCGCAATGGATTGGTAAAGTTAACCTGATGTTCCAAAAATCCATGCTTGTCCTGTCCATCCAACCTCTGACAGGATCATTGAGGTAGGTTGTTGGAATTTTGATGGCATACTTGCTAAACTCGGGGAATACCATGGAAATGTGTGATTCCGTGGACACGTACAGGTCCTGGTGTTCCAGGTTTGTTATACCAAGGGACCATTCTCCCCTGTTTGACTTGTACTTTGCCTTCGGGTTGTACGAATACATGTTATACCCTTTCTTAGAAGAAAGGATGAAGCAACTCTACATTACCGACATTGAAAAACCCACAATGTTTGAGGATTACCTGGGGCAGGACCACGCAGGATTGCTTTGAAATCGATTAGTATTAGCCCTATGTGGCTGAACATTACACCGACAATGAATTCACTATCCGTAAGGCAGGGCCTGATCAGGGGGTTACTCGAATCGAGATCATGAATGGTTTGTACAGGATTGAGGATCTGGCGCACTATCGTCAACAATCAGGCACAGGACAAAATCAAGCGGTTTGTCCTGAAAAAATGGACCTCTGCAGGCTCCGTGTCCAGTGACGGGTACAACGGTGGTGATTAACAGACCACTGCAAGAGCTCTTGGGCCTACCTGCTCCAGCTGGTTGGAATGTACTATACAAAGGGTGACTATGATGCTTTCTACAAGACTGACGTCTATATTCGATTACGACTTGTTTTCCCCCAGTTGGACGAAGACGACTGCCTACTTGATGGTAAAAAGTCCAAAATTCTCGCTTTGCTTCCCACCAAGGAATTAAACGCCTGGGGGGACATGTTGACCTAGAGTTTTGACACTCCGATCTACCTTCCCCTAAAAGGCTCTACGGATCGCCTCGAGTTTATGCTGACGGACGAATATCACCACGACAAAAATGTTTCGTTTACTGGAATTACGATGTGTTTGCTCATAGAATAAAATGAATGATGTAACCAAGTTATATCCGAATTTACCAAGTGCTCCCGAGGACGATACTATCCATAAAAGCCAAAAATATAGATTAGACAAAATCGAAGAAATTGAAAAATATCTACGAAGTGAGATTAAAGAGCGGGACGGACTCTCAAAGAAGTTCAAGATGCATGGGACCTTGGTACGCTACTGTGACCACGGACTGCTGGGTATTACTATAGTAACGTCGGGTGTAGGAATTGGGGCGTTAGCCTCAGGTCTGGGGCTCCACTATGTATCGCGATGGGTGGGATTACGATTGCAGTAGGCGTTGGCAAGCTGGTCTGAGGAACGCTTCAAAGAGGTTTAGGTGTAAAATCGAAAAAACATGAAAGTATCAGGCTACTCGCGGGGTCAAAATTGAATTCCATCGTTGATCTGATTTCAAAAGCGGTAGAAACGGGGTTAATCAGCGATTATGAGTTTAGTCTCATTATGCAAGAAAAACAGCGGTATATGCTGTTAAAAGAGCAAATACGACAACGTGTTAAACGGATCTTTACTCCATCAATGAACGAGAACGTGCTCAGCTGGTTGCGAAAGGTAGGGAGGAAGGTAGAAATGACGTCTTAAAAAAACTTCAATCTGTACAGTATGCAAGCAGTACCTAGAGTCTCCACCTGTTTACAGGCCGTAGTATATTTTGTAACCCTTGTGGGGGTTATAAAACATTTAATCATCACTTAGCAGCCATTCGACTTTAAAGTCATTGTACCTACATTCCACAACTTGCACCTGCGGGTAGAAGTTTTTGCCCTGCATATACACGGAAGCTATAGCCAGGATGGCACTGACTTGACAGGGTTCATCATAGGGTACTCGCATACCATGAAATTTAGTTGTTATCGCGTCCTTGTAGTATTTTAGTTTCGCGTTGACGTAACGATCTTTTTGACTGGCTCCGTCGTCAATTTTTTGAGATATCAACTCTTCGATCTTGTTCCAAATTTGACGATATTTTTCGATAAAATCAGGGTACTCTTCGAAATCAAGACTCATCGTCGGTACGGCGTCGGCATTGTATCGGCTAACTCCATGCGGGGACCAGATTTTAGGCGTCTTTACCCTCAGGGCTACTACGAGGTCTCGCGTATGATAACCCCACGATATACCGTTGATCATTGCCTTTGTTGGTCCACATTGATATCACTGATGTTGGTAAAAGTGCAGCGCAAAGTTGTAGAATTCTCGAGGTTTCACAATTTCGTTCTCAAATTTAGCATTCCTTTATTGAATTTGTAACAAGGTCCGAGGATTGCACATGCGCAACTACCCCCGTTATACGTGATATACTCCTGGTAGCAGTACCAACACAGCATTTTAGCCTTTACCAAGAGCCTCCGCCCGCAGCTACACCTGTCGTACTCATCAAGCACGCGTTCGCAGTCATTGCATTGTTCCATTTATCTTATAACCCCAGGGGGCTATAAGATAACTTACTCAGGGCTCCACAACTTTTCGAGATCTGCCTTTTCATCCTCTGAAAAGCACCAGTCTACGGCCCTGTCTGGATGCCAGGCTACTGGGGGAAGCTCCTCCTTAATTCTGACCTTCTCAGCTTTCCTCTGGCGGTAGGCCTTGAGTCATTTAGGCTTAATTTTCCTAGTACTACACATGTCCCCGGTGACAAACCAGTCTGGAACATACTCGAACAGGTCGGGATACCATTCAACAGCCTTGTTGCACATGTCTTGCGTTTTGAACCGGTCTGCACATCCTCGAACAAACAGGGGTGTTTTTTAAACACCTCGTTGCACATGTCTTGTGTCTTGAATTGATCTGGCACATACTCGAACATATCGAAATCCTCTTCAGCAGCCTTGTTGCACATGTCCTACGTTTTGAACTGGTCCGGCACATATTCAAGCATCGAGGACTCCTCCTCGACGTAATCGTTGCACATGTCCTGCGTCTTGAACTGGTCCGGCATAATATCGAATATGTAGGGATCCTTTTCATAAGCCTTGTTGTACATGACTTGCGCCCTGAACCGGTCTGGTACATACAGGAGCGCCAGGGGATCCCTTTCAACAGCTTTGTTGCACATGTCTTGGGTCTTGAACCGATCTGGCACATACATGAGTTGGGAGGGATCCTTTTCAACCGCCTTGTTGCACATGTCCTGCGTCTTGAACCGGCCTGGTGTGTACTTGAACCAACTCATCTTCTCTTTACTTACACGATTCAACCTTAAAGGAGGGACAGGATGTTGGGTAAGGAATTTCCCCTACATGTTGGTAACGTGTTTTTGCGCATGTCATGCGTCTTGAACTTGTTTGGCACAAGCCTTAGCATGCAGACATGCCATTCAACGGCTTTATTGCACATGTCTCGCGTCTTGAATTGATCCGGAACAAACCAGAACATATCGTTGTCCTTTATGAAAGCATTGTTGCACATGTCTTGCGTCTTGAACCGGTCTGGTACAACCTGGAACAGGTAGGGATACTTTTCAACAGCCTTGTTGCACATGTCCTGCATTTTGAACTGGTCCGATTGTCAGCGGATTTTGTCGCGATGAGGCGTGATGAACATCTGTGACGTCACAAGCGTTTTTGTGTATGTTATTTTTTATGAGAGTTTGACCGTGAAAATTGGAAAAGTGTGTGTTTTTGTGTATGTTATTTTTATGAGAGTTTGACCGTAAAGATTGGAAAATTTTCTGTGGGTATACTGACTCCCTACACTAGCTAATTGTAAAAGGCCAAATTACAGCCTTTGAAGGCCTATGCCCGTACTTAGCAGTGGTCCAAGGGTCTAGGGCCATGGAAAATGACTTAATACATCGTAGTCCATTGAGATTGACAAGTCGAGACCGATGGCCACCTTTCTGGGCACGTGGAACAACGTGCTTTCCGTTAACGTTCCTTATTAGGCTGTAAAATGACATATTACGGCCTGTGAAAGCCTGCACACGTATTTGGAAGTGTAGTAAGGGCGTGACACTAAGGAAAACGACTTAGGACACCGTAGTCCATTAACACTGAATGGACGAGAACGATGGCCACCTGTCTGCGCACGTGGAGCCACGTGATTTACGTGCAGGCTCCTTATTAGGTTGTAAAAGGTCATATTACAGCATTTGAAGACCTGTACACATACTTAGCAGTGATCCAAGGTTCTAGCGCTACGGAAAACGACCTAATACATCGTAGTCCATAGAGGTTGACAGGACTAGACCGATGGCCGCCTTTATGGGCACGTGGAACCACGTGTTTTCGTGTAGCCTCCTTAATCGGCTGCAAAAGGCCATATTACACACTTTCAAGACCTGTGCACGTACTTAGCAGTGGTCTAAAGGCCTGGTGATAAAGAAAACGACTTAATACATCCTAGTCCATTTACATTGAAAGTATGTGATCGCTGGCCACCTCTCTGTACCCGTGGAACCACGTGATATATGTGTAGACTACTTACTAGGCTGTAAAAGGCCATACTACAGCCTCTGAAGGCCTGTCCACGTTGTTTGCAGCGTTCTAAGTGTCTGCTGCTAAGGAAAAGGACTTAAAACATCGTACTCCATTGAGATTGAAAGGACTAGACCAATGGCCACTTTTCTGGGCACGTGGAACCACGTGATTGACGTGTAGGCTCCTTCTTAAGCGGTAAAATTTCATCTTCCAGCCTTTGAAGGCCTGCACACGTAGTTAGTAGTGTTCTAAGAGCCTGGCGCTAAGGAAAACGGCTTAATACATCGTAGTCCATTGATATTGAAGGGACTAGACCCATGGCCAACTTTCTGGGTACATGGAACAACGTGCTTTACGTGAAGATTCCTTATTAGGCTGTAAAAGGTTATATTACGGCCTTTGAAGGACAGTACACGTACTTAGCAGTGGTCTAAGGGTCTAGCGCTATGGAAAATGACTTAATACATCGTTGTCCATTGAAGTCTAGACCGATGGCCACCTTTCTGAGCACGTGGAACAACGTGCTTTACGTGAAAATTTCTTATTAGGCTGTAAAAGGACATATTGAGACCTGCGAAGGCCTGCACACGTAGTTGGAGGTGTAGTAAGGGCGTGAGGCTAAGGAAAACGACTTAGGACACCGTAGTCTATTGAGAATGAAAGGATGAGAACGATGGCCACTTGTCTGCGCCCGTGGAACCACGTGTTTTACGTGTAGGCTCCTTATCAGGTTATAAAAGGCCATATTACAGCCTTTCAATGCTGTGCACGTACTTAGCAGTGGTCCAAGGGTCTAGGGCTATGAAACACGACTTAATATCACGTAGGCCATTGAGGTTGACTGGTCTAGACCGATGGCCACTTTTCTGGGCACGTGGAACAACGTGCTTTACTTGAAGGTTCCTTATTAGGCTGCGAAAGGGACATATTACGGCCTGTGAAGGCCTGCACACGTAGTTGGGGGTGTATCAAGGGCGTGACGCTAAGAAAAACGACTTGGGACACTGTACACCATTAAGACCAAAAGGCCTATACCGATGGTCACATGTCTGGGCCCGTGGAACCACGTGATTTATGCGTAGGCTCCTTAATAGCCCGCAAAAGGCCATATTACAGCCTTTGAAGGTCTAGGCACGTAGTTAGACTAATGGCCAAATTTCTGGGCACGTGGAACGACGTGATTTACGTGCACGCTCCTTCTTAGGCGGTAAAACGTCATCTTACAGCATTTGGAGGCCTGTGCACGTAGTTAGTAGTGTTAAAAGGGCCTGACGCTAAGGAAAATGGTTTAATGCATCGTAGTACTTTGAGATTAAAAGGACTAGACTCATGGCCAACTTTCTGGGCGCATGGAACAACGTGCCTTACGTGAAGATTCCTTGTTCGGCTGTAAAAGGCCATATTACGGCCTTTGAAGGACTGTGCACGTAGTTAGCACAGTTCTAAAGGCCTGGTGCTAAGTTAAACGATCGAATACACTGTAGTCTATTGAGATAGAAAGGACTAGACCACTGGCCACCTGTCTGGGCACGTGGAACCACGTGAGTTACGTGAACGCTCCTTCTTAGGCTGTAAAATGCCACATTACAGCTTTTGAAGGCCTGTGCACGTAGTTAGTAGTGTTCTAAGAGCCTGGCGCTAAGAAAAACGACTTAATACATCTTAGTCCATTGAGATTGAAAGGATTAGACAGATGGTCACCTTTCTGGGCACATGGCACAAGGTGCTTTGTGTGAAGGTTCCTTATTACGCTGTAGAAAGACATATTACGGACTTTGAATGCCTACACACGTAGTTGAAGGTGTAGTAAGGACGTGACGCTAAGAAAAAAGACTTGGAACCCGGTAGTCCATTGAGACAGAAAGGGCGGGACCGATGCCCACCTGTCTGGGCCCGTGGAACCACGTGATTTACGTGTAGATTACTTATTAGGCTGTAAAAGGCCATATTACAGCATTCGAAGGCCTGTACACGTAGTTAGCAACGTTCTAAAAGCCCGGTGCTAAGGGAAACGACTTAATGTATCTTAGTCCATAGTCCATTGAGGTTGAAAGGACTAGACCTATGTGCACCCTTCAGGGCCCGTGGAATCACGTGATTTACGTGTAGGCTCCATATTAGGCCGTAAAAGGCCATATTACAGCCTTTGAAGGCCTGTACAAGCACTTAGCAGTGGTCTGAGGGTCTAGTGCTATGGAAAACAACTTAATACATCGTAGTCCATTTAGATGGAAATGACATGATCGCTGACCACCTCTCTGGGCCCGTGGAACCACGTGATTTACGAGTAGACTACTTATTAGGCTGTAAAAGGCCAAATTACAGCATTCGAAGGCCTGTACACGTAGTGGAAGGTGTAGTAAGGGCGTGACGCTAAGAAAAACAAGTTGACACACTGTAGTCCATTGAGACTGAAAGGACTATACCGTTGGCCACATGTCTGGGCCCGTGGAACCACGTGATTTATGTATAGGCCCCTTATTAGGCCGCAAAGGGCCATATTACAGCCTCTGAAGGCCTGTGCACGTAGTTAGCCGCGTTCTAAAGGCCTGGTGGTAAGGAAAACGACTTAATACATCGTAGTCCATTGAGATTGAAAGGACAAGACCGATGGCCACATTTCTAGGCACATGGAACAACGTGCTTTACGTGAAGGTTCCTCATTAGGCCGTAAAAGGACATATTACGGACTTTGAATGCCCGCACACGTAGTTCGAGGTATAGTAAGGGCGTGACGCAAAGAAAAACGACTTGGAACGACGTCGTTCATTGAGACAGAAAGGGTGAGACCGATGACCACCTGTCTGAGCCCGTGGAACCACGTCTTTTACGTGTAGGCTCCTTATTAGGTTGTAAAATGCCATATTACAGACTTTAAACGCATGTACACGTGGTCTAAGGGCCTGGTGATAAGGAAAGCGTCTTAATACATCGTAGTCCATTGAGGTTGACAGGTCTAGATCGATGATCATCTTTCTGGGCACGTGGAGCTACGTGTTTTACGTGTAGGCTTCTTATTCGGCTGTAAAAGGCTATATTACAGCCTTTGAAGGCCTGTACACGACTTTGTAGGTGTAGTAAGGGCGCAACGCTAAGAATATATACCAATGGCCAGATGTCTGTGCCCGTGGAACCACGTGATTTACGTGAACGCTCCTTCTTAGGCTGTAAAATGCCATATTACAGCCTTTGAAGGCCTGTGCACGTAGTTAGCAGTGTTCTAAGGACCTGGCGCTAAGGAAAGCGACTTAATACATCGTAGTCCATAGTCCATTGAGGTTGAAAGGACTAGACCGATGGCCACATTTTTTGGGCACGTGGAACAACGTGCTTTACGTGAAGATTCCTTATTATGCTGTAAAAGGACATATTACGGCCTTTGAAGGACTGTGCACGTACTTAGCAGTGGTCTAGGTCTAGCGCTATGGAAACGACTTAATACATCGTAGTCCATTGAGGTTGACAGGTCTAGACCGACGGCTACTTTTCTGGGCACGTGGAACCACCTGTTTTACGTGTAGGCTTCTTATTCGGGTGTAAAAGGCCATACTACAGACTTTGAAGGCCTGCACATGTAGTTGGATGTGTAGTAAGGGCATGAAGCTAACGAAAACGACTCGGAACACCGTAATCCATTGAGACTGAAAGGACGAGACCGATGACCACCTGTCTGAGCCCGTGGAACCACGTCTTTTACGTGTAGGCTCCTTATTAGGTTGTAAAATGCCATATTACAGCCTTTAAAGGCATGTACACGTGGTCTAAGGGCCTGGTGATAAGGAAAGCGTCTTAATACATCGTAGTCCATTGAGGTTGACAGGTCTAGATCGATGATCATCTTTCTGGGCACGTGGACCCACGTGTTTTACGTGTAGGCTTCTTATTCCGCTGTAAAAGGCCATATTGCAGCCTTTGAAGGCCTGTACACGAAGTTGTAGGTGTAGTAAGGGCGAAATGCTAAGAAAAACAAGTTGGGACACTGTAGTCCATTGAGACTGAAAGGACTATACCAATGGCCACATGTCTGAGACTGTGGAATCACGGGATTTAGGTGTACCCTCCTTATTACGCCGCAAAAGGCCATATTACAGCCTTTAACGGCCTGTGCACGTAGTTAGCAGCGTTCTAAGGGCCTGGTGCTAGGGGAAAAGACTTAATACATCCCAGTCCATTGAGATTGAAAGTAATAGACCGATGGCGACCTTTCTGTGCACGTGGAACCACCTGTTTTACGTGTAGGCTTCTTATTCTGCTGTAAAAGGCAATATTACGGCCTTTGAAGAGCTGCGCTTGTAGTTAGCAGCGTTCTAAGGGCCTGGTGCTAAGGCAAACAACCTAATATATCGTATTCCATTTAGATTGAAAGGACTAGACCGCTAGCCACCTGTCTGGGCACGTGATGCCACGTGATTTACGTGACCGCTTCTTCTTAGGCTGTAAAAGGCCATATTGCAGCCTTTGAGGGCCTGTGCACGTAGTTAGCAGTATTCTAAGGACTTGGCGCTAAGGAAAACGGCTTAATACATCGTAGTCCATTGAGATTGAAAGGACGAAACCAATGGCTACTTTTCTGGGCACGTGGAACAACGATCCCTTATTTGGCTGTAAAAAGACATATTACGGCCCTTGAAGGACTGTCCACGTACTTAGCAGTGGTCTAAAGGTCTAGCGCTAAGGAAACCGACTTAGGACACAGTAGTCCATTGAGACTGAAAGGACGAGAACGATGGCCACCTGTCTGGGCACGTGGAACCGCGTGTTTTCGTGTAGGCTCTTTAATCGGCTGTAAAAGGCCATATTACAGTATTACAGCCTTTGAAGGCCTGTGCACATACTTAGCAGTGGTCTAAGAGCCTGGTGGTAAAGAAAACAGCTTAATACATCGTAGTCCATTTAGATTGTAAGGACTAGACCGATGACCACCTGTCTGGGCGTGTGAAACCACGTGATATACGTGTAGCCTCACTATTAGACTGTAACAGGTCATATTACAGACTTTGAAGGACTGTGCACGTAGTTAGCGGTGTTCTTAGGGCCTAGCACTAAATATAACGACTTTATATATCGTAGTCTGTTGGGATGAAAAGACAAGACCAAAGGCCACCTGTCTCGGCGCGTGAAACAACGTGATTTACGTGAAGGTTCCTTATTAGGCTGTAGAAGGCCATATTACAGCCTTTGAAGGCCTGCAAACGAAGTTGGCAGTGTTCTAATTCCCTAACTCTAAGGAACACGACTTAATACATCGTAGTCCATTGAGATTGAAAGGACTAGATTGTTGGCCATCTGCCTGGGCGTGTAAAACCACGAGATATACGTGTAGCCTCCCTATTAGACTGTAACAGGCCATATTACAGCCTTTGAAGGACTGTGCACGTAGTTAGCTGTGTTCTTAGGGCCTAGCGATAAAGAAAACGACTTCATACATCGTAGTCTATTGGGATTGAAAGGAATAAACCAAAGTCCACCTGTCTGGGCACGTGAAACAACGTGATTTACGTGTAGGCTCCTTATTAGGCCGTAAAAGGCCATATTACCGATTTTGAAGGCCTGTGCAAGAACTTAGCAGTGGTCTAAGGGTCTAGCGCTATGGAAAACGACTTAATATATCCTAGTCCATTGAGGTTGACAGGTCTAGACCGATGACCATCTTTGTGTGCATGTGGAACCACGTGATTTAATTGTAGGCTCCTTATTAGGCCATAAAAGGCCATATTACAGCCTTTGAATGCCTGCGCACGTAGTTAGTAGTGTTCTAAGGGTTTGGCGCCAAGGAAAACGACTTAATACATCGTAGTTCATTGAGATTGAAAGAACTAGACCGATGGCCACCAGTCTGGGCCCATGGAAAACGACTTAATACATCGTAGTCCATTGAGGTTGACAGGTCTAGACTGATGGCCACCTTTTTTGGCACATGGAACAACGTGCTTTACGTGCAGGTTCCTTATTAGGCTGTAAAAGGACATATTACGGACTTTGAATGCCTGCACACGTAGTTGGAGGTGTAGTAAGGGCGTGACGCTAAGAAAAACGACTTGGAACGCCGTAGTCCATTGAGACAGAAAGGACGTAAAAGGCCATATTACGGCGATTAAAGGCATGTCCACGTAATTAGCAGAGGTCTAAGGGCCTGGTGATCAGGAAAGCGTCTTAATATATCGTAGTCCAGTGAGAATGAATGGACTAGACCGCTGTCCACCTTTCTGGACTCATGGAACCACGTGATTTACGTGTAGGCTTCTTATTCGGATGTAAAAGGCCATATTACAGCCTTTGAAGGCCTGTATACGTAGTTGTAGGTGTAGTAATGGCGTAACGCTAAGAAAAATGGGTTGGGACACTGTAATCCATTGAGACTGAAAGGACTATACCGATGGCCACATGTCTGGGCCCGTGGAACCACGTGATTTACGTGTAGGCTCCTTATTAGGTCGTAAAAGGCCATATTACGGACTTTGAAGGCCTGTGCGCGCACTTAGCAGTGGTCTAAGGGTCTAGTGCTATGGAAAACGACTTAATACATTGTAGTCCATTGATACTGAAAGGACTAGAACGATGGGCACATTTCTGGGTACGTGAAACCACGTGTTTGATGTGACCGCTTCTTCTTCGGCTGTAAAAGGCCATATTACAGCCGTTGAAGTCCTGTGCACGTAGTTAGCAGTTTTTGATTGATTGATTGATTTAATTTATTTACCGTCGGTTATTATATACAATAGTTCTTTAAAAAATAATTATTTGCAAAAAACTATTCAAAACCGACCAAATATTTTTATATATTTACAATTTAGATGAAAACTATAATAAATAAATAATGAATAAATAAAAGATAAACATTCCCCCTCTCCCATTTTCGTATTGATTACGCAAGTTATGGAATCAATTGCCGACACTCTGTGCATGAACAGTGAGAGCCATTCCATTTTTTAATCATTTGCTTAAATTTAACTAGATCTTCGCAACTCTTCGTATGAAAAGGAAGTTTATTCCAAACTTTTGGGGCTAAACATCGCAAACTGTTTAGACCAAAGGTGCTTGTTTTTACACTGATGGTTTTTAGGTTGTTCATGTTTTGACTTCTTACTGGCCTATCAGTTTCCTCAAAAAGGGAAATATCTTTCATGAAAGAAGGAATGTTTCTCAGAATTTTAAATATTTATATGCATAAATATCTGTGCCTTAGTAATTCCATATAATGTTTATTTGGGAGGCAATCAACTGGTCTTGGGTCATCATGAATAAAACTTAAAGCCCTGTTGTGGAGTTTTTCAATTTTCAAAAGAGATTTCGAAGAAGAGAAATGCCAAACTAAGGGACAATAATTAAAATTTGCATACACGAAGCTTTGTGCTAAAATAGATCTTGTTTGCAAAGATAGTACATTTTTAAATCTAAATAATGCATTCAGCTGGGCTGAGGCTTTTCGACAAAGATTACTAATGTGCAAGTTGAAATTTAATTTATCATCAATTGTTACTCCTAAAAGTTTTACGTACCTTTCTGATTGTATGACTCTATCGCCAATGTTTATTTCAAGCTTCGAGTTATCAATTTTGGCTCTTGATAGAAGGATCGAATGAAATTTGTTTGGATTTGCTATCATTTTGTTATTATTTAACCAAGAAAGGGCAATTTCGGATTCCCTTTCTAAAGTCTTAATGAGATTTTTAATAGTGTTTGAATAAGCTGATATCGTATTGTCGTCTGCGTAATTATGTAGGTCACTATTTACAATAAAATAAAATAAATCATTCATAAATATATTAAAAATAATTGGGCCCAGCACAGAACCCTGAGGCACACCTGACAAAATTAATTCAAATATACTATACTCCGCATTTACTCGTGTGGATTGTTCTGTGTTTGTAAAATACGATAGAATATACTCAAGTGATTTTACATCAAAACCGTAAGTATGAAGTTTGGCTATAAGTAGATCGTGGGGGACACAGTCAAAAGCTTTTGATAAGTCCATTAATATTGAACCAACCACATAATTCAGATCCAGTTTTTTTTTCCAATCCTCTAATAGGCGTATCAATACGTGATTGGTGCTATAGTTTTTCCTGTAAGCAGATAAGTACACAGAAAGTTTTTTTTCCATGAAAGACATTATTTGCTCTTTGATTATTATTTCATAAAACTTAGAGAAAAAATTTAATACACTAATAGGTCTAAAATTATTGAGACTGTACTTTTCCTTGCTTCCCTTGTCAATTGGTGTAACAACCGCACGCTTAGCTTTAGTTGGGAAAAAACTGGCACGGATGCTACTATTTAAGGCATTTTTGAGGGGCAATATTAAGTGCTCACTAGCTAGTTTTGCAAGTTTTGGCAGTATCTTATCTTCGCCAGCAGACGCTTTAGTGTTTATTTCTTTAAATACCTTTTTGATTTCTTCATCACCTATTTCCTTAAATTGAAAATTTTCAGACACATTTTCAATATTTTCTTTTATCTTTAGGATACTTGGATGATTTTTATAGGTTTTTAAAATTTTCTCAATCAACTTTTTCTTATCTGTAAATGATTTAAAATCAATAGAGGTAGGTTTAATACCACTGCTATTTTCAACAATATTTATGAAGTGGCTATTCAATGTTGTTGCCACTTCATTTTCATCTGTAATCAAATTATCGTTTTGGATTATCGTAATATTTGCATTACTTAAGCAATTTTTATTGGTTACAAAAGGTTTCATAACTTTCCAAAAAATTTTATTTTCGACTGCTCCGGCCTGGGTTATTTTTTTAAAATATTCCTTAACAGCTTTATTTCGTAATTTTACGCATTTGTTTCTTTGTCTTTTATAATTGGCATTGTTTTCCTCAGTTTTATCATTGTTATATTTATTTTTAAACCTTGACCTAGAGTATATAGCCTTTCTTAATTCTTTATTCATGAAGGGAGCATCGTTTCCACGCAATGTTTTCTGTTTCAAAGGAGCATGTTTATCTACTATATTTCTAAAAATTACTTGAAGATTTTCATAGTTCAAATCAGGATCGACAGTGTCACAACAAAAGTCAGCAGCTTTTACATCAGCCAAAAACGTCTTTTCATCGAAATTTTTATAGTTTCTATAGAATATTTTCTTTGGCTGTAAACGGGCTAGATGCATTTTTAAAAATGTAGTTATCATTAGATGATGGTCACTTAACCCTGTTTCAAACGCTGAACTATTTTGAAAAGACCTATATCTGTTTATCAATAAGACATCAATTGCAGAGCCTTCTGTTCCTGCAAAGCATGTTTTATCTTTAATCAGGTTTTTAAGATCGAAAATATCACAAAGTGACTGCATCTGCCCATAGCCACTATCACTTGGATTATAAAAATCTATATTAATATCACCCAGAACAATAATATTGCCACATTTAGAAAGAGCATTGTTTAGAATTTTTTCCAATTCATAGAAAAATTGTGTTAAGTTCAAATATGAAGGTGGCCGATAAATACTAATTATAATCCATTTTTTATTTCTAATAGTAATTTCAGAACAGATAATTTCATTCTCTACAATTCCAATATTGTATAACTGTTTACAAATGACCCCTTTCCCAACATACTCAATTAAACCTCCTCTCATGTATGTTTCTGTCCTTTCGGGTTCTAATTTCATATCCGTCAATATTAAATTGAGCAGTTGGAAAAGATTCATCCAGTTTAGTTTCTGCAAGTACGAAATAGTCAGGAGAAAATTTAGACATGATCTCTCTGACGTCGACAATTTTATTTCTCAGACTGTTTATATTTAAGTAACCTAAAAGAGGATTATCGGGATTAGCAACTCTAAGTTTACAGATACTATCGAGCGGGCTATCAGGTTCGGAATTTGAATTATGTGTTTGGTTAAGATCATCAATTTCATTTTGTAATAACAAAGGGCTATTTTGTGTTTCACTTGAATCTGAAAAAACTTGTGCCTCTTGTGGTGTCTGAGTGCAAGGACCTATACCCAAGACTGGAAGTACATGTTGTGGTATAAAAAATGATTAAGATAATATAAATAATTTTTCGCTAACATAGTCTTACCATCGTCTGTAAGGTGGATTCCATCTTTCCATAAAGAAGAGTTTTTTATGTTGTCATTATCAATAAAAGTAACATCTAAAGCCTCGCATCTTTCCTTTAAAAATCGGTTAATTTCATCGATTCGACTTTCGTTAACTCGTGAACACGTTATCAAGCTGGATATAAAAACCTTTTCCACACCAGAGTTTGTACATTTTTCTGCAATTTTAATTAATCCGTTCACTATTTCGACATTAGATGCTGCACTTAGATTTTTCGACAGCAAATTATTGATACCGCCATGAATGATAACAATGTCTGGTTGTTCCTCTTCTAGTGTTGGGGTTGAATAATAGTTTAAATGTTGTATGCTGGCACCCGGAAAACATTTCATTCGCGCATAGCCATTATTGAGTACACGGTTGAATTCTTTCAATCTTATCCCCTTTGGAATACTATCGGATATTATTCTGACGACTTTACTCTTTTTATCTTTAAATTTTTTCTGATTATCGTTCCGATTTTGGTTACCAAAGAAATCTTCCCGCTCCGGGTAAGGATTGATGACAGGATTCGGACGTCGACTATTTTTGTTTTGAAATTCATTTTTGTTAGTGTTATTAATTCTACAATTTTCTTTGTCATAATCGTTGACTTGAGGATTCGGGTCTTCGTTGTAAAGACTTTAAAAACGATTATCTACATTAATTTCGCTTCTTGTATGCAAAACCCCCGAAGGACCTTTTCTAATACTTTTCCATTCATCAGAGGTGTTTGACGGTTTTGGTTCACTTGACTGCTTTTTATTAATATTGTTAAATATATCTCTAACAAGACATCGTAGATCTTTGAGTTCGTCTTTCAGAAAACTATTTTCCTCTTTCAAACGATCAACGAGAAAACTCGATTCCTTTGCTCTCAATTTATTTACCTCTTATCCAATATACTCCTTTAAGTCGTTCGGAACTGTAACAAAATTACTTAACAAATCAAAATTTCTGGACTCATTTACCTCGTGATCTAAAATACCATTATCGTAAATTTCTCCCCTATCCAGGTTTTCTTCTGGTTCTTGTAATTCTTCTTCGTGTAAAACATTTTCTACATCGACGACAAAACGGTAACTCGGTAATCCATATCTTTCAGTTAATTTAATAACATTTTTGTCACATAAATCATCTAAAACTTTGTTTACAACTTCTACATCAAACTCTGTTATCGTTGTATTTATAACATCCTTGCTTGCTCTTTTCTTTTTCCCATGTATTTCTTTTATAGCTTGTATAACATTCAATTCTTCTACTGTATAATCTTCAGCCATATTTCAAAATAAAAATTAAACAAAAGTTTGTTTAGAATGATTTTTTCAACACGTCAAAACGTGACCGCTCTCCCGTAAACGACTTAATACATCGTAGTCCAGTGAGATTTGAAGGAGTAGACCAATGGCCACATTTCTGGGCACGTGGAACAACGTGATTTACGTGAACGCTCCTTCTTAGGCTGTAAAATGCCATATTACAGCCTTTGAAGGCCTGTGCACGTAGTTAGCAGCGTTTTAAAGTCCTGGTGCTAAGGAAAAGGACTTAACACATCGTAGTCCATTGAGATTGAAAGGACCAGACCAATGGCCACTTTTCTGGGCACGTGGAACAACGTGCTTTACGTGACGATCCCTTATTAGGCTGTAAAAAGACATATTACGGCCTTTGAAGGACTGTGCATGTACTTAGCAGTGGTCTAAGGGTCTAGCGCTAAGGAAAACGACTTAGGACACAGTAGTCCATTAAGACTTAAAGGACGAGAACGATGGCCACCTGTCTGGGCACGTGGAACCACGTGTTTTACGTTTAGAATCCTTATTAGATTGTAAAAATCCATATTACAGCCTTTGAAGGCCTGTGCACGTACTTAGCAGTGGTCCAAGGTTCTAGCGATATGGAAAACGACTTAAGACATCGTAGTCCATAGTGGTTGACAGGTCTATACCGATGGCCACCTTTGTGCGCACGTGGAACCACGTGTTTTCGTGTAGGCTCCTTAATCGGCCGTAAAAGGCCTTATTACAGCCTTTGAAGGCCTGTGCACGTACTGAGCAGAGAGATGGGGAAATGTTCTTTCTGGCACAGTCGCGTGTGCGTGAGCAGTGACGTCACAGCAGGTCACAGTCAAACACAACAAATCCCTACCATCAGATACATATCCCTATTATACCACAAATAAGTAAAAATATTTCTAGCACAATGCACGGTCAAACTCAACAAATTTCCCTAGCACAATGCACGGTCAAACTCAACAAATTTACTAGCACATGATGAATTAAAATAAAAAATCTAATACGCGTGAGCAGTGACGTCACAGCAGGTCACAGTCAAGCACAACAAATCCCTGATAATCCAATACCATACGGTACCATGCGGTGTTGAGTCATCAAGGTTAAGTCCCTAACATACAAAAATGAGTAGAAAGGGGGAATTCTGCTAATAATCAACGCATGCCCATTAAAATGAGTTAGTTTTGAGTAATATTACAGGTCCCTGTCCTTTAGCAGATTGTACAAGGATGAACAAAGAAATAGGACGAATGAAATTAAAAGAAATGAAGCATGCCGCGAATAAGAGAGGCCTTAACAATTATAAATATTTAAATAGGAATGTGTTACTAAATATGATACGCCTGGATATGGAATACCATCATCAGTTCAATATTAATGTTCTTAAAAATCCCCTCCTACTTTTACGTACACTGGACCGTTTTTTAAACCAATACATGTGCAATGAAGCCGTTGAAAGGAACCCCTGCATGCTCAGATATGTACTGGACGAGTCACTATGGATCCCCGTATGCTCGGGCGGGTGCCTGATCAATTAATGATAGGGGGCATATGTAGTATGGCTGTTGGGGAGGATCCCCGCATGCTCGAATATGTCCCGGATCAATTCATGACGGAGTACATATGTAATATGGCTGTTGAAAAGGATCCCTGGGTGCTCAAGTATGTGCCGGATTATATCAAGACGCAAGAAATGTGCGACAAAGCTGTTGAAAGATATCCCCCGACATTCGAGGATGTGCCGGACTGGTTTGTTACCCAGGACATGTGCAGTAGTAGCCACATCGATACCGAGCTACTCTCTGCATATCACCGGAGGAAATCCGAAAGGGCTAGAATTAGGTCGGAGCTGGCTCCATTAGCCTGGCATCCAGATAGGGTTATCGATTGGTGTTTTTCAGAGGATGAGAAGGCAGACCTTGAAAAATTATGGGCTTAAGGTCAAGGTTATCTTACAGCTTTTGCTGTAAGATAATAAATGTGCGTCCAAGCAAAATTTAATATGGTGGCCATAATACTGGCTGGCGTTGGTATCTCCCTGCCACTGGTAGCGTTGGCACTGGCATTAGAAAAATCAGAGTGTAGGGTGAATGAATGGATGGGACATTCGAGGCTTTTGAGGGAACGTCTTGATGACCTAGGGGATGATCGTCCTTGTAATTGTAAATAAAATGGAACAATGTAATGACTGTGAACGTATGCTGGATGAATATGACAGATGTAGATGCGGCCGAAGGTTTGAGGTAAACGGTAAAATCTTATGCTGGTACTGCTATCAAGAATATATCACCTATAACGGGGGTGGCTGCGTATGTACAATGACATGCAATTCTCTGACATCGTTCGAATTACAATAAAACAAGCATGTTAAAATTTGAGAATGAAATCGTAAGCTCTAAAATTTTCTACAACTATGCGGCTACCCTTACAAACATAAATGATATCAACGTGGAATGCCTGACAGTGTCAGATCCAGTACCGGCCAACGGGGGCAAGGATCAGCGGTACATCATAGGGTACCATACACAAGACCTTGTGGTAGCCCTCAGAGTGAAGACACCGAAAATCTGGTCCCCGAATGGAGTGACTCGGTATAATGCCAGTGCCGTACCAGCAATGAGTCTTGATTTCGAAGAGTACCCAGATTGGGTTGTCAAGTATCGTCAGATCTGGTCCAGAATCGAGGAGCTGATCTCCGAACAATTGACGACGGAGCCCGTCAAAAAGGACCGCTATATCAATGCAAAACTCAAATATTACAAGGACGTTATCACAACTAATTTCCACAGTATGCCGGTACCCTATGATGAGCCCTGCCAAGCCAGTGCAATCATGACCATTTCATCGGTATACGTGCAAGGTAAAAACCACTACCCCCAAGTACATGTCGTGGAATGTCTATATAAGGACTTCAAAAAGGAATCACTGCTGAGTGAGGATTAAAAAACCATATATATATTTCATAGGCCTACGAGACCTATAAAATTAAGGTTTATACTCAGGTGGAGGGTCTACATAGCGCTTGCATACTGCGCATATTGTACGTTTTTTAAAAACTCCTCCCTGCCCTCTTGCCTCCCCCTAGCAACTAGCCTGGCACGCTCCTGTTCATTGATGGAGTCAACAATGCGATTGAACCTCTGTCGCATCTGTTCCTTCAAAACCATATATTTTTGTTTCTCCTGCATAATGAGGCTAAACTCATACTTATCAATCTCCCCATTTTCTACCGCTTTTGATATCAGGTCAACGATCGAGTTCAATTTAGCCTCGGCGATCAGCCTTATATTCTCATGCTTTTTCGATTTAACATCCAGCCTTTTTCCAGCAGTCTTAAGGCCTGCCTGCCCCATCCCTACAGCCACGGTCAGGCCACCCATTGCCACTGCTAGTGGTACACCCATTCCGGATAACAGGGTACCAATACCGATCCCCGAGGTGATAACCGAAACCCCTAATAATCCATGGTCACAGTAGCGCACCCAGGTTCCATGCATCTTGAACTTCTTTGCAAGCTTATCCCTCTCCTTAATTTCAGATCGCAGATACTTCTCGATTTCATTTATTTCATCAAGCCTATATTTTTGACCTTCCTCCGGCTCAGCGCCCTGTGCAGGTGCACTCGGTAAATTCGGGTACAGCTTCGTCATATCAGCCATTTATTCTATTAGCAAATGCATTGTGAGGCCGGTGAACGAAACGTTTTTGTCGTGGTGGAATTCGTCTGTCAACATAAACCCGAGGCGATCTGTGGACCCCTTCAAGGGCATGTAAATTGGGGTCTCCAAACTCCATGTAAGCATGTCCCTCCAGGCGTTTAGCTCTTTGGTGGGAAGTAGGGCCAGAATTTTAGACTTTTTACCATCTCGCAGGCAGTCGTCTTCATCCAACTGGGGACAAACAAGGCGTAGTCGAATATAGACGTCGGTCTTGTAATATGCATCATAGTCACCCTTCATAAAATACTTCTTGCTAGGAACATAGGGTAGGCCCAAGAGCTCTTGCAGCTGTCGATGAATAACCACCGTGTACCCGTCACTTACACGTAGCCTGCAGAGTCCATTTTTCAGAACAAACAGCTTAATCCTCTCCTGTGCCTGACTGTTCACGATAGCCGCCAAATCCTCGATTCTATATAGGCCGTTCATAATCTCAATCCTAATTTCCCTTTGATCAGGCCCCATCTTACGTATGACGAGCTCATTATCGCTGTAAAGGTTCAGCCATGCAGGTCTGATGCTTATCGATTTCAAGGCAATTCTAGTGTCCTGTCCTAGGTAGTCCTCAAATATCGTAGGCTTATATATATCGGTGATGTAGAGCTGCTTCATCCTTTTCTTCTAACAAGAAAAGGAATGAATATCTACTCTTACAACCCTAAGGCAAAGTACAATTCCAACAGGGGTGAATGGCCAGTTATCGTAGCCAATTTGGAGCATCAGGACCTGTACGTGTCTACAGAATCACACATTTCTGTGTCATTTCCTGGGTTTACCAAATACCCTATAAGGATTCCGACTAATCTGCTGAATGACCCCGTCAGAGTGGGTTGGAAGGGACAAGCGTTAGACTACTGGAACGTACAGGTGAATTTTGCCACACACTGCGCAACCACAGCCCTAGGCATATCTACTAAGCACCTAACAGGCTCCGTGCCCCTTGTCAACGCCATCTTTAAATTCCACATGTACTACCACATGCGTCGCATCCTAGCAGGGATGAAAGTACCCATGCCATATGACGATGGGTTTTCAAACTATAAAAACCCCTATTCCACATCCGGCTACGCCCAAGTATGTAGAGAATATGGCGCGGATCCCAATGACATGTACAAGTTTAGGGCAGTAGGTGCCTCGCTCACCAATGGCAGATGGTGGCCTCAGGTCGATGGGGATTGGGCCAAGTTCATCATCCCTACAAGTCAGGGCCTGACATCGGAAGGTCTAACCAAGCTGAGTGAGAGCATCAGGGTTTATGTTATCTTGTTACTGGGGTCCCAGGCAGGTGCCAAAGCATCCCTTCTAGGGTCGGGTGCAGGCAACTATACGGCAAGGCAGATTTTGATGCAGAAATTCGAAGCTATGGTGCAGCGTCAGGAAAATGTGGGGCATGATATCACGGAATTCCAGAAGGTGTTACAATATGCAAGAACGCCGGTGAATTTTGCCGTTATGTCAAGCGTGTATATGCTGCCTTCCGACATGAATCTGCGTATAGGCAAGATTGTTGGGTATAATAACAACATTTTGATAGCACCCGCAAATGTCAATATTGGTACCCAGGTTGATGTGAATAACAAACCTATTGTCAGGCATGCGGCTGCCGCACCCCTCAAGCAGTCTATCAAAACACCCCCCAAGCATATTACCAAAACACCTATACATGCTACACCCCTTAGGCGTACCGAGCATACCATCAGACATGTGGCAGATATCATGCTACCCCCCAAGCATGTTACGCCTCCTATACATACCACTGAACAACCCCCACAAAACCAGCACGAGGATACCAAGGCCGCATTAATCACGACAGGGGTAGGAATCATTATTGCCTTTATATGGCTTAAAAAATATTAGATCCCCCTAACATAGAACACGGCAAACCCGGCAGCGGTCGCGATGGCCATGTACAGATGCTTGGCTGCGTATTCAACAACGGTTGCCGCTACCTCAAAAAGAACGAGACTATGGTACCCATAATCCCCGGCAGTGCAACACCTGCCTTACCTGCTAGGTATTTCAGGAACTTTCCAAGCCTTTCAAGCTGTTTCTCCACAAACCCCTTCCCTGCGGCACTTCCTCCTGCAGCACCCGCCGCGGCACCCCCTCCCGTAGCCGCAAGTACGATGGTGCTTATTAATAGACCAATAGCGGAGACTATACTGGCTATAGTGATCCCTTGCTCTTTGAAGAGGATTTTTAGCTTCTCCAGCAGAGACGTGTCATCCCCAGCAATTTTCATCAACGTTTCCTTAATAGTCGTCAGCTGGCTGTAACTTTCCTTTGAAAGTAACCCATGGGCACCTTGCGTGGCTTCCTTTTTATCGTTTAAGTCCTTGATCCTATCATTAAGATGTTCTATATCCCTCTCAATGTTAACCTTTTCCCCCTCGGTTGCCCCGGCCTTCTTCCTCTCGAGTTTTTTTAATTTATCCTTTGCATTGTTAATCTCGCTATCAAACGAAATAATCTTACTTGCCAGGCTTTTAAGGTTACCCCTTATAGTTTGAAGCTCGAGGTCAAGCCCCCTTCTTTCACGTTTAGTGATAACGTCATCAGTACCACCAAACGAAGTCGTCTCTTCTATAAAATTTTCCGTGGTATCCACAAATTCCTCTATCGATTCTATCGATTCCATCGAAATGTTATCGGCAGCCATATCCTTTCTCAGAATGTCATCAACCTTTTGCCCAAGTGCCTGGGCCGCTGCCTTACCCCTGTTGGGTGTGGTGACATAGTCGGGAAAGCCTAAATCCCGCACGAGATCTGCCTTTAATTTCTTGATCATCTCCCCAGCAGCTCGCAGCCCACCCCTATCTTTTGTAATTAATGGCGTAAGGTCTATATAATTGAAAAAAAGACGCCTCCCCTCCACCCTAAATTGGTCGTATGGTATCGCAATATGCTTCCCCAGTCTCTCCTCGAAACGTTCGTAGAGGTCGTTGACCTTATCTTCTAGCAATTTTTGCCTCTGCTCTGAAAGGCCAGCCCCTGGGACGCCCTGTTGTTCTCCTTGGGTTGAAGGCCCCGGTGTTGATGGGAGTTTTGGCGTTGATGGGAGTTTTGACGTAGTATCGGGTTTACCGACCTCATCCGGAAGATCATGATCAAATACTGGATTAGTTGGCATTTATAACAAGATTCATTCCTATATAATAAACATGAGTGGATTTGGAACAACCCTAGACCTCTACGCAGAGACGAAACAACTCTTCGGTATTAAGGGACGAAAGCAGCGAGTTCAAATCTCGCACATACCCTCGACAATCAATCAAAATGAAGACCTCTACGTTGATATACCCAATATGTCCCAGAACGATGTCATCTTTCCCGGTAGTCTCAGGCTCTTATTTGACCTGACGTTGACGGAAACAAATACGAAGCGTACACTGGTCAGCAACATAGGCAAAAGCCTGGTTAGAAATCTGCGAGTTACTTTGGATGGCAATGAGGTACAAAATATATCTGATTTCAATATTATGGCGGTGTACCGGGACCTCTGGCTACCTAAGTTTGATCGTGAAAACAACCTAATCCTAGAGGGAATCAACCCCAACGATGGTACAATCAGAGCCCTGCAGGTCAAGGCTACTGAGTACGTTGGGACAGATGAGGAGAAAGCCATTGCTGCGGCGTATAGCAACACTTTCTGCATCCCATTGGGTAAAATGTTTGAGTTAACGAGGGATTTGCCATTTTACCCGGCAGAGCTGCACGACAGGCTACAATTTTTCCTACATTTCGCACAGCACAGCGATGTCATCAAAGATGGAGGTACAGCAGCCGTGGGATCTACGGCGGCAAAGGCTGCCGATGCCGCATACAAAATAACCAATATCAAACTGGAATTTGACAAGATCACCCATGAAGGTCTTGCAAGTGCCATGATGTCAAGGTATAATCGTTTCGCCCTCCCGTATGAGCGGATCCTGAGAAGCAAGGTGGTGACCATGAAAAAAGCCGATACCTCATATAACCTTCAAATCGATACCCCTGCCAAGAGTCTCAAGGGTGTCTTGTTACTCTTTATAGACCCTGGGAAAGTGAAGGCTTACGTTGGTATCAACGAGGTCTTCTATAATCCAAAAATTGAAAAGATATCCATCACGGTGGAAGGCGAACCCAATGAGCTCTACTCGCATGCCATGCTTCCCAAGGATCATCTGGAGCAGATTTCCAACCTTTTCGGTAACCATGACTCGAATGTGACGATTGGCCAATTTTTCAATGAAAGGTATGCGTTATTCGTTGATTTCAGGGCATCTCCCGACCATACCCTACATGGTAGTGGGAGACCCCTACAGAGGCTTAGTGACGGCATTACGTTGCACATGACCAAAAAAGCTGACGGAACCGGGGATATAAGGTGTTACGTCTACTTGCTGATGGATGCCCAGCTAAACATTCTAGGTGGGCGATTCCACTCGGTGGAGTATTAGTGACCATAATTTGTATTTGCCCCCTGAGGACAAATACAAACAATATGGAAGAAAAGAGATGTCCAAATTGTAAAAAGGTGTTGGCCTTGGATGCATTTAGGGTGTTGAAAAATGGCCAAGCTACAAAGGCATGCATCAAATGCCTGGATAAAAAGAAACATCGGCGTGCCAAAAACAAATGCCCTCATGGTAGGCGGATGGAGCAGTGTAAGGACTGTGGGGGAAATCAAATATGTCAACATGAAAGGGTGAGGGCCTATTGTACGGAATGTAAGGGCAGTCAAATATGCCAACATGAAAAACAGAGGGCTTTTGCAAAGAATGCAAGGGAAATCAAATATGCCAACATGAAAAACAGAGGGGCTATTGTAAGGAATGCAAGGGCAGTCAGTTTTGTAAACATGAAAGGATAAGATCCCAGTATAAAGAATGCAAGGGCAGTCAAATATGCGAACATGAAAAAGGAAAGCCCAGTGCAAGGAGTGCAGGGGGAGTCAAATATGTGAACATGAGAAATTGAGGTATCGCTGCAAGGAATGCAGGGGCAGTCAAATATGTGAACATGAGAAATTGAGGTATTGCTGCAAGGAATGCAGGGGCAGTCAGATATGTGAACATGGGAAAAGGAGGTATCGCTGCAAGGAATGCAGGAAGGATAAACATTTGGAGGGAACCAGGAGATGCTCAAATTGTATAAGGAGTCTTTTGCCGGATGCATTCAGGGTGATGAAAAATGGTCAAACTACAAAGACATGCATCAAATGCCTTGATGTTAACAAAGCGTCAAGGAAACGCAATAGGTGCCCCCCATGAAAGGGTGAGGGGCGAACATGAAAAACAGAGGGCTTGCTGCAAAGACTGCGGGAAGGGTAAACAATAAATGGCAACGATTGCTGTTATTGTTGCAGGCGCTGCAATCAACGCATTAGCCTTCAGTGGCACCAACTATCTATTTTCTAAGCTCTCGGGACATGGGGAAGCGGAGCGCAAGAGGCATGATGAAGCCGTTGAAAAATTGAATGAGGCTCAGGCTCAATGGATAAGAGACCGACAGGCTAAATTGGATTGGTTTGCTGAGCAACGTGAAATACAAATAAGGGCCGGTAAGAGCCTTCGTGAATTGGACGACGACATGTATAAATTTTATCTCGCTTCGATCAAGAAGGCCCCACAGCTATCGGACTACACCCTCCAAAAAACAAAAAGACGGCGAGCTCACATTTATCCTTGGCTCGTTGTCCCTACTAGGCTTTGTTGCCTACAGGTATCTGTAAAACGTTTTTAACATGTATATAATAAACATGTCAAAAGCATTACATATCGTTACCGAGGAAGAGGCTGAAAAGCTAAGCCAAATTTACTATACCCCAGAACATTTGTGGATCAGGCGCAAGGCTATCAAATTACTCGCTGCAGAAGCTGGTCTATCAAAAAAGAAGGTTATCCACTGGCTATCCCGTCAACTCCTATGGTTACGACACATCAAAGGCCCGAAGCGTATTGACTACCCTCATTTCACCATTACAACACCCAACGAAATGCATCAATTCGATCTACTGTATATGCCACATGACAAACTATATGGTAATACGTACAAATACATTCTGACAGGTATTGACGTGGCCTCAAAGTACAAGGTAGCCAGGCCCCTACGTACTAAAAAGGCTAGCGAGGTGGCGGATATGTTGAAGGATATCTATAGGGCAGGACCCTTACACTACCCAGCAACCTTCCGGTGTGACAACGGCTCCGAATTCAAATCGGATGTAACGAAGTTGCTGGAGGACAAGGGAGTTGAAATTAAGCGAGCCACCACCAAGTACCATCATACGTTTACAGCCTTTGTAGAGAGCTATAACAAGGTACTCGCGGAAAGGCTCTTTAAGCCTCAGGATGCACAAGAGTTGGTCTCTGGGGAACCTAGTACCAGTTGGGTCAAGCATCTGTACACTATCGTCAAAAGTCTAAACAGCAGCAAAACTGTCATGATCGGCCTAAAACCTAACAAGGCTATTAAACTCGATGATGTCCCGCTTGCAAAAAGTCAAGAATACCCCGAAGAAAAACCCTTACCCGAGGATGGTCTTTATCTCTATCTGCTACAGCCAGGGGAGGAGCATGGTGATTCGAAAAGGCGCGCCACCGACGCCGTTTGGAACAAACATACTTACAGATTGGATCGTATCGTAGCGGGTAGCCGTATTTTGTACTATTTGAAGGACGGCCCTGATCGTAGCTTTGTGTCAGAAGAACTCATGCTAATTCCTGAAGATGTTCAGGTACCTCCGGAGCATATCAAAGAGTGGTAATATGATTTCACGAGTTCCTCTAGGTCATCCAAATCTATTTCGTCATCCTCATCTTCATTCGGATCTCTCACATAGTCCTTGGGATGTTGGGTGTAGAAAGGGTACCTATAGATGATACCTTTGATGACATTAGGCTCATTCTCCAGATCAATATCAACCAGGCGTCTATCTGGTATCGGAAATTCGAGTACTTTGCTTATTGTTTCTATATCAGCCAAATCTGATAGCTTCAAATCCTTATCCTTAATGACCTGGTAGCAGAGTGCCCCATAGTTGTTCTCTTTAGCCGCAACAATATGGAGTCCCAGGCGTTCAATATCATCCTCGAGATCATCATCGATCTCGTTTCTTGCAAATGTTGCCCATGCTTTTTTGCCTGATGCTACCCTGTGTAAAAGATCATCGTCCGTGGGGTATTCAAAACCTTCGTAGTATACTCCACCTCGATACCTAAAATTTTCTAGGCAGGTAGGGCAATATCCGGCCACCGACTCTGCCCTGATACAGCAATGTAGCACAGGTACCTGAATATTGTAGTTGATTGTAAATTGATTCCTTTGTAGATAGGCTTCCATCTTTTTTTTTTTACATTTCAGTATCTTATAACATACAGCTGAAGGGGTCAAAAATGATAATTTTAATACCGCAAAGGTATTAAAATTGTGTTTGGTTGGGTTATAGCGACACTCATTCAGCGAGCTCCAGGAGACGTTCATGTGTGTAATGCTCACCAAGCCTGAAATGCCTTACCCTCTCCGGGTTGACTTCAATACATCCACGTTCTCGAAGCCAATTGCAATGGACAATGGAATTAGGGGTCTCCGCCAATACCACAATCTCGCCTTTGGGGTAATCAACAAGCTTTTTTCTAATTTTTTGTGCTACATACCCCTGCTGGCCGCATATGGCCAGGTATGGCCAGTGATCGTCGTTGCTCTTTTGGATAATCACCATACTGTTATCCTTTCCTGGATCTTCTAGATGTGGTACGGCACGTTGCTGTAGCTCCTCAATTTCATCCCCCAATGCCATGAGTTGATTGTCCCTATCCTCTAGATCATCCTCGAGTATGGCGACGGCAGTATCTTTATCCTCAAGAGCCTGACGATGCTCCTTGAGTTCATCCTGTAATTTTTCCACCCCCTTCCCGGCCAACCATTTGTCAAAGCTACGGCCTTGGGCTTTCTTGACCTGACGGTAATTTCGAGGGCCCCGTCTAGCGTTACGGAAATGTCATGAGGATTTATCCCTCCTCCTAGCATACCTGACCGGCTGTACCCACCGGGTACAGTTCCCTGTATGCCCTCTATTTCTCCTCTTGATATTGTCATACTACGATCAAGGCCATACTTCCTAGCATTCGGAATACATAGGAATTTTTCAAGGTCGGCTCTTTTGAAAAGAGGTTGATTTTGTTTGTCAAATAAGGTCTCGATGGATCCTGCAGGTATTGCGTTGAATAAGGCGAGCTGTGAAGACATTTTCTATATGCCAATGCTTACCCAGAAGATTTCAACGGTCACTCAAGGATTTTCCAAGCCCTGGGATGTTCCAACCTAACATACAGGCAGGAGTGTTTCGATTTTTTCAACTCAGCCTTAATATCATCCCAATCGAAGATCATGTTCGTCTCTTCGTCGATTAGCCTCATGTCGCTGCGTTCATGGGGGTACCACAAAAACAGGGCTTTTTTCTGTCTCCTCAAGTTTTTAGGGAGAGCAGTGTACGACTGTGTGAGTAGCCATAAGCTATGCCTGCGATGCCTACCACTAACAGCCAATTCAAGCAGGGGCTGTCGACGTTTATCGAGACTCTCGTCAGATATCATATCGTCAACCACAAACAACGTCTCTTCACCTGCGAATAACGACGACAGTTTCGCTACCCATTCAAACAGCTGATCTTTGGGGTCTATCAAGAAGATATAGTCGTCCTTCCAGAGTGAGGCTCTTTCCAAATAGGTGGTATTCCATTTCAATGTAGGGCAAAGCATCACTATGTTGTGATAGTGTTTTTTATATTCATTTTCCAGTAAATCAAGGACACGTTGTGTCTTGCCACAGCTTGTCGGGCCTGTAAAAATTGCTGTATGTGGATCCCTTACGACATCCATTTACTCTAATAGTTGCCCCACTTTCGATCATGAATTTTTGAATATACCCCGGCACAGCTTAAACATATCAACACACCGCCGTGATTGTTCACCAAAGGCCCCCGGCAGGCAGGGCAGAGCTTCGTATTTCGGGCTTTATATTCAATGGGTAGTGCACTATATATTAATTTTCCATCCAGGCATCTCAGTACCTTGCGGTACCTCTCGACGAGTAGTGCCTTTTCCTGGCTCTCGGGGGGTGCTTCGATGAGTTCGATGTACTGGGGTATGATGTTGTAGGTGAATAAAATATACAAGAGTAGATAATTTTCATCCTGCTGAATATCTCTAATTTCGCTATCGGTGGCAAGGATGTCTACCTTTTGTTCGATAACAGGGTCCTTGCAGGTCCGCTGCCTAGCCTTAGCTTTATCGAGGCAACCTATGCAGCTTTTTGTTCGACTATTCCCTCTAAATCTAAAACTGTCCAGGGCTAACAGTTTTTTACATTTGATGCATGTCCTATTCATTTTTACTTGAAGGTACTCACCGCCCTGTGTAATGCCTTGGCAACATCAACAAGCGTTGGAGACTTACCGGTCTCAATATACTTGAAAGGGACCTTGTTATCTATATGCAAATATTTGTAGAGCTCCCAGGTATACCGCTCGGAAAATTGGGCCTCCATATGGGCCCGACATATATTCATTAACTCATATAGCAGCGGGGATCCATTTTTTATAGACAGCCATTTCACGACTTGCTCTACCTGCCGCGAAGTACGCCGTCATTTTGAGGACGTCATTCATGTCCATTTTGGCAGATGGGCGTGAAATACCTAAAAATTTCTTACCCGCCATAGCATAGGCGAATGTGAAGCTAAGGTCCACGACTGTTTCGTACAACATGTCCAGGATCTCCTTCTCTTTTGGGGTTACGTTGCTTGTCATTTATTACTAGAGAGTATTTTTTGGAAAAAATCATTGCATCCTGAAAATATCGATATTTGGTTGAGATTTGCCCTGTTTTCCCTGCTGGGGCTCTGGATTAGTCGCTGGCTTGTTAGATTCATTTTTGCCACCCCTGCCAAATTTATACCATACCCCGACGCCTATCGCCAACACGGCAAGCGTACCTATACCATAAAGATATACATCCGTTGACTGTACGGAACTGACCCCAGAAGAGGCTTTGGCTGCAGGCTCTACGGTACCCTATTGTTGTTTCATTTCTTCCTTCCTCTTCTTCATCAGTGCCGCCAACTTGTGCCCCTGCGCCACACGCCCCGGATGCTTTACTTGTTTTGTAATGACTTTCTCTTCTTCTTGTTTCTGATCCTCACTCATTTATCTTATAGTACCGTCGTCTTAGGCTCTTCCTTATCCTCCACCACCTCATCCTTCTTTTTACCCATATGCCGAGCCGTATGTCCTGCTACAAGCAGCGGGTCTAAACACCTTCCAATGGTACAGTATACAAGGATCCCGAGATCTGTCATACTATCCCTGATAATTGGGTCTTCTTCAATATCCCTGCGCAATTCATCAACACTGTCTATATCCACTATATTTCCAATCATGCTAGCATAGAGGCTGATAACATGGGTAGACAGTCGCTTGCAGTCTTTTCACCCTTTTCGTTCAATTCTCGTTGAAGGTACTCGGTGTGTACTTTGTCTATAGGTTCCTCCGGAGCTTTGTCAACAAACCCCTCGGTACATTTTTTGGGTAGGAGATACCCTTTACCCTTACGCAGGGCCTCCTTCAAAGCCTGGCGTTTATCGATAGGCTTCTCTATATTCTCATATTCTGCAGAGGCATTGTCAAAGACTTGTGCGATATCAGACATCTTTATTAGTAGTCGTTTATAACGAAAAAGAATGTAGGCTATCATGGCATAGGGTAGAAGTATAGCAATATACAAACACACCTCCATTTTATTCCCTTTCGGGTGGCAGGCGGTAATGGCCTCTAGCAAGTGTTGTAATCTGGTCCGGTTGTATGAGCCGTTTGTCGTCTGCCCTGTTTAATGCTAACTTCGATACCTCTTGTGTGTATACCTTATGGTTCTTATTTTGGATTAAGACTTGGGTTTTGTATATATCAACGCCCTCTTCCAGGCATAGCTGATAGTCGTCGAAAGTGATGGATTTTTTAGTGACGCATCTCTTAACACCCTTGGCCTTGCGATCCCCACCCTCCGGTGTAAGACTCTTATAGGCGTATGCCTTGGCCCTCAGGGTGATGAACTCGGTCATGACCTTCCCGTTATCATCAGGATTATAGGCACTTGTGTCGAATCTTTTTTCGACGTCATCCTTGATATCACGGTAGAAATCCTCAGTTCGAATGTGGTAAACGAACGAATCCGTGTCCATATAACAGAGCTGCAGCTTGCTACCATATTTTGGCTGCATGTAGTCGTAGTGGAACTCATACATCACCATTTTTGACATGTCTAATATGGCCTGCCCTATATATACAGGTTTGTTCATCTTAATTTCAGTTTTGCCCATCTCAACCCCTAGGAGGTGTTTGCTAAACCTATTTACACCCTTGAAGCTCGGTTTCATCACGCGTTTCGTGTACTTCTCCTCGTTTGTGACTAGCTGGATGTTACGGTGGTTTCGAATATTTTCTATGGTCTTGCCAAACACACTCAAATTCATCAATTTGTAAAAGTCTTTCTCGAACTCGTTTTTGGCAGCCGTTCTAAGTCTTGTATTGTGATCGATATAGCCCTTCAGCCACGCCTCCTGATTGAACCGGATGACCCTATGGACCTTCTTCAATTCAAGCCCATGTTTTATAGCCTCGTGAAGGGCTCTGATATGTACCACATACCTCCGTTTGTTTTCCAAATTTGGTACCAATTTCTCGACCCTGTTTATCATCCTGCGCTCCGGTAGGAATGGCAACTCGTTATGTTTGCCGTGAAGTGCCTGCGGGTAGTCGATATCGACCTCTAAAATGTACCCATGCTTGTTGTCCTCAGCGAGCTTACCAATCCTCCTTTCGGTAAATGCCCCTATGTTCGATACCCATTTGAAACCATCCGTTGGCAAATCTTGACGCATTGCCCAGCCGTACAAATTATTGGCGTCGAGGTACTGGAGGTATGATGATTCAACCTCCGGATCGTACTGGTCTCCCATGTATTTGTTATTTGCTTTGGCATAACGATGTACAGCTTGGACTATACCTCCACGGATACCTTTTTCGAACATAAATAGCATGTCTGGGTCTGTCAGAAGCTCTAGCTTTATACCCATAAATTTCAGTGCTGCCTTCCATGCCAGGCCAGGTGCGCTGTAGAAGTGTGCAGGGTCAAGGCTGTAGTTGTCCAAGCAGACGCATCGAAACGTCTCGAAGACGTCGGCTAATAGCAGGACGTCTATGGTCAGGTAGATGTTATGATAGTCCCCCATGGTTACGTTACCCACCTTTGGGGTGATAACATTCCATACCTCTTTGGCATATTGATAATCTTCATCACTGATACCCTTCATATTCAGCTTGCTGTAGAACGCCTCCTTGGAGGGTAGCTCCAACTCTTCGAATCGCTGCCATCCATCCATATACTCATAGGGGTACACACCTTTTCTCAGCATCAGCCTGAAGACATCATCTTTGTCGATGAACTTTGCCATGGACGGTACGTTTGCCTTTACCTTGTCCTGATGAAGCTGCTTCGTGGTATTTGAGTTGCAATTTTTGCACCAAAACCTTGCCATGTAATCGGCGTCTATGCCCTGGAATTCCAGGCAGGTATCTGCACACTGCTGACATTTCATGCCGGCGGCGTTTGTCCCAATGAGATTGCTTGCCAATTTGACCAGGCTTGATGCCATAAACCGACAGCTGACGATAAACCGAATCTCAATCTTCTTGTACGCCTCCCCATCACCAGATCCCATACCTCCAAGTGGTACCTTAATTTTAACGCTGAAGCTTATATATTTCTCCTTGTTTTCGGCGATGCATCCAATGTCCTGCATGTTGTACTTCTCGCCCAGTTCTCGGATAAACAGGTGTGCGTCGTACCCCGAGAGATTGTGGAATATGATGGGAATATGGCTGGGTATCTTATACTTCAAATTACAGCTGTTATGCGCGGCACCCCTATATAACCCGGTATAGTGACAATGGTCCCTTACTTTACGATTATTCTCACAATCATCGAAGGGCTTTAGGCAGATATGGCATTTCGATGCCTCGTCATGTTCTCTTTTTAGGACCTCTGTTAGGGGCAGCATGTCCTGCTGAGGGTAGGTATAGTAGAGACGTTTCACCTCATCCTCCAGGTGGTTCACGAACCTCGACACACAGTCCTCACCCCTGTAGACTGTCAGAGGGTCCGGCACATCTCCATAGGCAAAGGTGCTATATGTGCACCATCCAGATGGTACATGTTTGTTCAGCTTTTTAGTCTTTTTGCTTCTCGCATCTTCTACTGGGATGAGTAGACTCTCGAAGTCTGCATAGATAGCAAATGGTACCTTAAATTGCATCTGGCCATCTCTGTAGAATAACCATTTTTCAGCCTCTGTTGGCATTGTGATCTTGACTGCCTCATGGTCTATGCAATACCTATAATGCTTATCCCTCGATTCAGCTGTGGGAAAGCCCTGTAGGCAGTTTAAGCAAAAATGCATTGCATTCCTATTATTCTAGATCTCTTTGCCCAGGAGCCTCGATAAGCTTTTGACAGCTGTATAGTGAGTCTTTTTATCATCTGTGATAAGCAATAGGGTCACCACCTTGGTACGTCCATTTCGCACCGATCGGCGTAGGATGTTGATCTTTTTTCCCGTTATGTATAGGACGTTTACCGCAATCTCCTTGTTGTTCTCCTCAAACTTATATATGCTTTTGATGCTTGTCAGAAACTCTATACCCTCCCAATTATAAAGGTCCATATAGGGTTTCATCTCAGATATTCTATTCGGGTTCGTCCCTATCTCCTCATGATGTAAGGATGCTATAATGGCCCACTTGAAACACTCCTCATCCTCGTTTTTAGGATTAATGATTGCCTTTTTCAAAGCTATCCATTTAGGTAGTTTGATGTACGATGAGCCTCTTGTTAGTTTCAATTTATGGAAGTCTACATCAAGGTGTAGTATTCGACCGATCGTAAAGCCACTTTTAGGGAATGCTGGATTTTCCACATGTGTTTTAACTTGGTCAAACATCGTATCCAGCATGTCATCTACGTTGCTACCCTGGAATACTGAGGTCATATTACTATGGAAGGCTTTATTCGCCTCCTCATACTTGTCTTTGGTTCCCTCTATTGGTTTGATCCAATGGATCCATAGTGACAGCTGTATCTTTGCCGACCCCATATCTTCCACCTACCCCTCAACCAAGGTTTTCACGTTTGGTCGCACCATCCCTATATACCCGTCGACGTCCGCTCCTCCTATACCGGGAATGCGGAAACTTCGGAAGGTCCTGTGGTGAGCATGCTTATGTTCCTGGGGGGTAAAATCTTGCCCTGGCTGTTCATGTAGATAGTCTTCCTCGGCCTCCCTTTCTACCTCGTCGTGAAGTGTAGGCCTTGTGTTGGCTGCCCCGTTATAGAGTCCCATAACAGTGCGTTTAAAGGCTGCATAGGTACTCTTTACCCCCTCCTTTATAGGCCTTGTGACAGCATCAACCAGCCAGTTGTACAATTCCTGGATCTTGGTTTTCACGATCGATCGATTTTTCGACAGTTCCTGTCTCTCGAAGACGTCCATCTCAGATGGGGGCAATACCCAATTTTGCCATTCCTGGATTTTATCCCCTATAGCCGGACGAGTCTTCTGCTTTTCAAATATATCCATATCCCCTGGTACATCCAATAAAGAAATCAATTCGGCCTTGCGTAGCTTGTAATACCCCCTAAGTCCACGACCTTTTGCGATATCACGTAACTGTTTCACAGTGTGTGTATTCATTTCTTTATTGTAGAGAATTTTACAATATCGGAGGATTTCATTCTGCTCGACTAACACAGTTATTCCCCTCTTTATTGCGCAAGCGTTGATTATTGATGATTACCCCTGTGCTGGAATTTTAACTCATTTGCTGTATAGATAGGGACTTTACCCTACTCAACACGGCATGGTACCGTATGGTATTGGATTATCAGGGATTTGTTGTGCTTGACTGTGACCTGCTGTGACGTCACTGCTCACGCGTATTAGATTTTTTATTTTAATTCATCATGTGCTAGTAAATTTGTTGAGTTTGACCGTGCATTGTGCTAGGGAAATTTGTTGAGTTTATTTGTGGTATAATAGGGATATGTATCTGATGGTAGGGATTTGTTGTGTTTGACTGTGACCTGCTGTGACGTCACTGCTCACGCACACGCGACTGTGCCAGAAGGAACATTTCCCCATCTCTAGCAGTGGTCTAAGGGCCTGGTGGTAAGGAAAACGACTTAATACATCGTAGTCCATTTAGATTGTAAGGACTAGACCTATGGCCACCTGTCTGGGCGTGTGAAACCACGTGATATACGTGTAGCCTCACTATTAGACTGTAACAGGTCATATTACAGACTTTGAAGGACTGTGCACGTAGATAGCGGTGTTCTTAGGGCCTAGCGTTAAAGAAAACGACTTGATACATCGTAGTCTGCTGGGATTGAAAAGATAAGACCAAAGGCCACCTGTCTCGGCACGTGAAACAACGTGATTTACGTGAAGGTTCCTTATTAGGCTGTAGAAGGCCATACTACAGCCATTGAAGGCCTGTGCAAGTACTTAGCAGTGGTCTAAAGTTCTAGCGCTATGGAAAACGACTTAATACATCGTAGTCCATTGAATTTGACAGGTCTAGACCGATGACCACCTTTGTAGGCACGTGGACACACGTGATTTACGTGTAGGTTCCTTATTAGGCTGTAAAATGCCGAATTACAGCCTTTGAAGGCTTGCACACGTAGTAATAGGTGTAGGAAGAGCGTGACGCTAAGGAAAACGACTTGGCAGACCGTAGTCCATTGATACTGAAACGACTAGAACGATGAGCACATTTCTGGGTACGTGAAACCACGTGATTGATGTGACCGCTTCTTCTTCGGCTGTAAAAGGCCATATTACAGCCGTTGAAGTCCTGTGCACGTAGTTAGCAGTGTTCTAAGGACCTGACGCTAAGAAAAACGGCTTAATACATCGTAGTCCAGTGAGATTGAAAGGACTAGACCGATGAACACCTGTCTGGGTACGTGAAACAACTTGATTTACGTGAAGGTTCCTTATTAGGCTATAAAAGGACACATTACAGCCTTTGAAGGCCTGCACACGTAGTTATAGGTGTTCTAAGGCCCTAACTCTAAGGAAAACGACTTAATACATCGTAGTCCGGTGAGATTTGAAGGAGTAGACCAATGGCCACCTTTCTGGGCACGTGGAACAACGTGATTTACGTGAACGATCCTTCTTAGGCTGTAAAATGCCATATTACAGCCTTTGAAGGCCTGTGCACGTAGTTAGCAGCGTTTTAAAGTACTGGTGCTTAGGAAAAGGACTTAACAAATCGTAGTCCATTGAGATTGAAAGGACCAGACCAATGGCCACTTTTCTGGGCACGTGGAACAACGTGCTTTACGTGACGATCCCTTATTAGGCTGTAAAAAGACATATTACGGCCTTTGAAGGACTGTGCATGTACTTAGCAGTGGTCTAAGGGTCTAACGCTAAGGAAAACGACTTGCAATACCGTAGTCCATGGAGATTGAAAGGACTAGACCGATGGGCACATTTCTGGGCACGTGAAACCACGGAATTTATGTGACCGCTTCTTCTTAGGCTGTAAAATGTCATATTACAGCCTTTGAAGGCCTGTGCACGTAGTTAGCAGTGTTCTAAGGACATGGCGCTAAGGAAAACGTATTAATACATCGTAGTCCATTGAGATTGAAAAGACTAGACCAAAGGCCACCAGTCTGGGCCCATGGAAAACGACTTAATACATCGTAGTCCATTGAGGTTGACAGGTCTAGACCGATGACCACCTTTGTGGGCACGTGGAACCACGTGATTTACGTGTAGGCTCCGTATTAGGCCGTAAAAGGCCATATTACAGTATTTGAAGGCCTGTGCAAGTACTTAGCAGTGGTCTAAGGGTCTAACGCTAAGGAAAACGACTTGCAATACCGTAGTCCATGGAGATTGAAAGGACTAGAACGATGGGCACATTTCTGGGTACGTGAAACCACGTGATTTACCTGACCGCCTTTTCTTAGGCTGTAAAAGGTCATATTACAGGCCTGTGCACGTTGTTAGCAGTGTTCTAAGGACCTGGCGCTAAGGAAAACCGCTTAATACATCGTAGTCCGTTCAGATTGAAAGGAATAGCCCGATGGCCACCTATCTGGGCACGTGAAACAACATAATTTACGTGAAGGTTCCTTATTAGGCTGTTGAAGGCCATATTACAGCGTTTGAAGGCCTGCGCACGTAGTTAGCGGTGTTCTAAGGTCCTAGCTGTAAGAAAGAAGACTTGATACATCGTAGTCTGTTCGCATTGGAAGGACTAGAGCAAAGGCCACCTGTCCGGGCACGTGAAACAACGTGATTTAGGTGAAGGTTCCTTATTAGGCTGTAGATGGCCATATTACAGCCTTTGAGGCCTGCACACGAAGTTGGCGGTGTTCTAATTCCCTAACTCTAAAGAACACGACTTAATACATCGTAGTCCATTGAGATTGAAAGGACTAGACTGTTGGCCATCTGTCTGGGCGTGTAAAACCACGAGATATACGTGTAGCCTCCCTATTAGACTGTAACAGGCCATATTACAGCCTTTGAAGGACTGGGCACGTAGTTAGCTGTGTTCTTAGGGCCTATCGATAAAGAAAACGACTTCATACATCGTAGTCTGTTGGGATTGAAATGAATAAACCAAAGGCCACCTGTCTGGGCACGTGAAACAACGTGATTTACGTGTAGGCTCCTTATTAGGCCGTAAAAGGCCATATTACCGCTTTTGAAGGCCTGTGCAAGTACTTAGCAGTGGTCTAAGGGTCTAGCGCTATGGAAAACGACTTAATATATCCTAGTCCATTGAGGTTGACAGGTCCAGACCGATGACCATCTTTGTTTGCACGTGGAACACGTGATTTTATTGTAGCCTCCTTATTAGGCCATAAAAGGCCATTTTACAGCCTTTGAATGCCTCCGCAAGTAGTTACTAGTGTTCTAAGGGTTTGGCGCCAAGGAAAACGACTTAATACATCGTAGTTCATTGATATTGAAAGAACTAGACCGATGGCCACCAGTCTGGATCCATGGAAAACGACTTAATACATCGTAGTCCATTGAGGTTGATAGGTCTAGACCGATGACAACCTTTGTGGGCACGTTGAGTAACGTGATTTCCGTGTAGGCTCCTTATTAGGCCGTAAAAGGCCATATTACAGCATTTGAAGGCATGCACACGTAGTTATAGGTGTAGTAAGGGCGTGGAGCTAAGAAAAACGACTTGGGACACCGTAGTCTATGGAGACTGAAAAGACTAGACCGATGGGCACATTTCTGGGCACGTGAAACCACGTGATTTACGTGACCGCTTCTTCGTAGGCTGTAAAAGGCCGTATTACAACCTTTGAGGGCCTGTGCACGTAGTTTGCAGTCTTCGAAGGCCCTGACGCTAAGGAAAACGGTTTAATACATCGTAGTCCATTGACATTGAAATGAATAGACCGATGGCCACCTGTCTGGGCGTGTCAAACCACGTGATATACCTGTAGCCTCCCTATTACACTGTAACAGGCCATATTACAGCCTTTGAAGGACTGTGCACGTAGTTAGCGGTTTTCTTAGGGCCTAGCGCTAAAGAAAACAACTTTATACATCGTAGTCTGTTGGGATTGAAAGGACTAGACCAAAGCCCACAAGTGTGGGCAGGTGAAACAACATGATTTACGTGAAGGATCCACGTGATTTACGTGTAGGCTCTTTATTAGGCTGTAAAAGGCCATATTACACCTTTAAAGCCTTGCACACGTAGTTATAGGTGTAGTAAGGGCGTGATGCTAAGGAAAACGGCTTAATACATCGTAGTCCATTGAGATTGAAAGGACTAGACCGATGAACACCTGTCTCGGTACGTGAAACGACGTGATTTACGTGAAGGTCCCTTATTAGGCTATAAAAGGCCACATTACAGCCTTTGAAGGTCTGCACACGTAGTTAGTAGTGTTCTAAGGACCTGGCGCCAAGGAAAACGACTTAATGCATCATTGTATATTAAGATTGAAGGGACTAGACCGATGGCCACCTGTCTGGGCACGTGGAACCACCTGTTTTACGTGTAAGCTCCTTATTTGGCTGTAAAAGGCCATATTACAGCCTTTGACGGCCTGTGCACATTCTTAGCAGTGGTGTAAGGGTCTAGCGCTATGGAGAAAGAATTAATACGTCGTGGTCCATTGCGGTTGACAGGTTTAGACCGATGGCCATCTTTCTGGTCACTTAATTTACGTGAACGCTCCTTCTTAGGCTGTAAAAGGCCATATTACAGTTTTTGAAGGATTCTAGACTTAGTCAGCACTGTTCTAACGGCCTGGCGTTAAAGAAAACGACTTGGCACATCGTAGTGCATTGAGACAGAAATGACTAGAGCGATGGACACCTGTCTGGGCCTGTGGAACCACGTGATTTACGTGTGGGCTCACTATTAGTCTGTAACAGGCCCTATTACTACCTTTGAATGACTGTGCACGTAATTACTGGTGTTCTAAGGGCCTAGCGCTAAAGAGAACGACTTTATACATCGAAGTCTATTGGGATTGAAAGGACTACACCAATTGCCACCTCTCTGGGCACGTGGAACCACGTGACTTACGTGAACCCTCCTTCTTAAGCTGTAAAAGGCCATATAACGGCCTTTGAAAGGATGTACACTTAGTTGGAGGTGTAGTAAGGGCGTGCCGCCAAGGTAAACAACTTAGAACACCGTAGTCCATTGGGGTTGAAAGGATTAGGCCGATGGCCACTTGCCTGCGTACGTGCAACCACGTGATTTACGTGTAGGCTCATTATTAGGTTGTAAAAGGCCATATTACAGCCTTTAAAGGCCTGTGCTCGCACTTTGCAGTGCTATAAGTGTGTGACGCTAAGGAAAACGATTTAATACATCGTCGTTTATTGACATTTGAAAGGACTAGACCAATGGCCACCTGTCTGGGCCCTTAGAACCACGTGATTTACGTGAAGGTTCCTTATTAGGCTGTAAAAGGCGATATTACAGAATTTGAATGCCTGCACATGTCGTTGGAGGTGTAATAAGGGCGTAACGCTAAAGAAAACGACTTGAAACACCGTAGTCCATTGAGATTGAAAGGATAGACTGATGGTCACCTTTCTGGGCACGAGGAACAACGGGCTTTACATGAATGTTCCTTATTAGGCAGTAAAACGACATATTACGGCCTTTGAACGCCTCCACATGTAGTTGCATGTGTAGCAAGGGCGTGATGCTAAAGAAAACGACTTGGGACACCTTAGTCCACTAATACTGAAATGGTGAGAACGATGGCCACCTTTCTGGACCGGTGGAACGACGTGTTTTACGTTTAGGCTCCTAATTAGATTGCAAAAGGCCATATTACAGCCTTTGAAGGCCTATGCACGAACTTAGCAGTGGTCTAAGGGTCCAGCGCTATGTAAAAGGACTCAATACATCGTAGTCCATTGCGGTTGACAGTTCTAGACCGATGGCCACCTTTCTCGGCATGTGGAATCACGTGATATACGTGAACCGTACTTCTTAGGCTGAAAAGGCTATATTACGGCCTTTGAAAGCCTGTACACGTAGGTGGAGGTGCAGTAAGGGCCTGCCGCCAAGGAATACGACTTAGGACATCGTAGTCCATTGAGGCTGAAAAGACGAGACCGATGGCCACCTGTTTAGGCACGTGGAACCACCTGTTTTACGTGTAGGCTCCTTACTAGGTTGTAAAAGGACATATTACAGCCTTTGAAGGCCTGTGCACGTACTTAGCAGTGGTCTAATGGTCTAGCGCTATGGAAAACGACTTTATATATCGAAGTCTATTGGGATTGAAAGGACTACACCAAAGACCGCCTGTCTGGTCACGTGAAACAAGGTGATTTACGTGAACGTTCCTTACTAGGCTGTAAAAGGCCATATTGTAGCCTTTGAAGGCCTGCACACAGACTTAGCGGGGTTCCAAGGCCCTGATTCGAAGGAAAACGACTTAATACATCGTAGTCTATTGAGTTTGAAAGGACTAGACCGATGGCTACCTTTCTGGGCACATGGAACAATGTGCTTTACGTGAAGGTTCCTTATTAGGCTGTAAAAGACCATATTACGGCCTTTGCAGGCCTCTAGACGTAGTCAGCACTCTGCTAAGGGTCTGGCGTTAAGGAAAACGACTTGGGACATCGTAGTGAATTGAGACTGAAAGGACTAGGTACATGGTTTGAAAATTTATTATGTGAAGGACCAGTGAATTATGTGCACGAAATTGTTTCTGATGAAATAACACCTGAATTGGTTAAGAAATGTGCAGCTGCAACAAAAGGGGCTTGCGGACCCTCCGGAGTTGATGCAGATGAATGGAGGCGAATTCTTGGTTCAAATATCTATGGCGATACTGGCAATGACCTGAGAAGAGCATTTGCACAAATGGCAAAGCAATTATGTATGATCGAAATTGAGAAGGTGAATCAATGTGCAACAATAGATTGCATGTAAACAACCAGCATATAACTGATTGGGTTAAAAACAAAACCATGTGTCAATTTCTTTGCTTATGGTGAAAGAGCTTGACTCAACACAACTCATCACTCATCAGATGGTTGATAATTGGTCCAAGAAAAAGCATTGACACTTCAAACAGAAGAGCATCTTCGATCGACAACTGTGTTAGTAACATATGTCAAGTCATTATTAATTGTTTGAAAGCAAATAGGCAAAGCAACCACAAGCCTAAAATAGGAACCAGTGATGGAGGATTCATAAATAATCGTGAAACACACTTTGCAGTCGGATTAGGTCTTCATATCTATAAGGAGACTAGGAGTAAAAAGGTGTTAGATTGTTTATCTGATCTAAACTTAACTGTTAGCTACGATAAAATCGTGAAAATTGAAACATAATTAGCTAATGCAGTTTCAGAGAAAATGAAAGAAAATGACGGGACTTATGTTCCCCCAAATATCAAAAAAGGAGTGCCAATTCACTTTGCAGTTGATAATACTGATTTCAAAAATGACACTCCAGATGGAAATGAATTTCATGGAACTGGTCAAATGCTCTTTCAAAAGGGTATTAAGAGCATCGAACATCTTGAAATCCCACGCCATAGTGATACAAAAATGAAGTTCATCCATACTCAATTCAACCAAACATTGTCATGTGAGAAACCAATTCTTCCTGATGAAAAGTTCGCAAAGTTCGAAATATTAAGCAATGATCTCAAAGCTAAGCACTATATCAAAGAAGATCTAGCATGGTCATCAGACAGTAGATGACGAAAGAATTGGAAGCTTGCCAACTTTGGCTGCTTATAATTCACTGGTTACAGATAAAGTTGAAATATCTTCCTCTCTATCCTGGCACTCCTACAGATTGGTCAAATCTTTACACAGCGCTACAAATTGTGCAAGGGACCAATTTCAAAGTCACAGGAGAAAACAAAACGATTGTAACACTTGATCTCCAGTTATATAATAAGTGTACGCAGCTTCGAAAAAAAAGCACATCAGTGAAAATTTAGTATTCCGTTTCGATGAACTGCACATTGTTTTTGCAGCATTAAAAACGATTGGAAAATACATTGATGGAAGTGGAATTGACAAATTATTTGTTGAGGCAGGCATATACGGCGAAACAACTTTATCACATATAATAAATGGAAAGCATATGAAGAGATGTATGGAAGCGTATATGGTAATAAAAAGAAAACTCCTTGAAAGCACAATCTAGAAAGCATCGTACATCTGGTAATGAAGTTCGATACAAAGTATCAGACAACACCAATATTTCATCCATTAGTCTCAAGCAATTTCTTTCCCACATGGATGCAAAGCAAGCTTTAACCATCTACCTGGTAAAGAAAGTGATGGAGGCTCTTTCATCATTGCATATTCGGTATATAGTGACTTATGATACCAAAATGGAATCAAATTTTGTTGATTGCAGAATACACGACCACGAAGAAGCTGACACAGCACTCATATATAATGCTATGGATGTTGCAGAACAATCTCCTTTCACCAGTTGTATTGTTTACTCTCCGGATACTGACGCTTTTCTACTGCTAATTTACTACTACGAGATGTTACCAATGAATACCATTTTTAGAACAGGGCGAGGTTCTACCCTACGTGATATTGTGACCAAAATGGGCGTTTCAACAAAAAATCGAAGTCTGCTTGGCTAAAAAAATTTCTGGCATTATCAACACTTGGAAGTACTGTCGAACGTCCTAATCTGGAAACACTGCAAAGCTTAGAACGTTTCGTAGTTTCAATGCATAAGGGGAAAAAATGTCCTGCAGACGTGATATCACTATCTCAATTGCGTTGGCATTTATTCTCCAAATTCCAGTGTGATGCTGACATGTTGCCACCAACATTAGCTGCATTGAAGTACAAAATAATCAGGTGTCACTTCATTTCAATGGTTTTACGAAGATCACATATCCTCATTCAACAACTTCCGAATGCAGTCGATTATGGTTGTTAAACAGATGAAGTCGGTAACTTATCACCCACAATGACTGATGAACTTCCTGCACCTTTGGCGCTCATCGAGTTAAGTTCTTGTAATTGCGAAACAAGTTGCATATCCAACAGATGTGAATGCCGCAAAAATGGTTTTTCGTACACTGACATGTGTAAATGTACGACGTGTCAAAACGTGGTGCAAGCGATGAATCCGCGTCAGATGAATATAGTTCTAGTGATGATGAGTGAATGAAACAATGTACAAGCATTGCTGAAGTTGTTTTTGTCATTATTTTCAGCAATTTATTTAAAGAAAGAAAGTAAACAACTAAATAACGTGCGTTGGTCTGTAAATTACTGGTCTGTAAATTATCCCTTGCAGTGATTTCAACAATAAATCTTGATCAAACAGAAAGACATTAGGGTGACCCAATACTATACCAAAATTCAAAAAAAAACTGCACTATTGAGCAAGTTAATCATTTTTGTGCTGGGTCAGTAAATCACCAGTCTGTAATTTGTACAAAGTTTGAGTAATAATATCTTTTGAACGTTACATTTTGAAGACATGGTTCTAACATTTTTTTAATTCACTCGATCTCCTCTTTCCAACCATATATAACATGACATATAAATGTGAAATTATTTTTTTGCTGACAGTGAAAATGATGACGTCATCTAATTTTTGCCACTTATTTTTTTTTTCGTAATTTGGGACCTAAGGAACAACTTTAATTCAAAAAATCACTTTTAACACACATGTGCACACGAAAATACATAGTGGCCCTCACTAATATGACCTAAAATAAATATTTCAAAACTACGAAAATGTTATTGTAGAAAGATGATTAATCCACTTGTTGCTGATAGCAGAGCATCAGGATTCTTGCCTCTTATCCTTCTATCGATATGCCTGACTATCAAATTATTTGGATGCTGGTTATACTTATCGGCGAATACTGCTCCACAACCATAACATTTCGGTACATCGCTCGACTTTTCAATAAAATAATACTTATAAGGACCCATACCAGAATGCTATTGCTGATCCATAGAACCAATAGAACTGAAGTTTGGCGGAGGATACAGATTGGCTGTCATTGGTTGCGTTGGAGTAATTTGGTAGTGAGTTAGTGGTATGGGAAGTTGTGTGTTAATAAGAGCGGGTTGCGATACCGGTATAGTCGGTTGACAAGAAAAATAAATCTTCAAAATCAGGACGGTAGGAGGGTACTACGTTTTGACGTCCTAAAGCATTTTCCACAGATGATGTCGCGCACTTTTTTCTTTTCTCGCTTTTTGCTGCTTTCGTCATGGATGTTTTACCTTGCATTATTTTTTTACGCGCTTCTACTAAGTATTCGAAACAATTGTCAATGTCGATACTGGCAGCCAGAGCATGTTGACAGATCTTGTACCAATTAAAGATACGGCAATCGCAAAAAGAAATTATTTTTTCCTTTTGGTTGATTGATGTGAGGCTTTATGTCATACGAGCTCTTAACTGTCCGCATATTAGGCTCAGCAGAACCAGCTTTTGTTATCGCTCCTTTTTCGTTGATTAAATCTCGCGCTTCATGAAATACAGCATTTAAACTGTGAGTCGGTATTATATTGTCCGTTATGCAACATTCTTCACGGTTTATTGAAAGGCTTTTCTTCACTTGAACATTGGTTGAGCATTTGCTTGTTGAATTCTCAACAGAAGTAGGTGAAATATCCATGTTTGCTTCGACTTGCCTCTCCGGTATTATTTCAAAATCTGTCTGTGGCTGTGATGGAAAATCTTCTTTGTAACCTTAATTCTTTCTTCCTCATTCTCCTCATCCACACATCGTAAGGCACAGAATAGTGGGAATATTCTGGCGAAAGCCTATATTTTCCTTTGCCATATATTGCCTTCGCAGCATCCGTATTTAGCGGGGTAATAAATGACTTATTAACCTTATTAGCCTGTCTATACTGGAAAATATAGACCTCTCGGTCTATATTTTCCCGTATAGACCGGCTAACCGGTTAATTAGCCACTAATACTCACTTCAAAAATCTCTATCCAAACACACTTCTGATTTACCTCTCTTCTATGTCAACTCATACGCTACATGTTTTTTTTGTTTTCACAGACAGGTGTTATTTTGAGTGACATCACAGGAGCATTTTCAAATAATCATGTCAGATGTTTTATCATAACACCATAACACCATAGCAAAGACTCACAGGAACTAATTATCACCCTGTAATTTAATACTTGGTCGTAGTCTTCATTTGCAGTACTCGCATTTCTACTCTTAGTCAGCGTAGTCAGTCGTAGTACTCGTAATCTGACTCGTAGTCACTCGTAGTCCCATTCGTAGCCACTCGTAGTCCCATTCGTAGCCACTCGTAGTCCCATTCGTAGTCACTCGTAGTACTCGTAGTCCCATCCGTCTGCCTTATTACTGGGAGATATCCCAGTCCTGAAATGGGCGGCGCTAGCGCTCAAACTCGGGAATATCCCACTCGTTTGCTATCGTACATGGCAGTTGCTTCAATCACGCGCTTACGATATCATTCTCAACTACTCTCTGATATACTCAAAGACTATCCTGGACCAGTGTAGTTAATTTCAACATTGGATGTTCGTCCAGGGTTTTTTTAAAGAGGCTATCATTTTTTTGCATACTCGTCAGAATTTTCGGATTGTTTTCGTTGGATAATAGGTTGTCTGTTGGACCGTGGGTTACAATGATATACTAGCGACTTTAAAACCGCATGGTCCAAGCCTCCGAGCTACGAGTCAGTTAAAGAAGACCACCAATGAAGTAAACAAGCAACAAACGTATGTGTATTTTTATAATTCTGTTTGTTTTGCACAAATTTTGTTTATTTTGCGGAGTGCTGGTGCATACAGATCTATCTCTGCCCTCTTAGCAATATCAAACATTACTTAAAATACTTTAAAATAACTGTAATTTTAACTATGCAAACACGGGGTGGCTCTCAGGAAATCAACTCTCAGGTAAACAGCTGTCATGCCTTCATTCACTCAGTGCTTCTTTTTACCAAGGTCATAGTAAATTTGGAAGCACTCGAGGAATTCAGTGTTCTTGCATATCTTTATTTGCAATTTGTTTTTCTAAGTTCAAGCGTGTTAACATCTGGAATTCAAGTAACTTGGAATATGTCATTGAACAGGGCGATGTACTTTAAAAGTCCATGAATACTTCATTATTTTTATCAACCCCAGACCTTCCTAGGACTGTCTGTGTTCATAATGCTGTAGTAGAACTCGATTTCAACCAAGACATGTTTGGAACACTAACCAGGGCTAATGATACATTAAATGACTTAATAAAATTTTTATGTTCAGACCAAGATCATGATGGTAAAATATTTATCTGTGAAGGTTACTGTATATCATTATTTAATGCATCTTGTAATCCATTCAGGGCCATTTTAGTTGATTCTCATAGCCGTGATAGCAATGGAGAACCAACTCCTGATAAAACGTCTATCATCTTACATTTTTCTAGTTTACGAGATCTGGCATCCTACTTGAGGCATGTTTACTTGATAATACCCAACACGGTACTACTTCCATATGAAATTCAGTTTATCAAAGTTTCATCACAACTCACTGAACATGTCCCTCGTTTTGTACTGAATCATCATAAATCAGAGAATCAGCAACAAAAACGAAAAACACAGCAACGCCAGCGGTTTTCTCGTTTTAATGCCAAAAAACTAAAAGTACAAACTATTGTACATAAATGTAACAAGCATTTGTCAAGTGATCTTGAAAAAGCTATTCTCAAATTCAGATCAAAAATATGTAAAGGACCAATTTACATTTGTTGCATATGTAACAGGTGTTAATACAGAAAATCTGTAATAACTTATGATCTTCAAAAGTATGATGCTACTTTTGCAAATGTAATAGATACGAATATTACCAGTTGTGATGGTAAGAAATATATATGCTGCACATGCCAAGCTGTACACAACTCTCTCCATTTAAATGACATTCCTGCTCATAAAAGATGCCTAAATAGGCTTGAAACAGCACTTATTTCAAAACGTCTTCTGTTCAAAAAAGTTGTCATGATATCTAAAGGTCAATTTCCCAGAATGAAAGGAGCAATTTGCAACATTCTGATAGATGCTGTTGATATATCCAATGTTTTACCACGGCATCTAAGCGCAAATGGCCTTATTCTTGTCAAACTAAAAAAGAAACTGCAATTCAAGGGTCATGTATATTTTCAAACAGTCTCTCCCGAAAAAGTCCAGTCAGCTCTATTATATCTCAAATTGAATAACCCTTTGTATAGTGACATTGATATTGATGCCAGCCAAATCAAACAGGACTTGATTAACTTTGATGAAGATAAAGAAATTTCAATTGAAGTGGAGACTGATCAAAACAATCTAGAGAAGACTGCAGAATGCCCTTATTCAGAGCACAGCCAATCGGCTACTGAAAGTTTCACTCTTCCTTTGCATACCCAAGAAGATGTATTTGAACTTGCACCTGGTGAAGGTAAATCACCAACTAGCATGCTCAATGAACAAAATTGTGAATAGCTTGCATTTCTTCTGCTTTTCAGCAATGGAAAATTTGGGTATACCTATAAAAGAGAGGTCAAATTGAGTCCAACAAAATATTTCAACCAAAGATTGTTAAATTTCAAGTAAATGTTTTCTTCTGTCACAGACTATATATTTTTTGCCCAGTTTTTATTACAACAATTAAGCTTAACATCTCAAATGAATATTGCTATGAAAAAAGTAACTGGTAGCACTATCACTGCTGGAATGCTTGGCAATTATAAGGAAGCCTTGAAATCTTTTGTTTCAACTGACCAGGGGTATACATTCATGAATTATATTAAAGGTACGCCAGCTTATTCGAAGCGATTTCAACTTGAAGTGTTAGCCATGATCCGGCAGCTTGGTTGTCCAACTTTCTTTCTGACTTTGTCTTGTGCAGATTTGCATTGGAAAGAATTGATTTCAATAATTTCTGAACTCAATAATCTGAATCTTACGGAAGACTTTATATCTAATTTGAGTTATTTTGAAAGGAGTGAAGAAATTCTGAACAGCAATCCTGTGCTTTTAGCTCGACACTTTCAGTATAGAATTGAAATATTTTTTGCAGAAAATATAATGATTCCAACTGGCCCACTTGGCAAAGTCTTGTACTATGCTCTGAGAGTTGAATTCCAGTTCAGGGGTTCCCCACACATACATTCTTTTTTATGGATTTTAAATCCCCCAAAAGTAGATTTAAATAATATTACTGAATGCATTGAATTTTTGGATGCTGTCACTCAAGCTTTTATCCCTGACGAAGAACATTTTTCAGAATTAAATTGTCTAGTAAAGAAATATCAGATTCATCAGCATTCAAAATCCTGTCGAAAATATAAAAATATCCCATGTCGTTATTCTTTTGGAAAGTTTTTTTCAGAAAAAACTATTGTTCAAAACCGTTGCCAGAGAGTATAGATATAATTGAAAAAAGTGAAATACTGGAAAGAAGAAATTCTATCCTTACAAAAGTGAAAAATCTGATAGATGAGTACTTGAATCCTAACAAGTCTGGATTAATCAATAATGCAACAATCTCTGATATACTTTAAAGGATTGGTGTTAATGAAGAGCAGTACTATGAAGCCTTGAACATTTCATCAACAGATGACTATGAAATCCACATGAAAAGGCCACCACATTCCTGTGTCGTTAATAACTATAATCCCACCATTCTTAAAGCATGGCAGGCAAATATTGATTTACAACTTGTGCACAATTACTATAAAGCAGTATCGTATATGTGCGCATATTTCTCTAAAAGTGAATCCGAGTCTTCTAGTGCATTGAAACAAGCTTCTCAAGAAATTAAAGATCAGAAGGGTGTCAAGCAAGCAATGTACAAAATTGTATCTGCTTTTTCATGTTCTCGACAGGTATCTGTTCAAGAAGCAGCTTACCTCAGCCTACCCGAGTTATGGCTTCGAAAATGTTTCCCTAAAACAGTTTATGTTAATTCAGGTTTGCCTTCAGATCGAATTAGAATATATAAGTCAGAGGAAGAAATTAAGGAACTTAGCTCTGATAGTACTGATGTATTTAAGAGAAGTTTGTGTGATAGATACATTGGCAGACCTAATGCCACTTTTTGCAAGGGAAGATATGCACAAGTAGACTCCATGTGTCTTGTCCTGTTTCCGCATACTACTATGTTGATTACAAAATTGACGAAAATGATTCACAACCGGACATTCTTACTGATCATGCTAGTCAACATAACCATGACTGTCATGCACTGCTTCCACCTAAAATCACACTCATGTCATCGAAAGACACAATGAAATGTCGTAAAATTAGACAAGTTTTGAGATACCATATTCCAAATGAAAAGTTATTCCCTGAAAAGTATGCACAACACTTGCTATACATGTTTTACCCTTTTAGAAATAAAGATGAATTATTGCTCAATAATAGCTATTGTAGCAAGATACTTTAATGGGATAAATTTTCGCGGGGATTTAATTTCGCGGTTAAGCTCATCCGCGAAATTTTAGCATTTCGCGAAGACTTAATTTCGCGGATGAGGTCATAATAGCCATTTTTAAAAGAGGTAAAATAAGTTGTCAAAAGGGTTCGGGGACGAATGGCACTGTCTCATAGACCCTCGTTACACCGGTCATTTCTACACCGACCAAGACAAAGTGTAATTTTGCATTTTAGTTCAAAGCTCTTTCAACACAACTATAACGTCAGGTAAAATAAACACAGCTAGATAAAAAACGAAACGAATCTTAATCGTTAATCAAAAGCGTCAAACGCGTTACGAGAGAAGTCAACATCATCTTCATCTCCAGAGATCGGTTTCATATTTTGATTCTTCATCCGATTCATCCACTATTATTTCACTTTGTGGGGTTTAAGCAACTTTCAATTTCTCATTCGTAAGGCTGGGAAGAGAACTCAAATTCGGTTGATCATCTGCATTAGAAGCTGGGAGCAGAGGATCGATATCCTGGAAAGTGTCAAGTGATTCGAGACCTTCTACACCAGCTTCAAGCGCTTCAGTGATACCTGCTGCTTTCCAGGCGTTTTTAATAACATTCTTGCCACCTTCTTTCGTCATATCATTGTATAAATCCACCATCCATTGAATTTCAACAGGTCCGGCGGAGCAATTTTGAAAGTGGAGGGACTAAATTATTCAGTATTAAAGGAAGCCCGACCATGGTTGGGGCCGACGGGCTAGGAAAATTTTTAAACTTTCGGCTAAAACATACTTCAAATTCCGAAATATTGCGCTCGAAAACCTTCACAAAATGCAGGAGATTATATATAGAAATATAGAACCGTCATATTTTATAAGATATATTTTCAAAATAAGCAATAGTAACATCGAAGCAAAATAAAGATAATGCAGAGAAAGCCTATAGTATAATCACAACTACCAGTCCTCCTTTGTAAATTTTCCGAATACTCGCTTTCTGTTGTCGTCCGATTGAACAAATGCGTTTGCAATTTTGATCAGGTCTAGTTTGTCAGTCCTATATTTGTGGAAATTGAGAATCGAGATAGAGTTGAAACGAGCTGGAAGCATTGTTGATCTTATACACAGAGCATATGTATGTATTGATCAATTAATAATTGATTAAAACACATGATGAACTTATAAAAAAACATCAGTTCCTGGCAAAAAAGTGGGGGGGGGGGCTTTCTCATATAGTCCAAGACTTCATTCGTCATTTGGCCAGTAAAGATATCCATATTGACTAAGGCTTTTTGATCAAGTGGTAAATTTAATAATTTTGCTTGTTATTTAATAACTTTTTCTATGCACGGCGAACTTCTTTGATCAGTTTGCAAGCTTTATCTGCGTTACTCTTGGGTTATTTTTGATTAAATCTTGCGATGCGGGTTCCCTGCCAAACGCGACAAAAAAGAAAAAGAGTAAAGATTCGTCTGCTGTTCCATCCAAGAAACCGCGACGAGATGGTGACATCAGAACGATGTTTTTAAACGGTGCTGCCAGAACCGGACCTACGTGTGAAGACAGTCGAAAAATAACAAGCGAAACCAGCTGAAATTATATGTATTGTACTTCATTAAGTAGTTTTTAAACTCGCTTTTTTTCTAGAATCATTAGAAAATATAACACCTGCTAAAACTAGTAGTTATAGGTATGGGGTTCTAGCACAGTTTTAGTACTAAAACTTTGCTAGAACGCCCCATACCTATGACTACTTGTACACCCTTTGGCTTCGCCTTATGAAACCACATGAAAAACTGTGCTCATGCCCCCATCATATGTTGTGGGGTGAATAATCCTCAAACATGGAAAGGAATGGGGGATCCATATTTAGGGTTTACTATACCACACATACTGTCAGAAGGCTATATTTTACCATTTGAGAGGGTCTACAAGTGTATGTTTATAGTGTTACCAAGGATCAGCGATGATATATTTTTTGAACCTGTAGTATTATCTGTATATACCAATTTTTGGATTATTACGATTTTAGAATTTGATGTATATACAATATATGGTATAGAAAAAGTTTAAATGTTGTAATGGTAGTTGTGACGTCATAGTTTAATGGAATAGATTTAAAGAAATAACATGTATGTATAGTATAAATGAATAAACTTACAGATATAGAAATGTCTAAATTAGATGATGATGATTTACTTAATTATATAGAGTATCATATGGATGATTATTCTGGTGATACTGATGATAAGGATGATAAGGATGATATAGATTGTACTTGTGATGTGGATAAGATTAAGAGTACAACAGCATCGACACTAGTTTGTCCAAAATGTGGTGTAGTTAGTGATATTCCAGTTTATATAAATTGAGTGGAGTCATCTTCGGTATTCGTACGTATTTACAATTCCTAATATACTCAATATTATATAATTACAACACAACTCAGGTTACAATAACAACAATTTCCTTACGGACTTTCCGTCTATACTTCTTAATAGTACCACAATTATTCTTAGCTCGTGTAAGCATTTTAAGACTTGTTACCTTGCTGAGATTATACCTTTGAGTCTTATACCGATTCCAGGATAAAAACTTCCGGTTATCCCGAGCCAAAGGGGATTGACTTCGTCTATTTTTCCAGAAGAAACCGTATAGATAGGTATAAGATTCTATGTCACTCAGCCAATCTTAATATTACTTTCTGAGTAATTTCCTCAACTTACAGGGGAGGGTGGGCGGGTCGTCTAACCCGTACGAATAGAATTGACTTGTGAGTAAAAATGGGTGGGAAAGTTCTATTCAAGCATGCGCTATCAGGCGCATGCGTAACTTGCCTCGATTACTACGAAAATAAGTTACAATACAGTGTTTTTGAACGTTGTACATTTCGTAAGAAGTGCATATACAAGAGGGATAGGAATTTCACTGTTATCCTAAAACAGTTCATATGTATGCAAGATCAAGTGGTACCTGATGATGTGATAAAAACGTTATGGAGTCAGATTAATAATACAGACAATTTAGTATACAATTATGTTATACCATTGAGTATCCCCATACTAGAATCACTATTAAAGAAGAACAAGTTGATGTCCTATAAAAATAGTATATTTTACATTTATTTCACATGAATGAATCAACCGTTTCCACATCTAACAATAGAGGAACGTAATCGAGCACAACATCTATTTACTGTCATAAGTCGCCTATACAATAAGTACAAACCAAATAAGAAAAAGAGCTTTATAAACTATTACTTTACACTAAAAAAGATATTCCAAGCACTGGGTATGAACGATTATGCAAAAATAATTCCACAATTAAAAACACAATCTAGACAAAAGGAAATAGAAAGAATATGGGGTTTAATATCTAAGGATTCCAAATGGGCTGAAGCTCTTCAGAAACAAATGATCTCTTAGGAACACCATCCAAATAATATAACGTTGGTTGATTACGTTTAATGTATCTATCTTTTACTTTATATACGTCCACCGACCATATTGGATCAGTGGATCGTTTTCGTCTTTCACCTTTATAAATTTGTCCTTCCAATTCACCAGGCTCATATAGATATCTAACGTTGGTACCAACATCTAGCAATGTTTTATTATCACTTTTAATGGGCTTTGAAAATCCCTGTTTTATTGAAGTATGTTTTATGGCATCTACTGGTTTCATATCAATTAGTCTGGTTTTTTCGTTATTCAATGCTCTCACTACCGTTTGCAATCTACCAACCCATTCTCTGTTACTTTTTGATGGATCTTCAAACTCCTTATGGTATTGATAACTAAATAGTCTATCTGCTAATGTTTTATTAAATCGTTCAACAATACCTTGACTTCTATGTTGGCTCGGATCACCACGTTGTATTATGACATTATGCTTGTTCATAAGTTTGGTAACATCACCGTAAAACTCTTTGCCAGCATCACAAACCAATGTTTTGGGGAATTTTAGTTCAGTATTAACATATATCCAATTAAAGGCTTCAGCAGTTTCTTTTGAGCTTTTACTAGTTAGTTGATATGCTGATTTATACCTACTAGCTACATCCACAACACAGAGAGCATACTTATATGTTTTTCTTTTGTACTTATCATGTGGAAGATACAAGACATCTACCTGGTGTATATCATTGGGTGTAGCATAAATAGAATATGAGGAATTGGGTCTTGGAACATACTTTGGTGCTGGTAGATATATTTGATACAGTGGTTGTTTCAGTAGCCATTTTTCTGCTTCTTCATTGGTTGTACTGGCTTTTTTAGCCAACTTACTTATTGCACTTCTACCTCTCCAGTAGCCAGTATCAGAGTAATAAATCTTATCCATTCTTATATTATATGGAGTATAATATCTATAGACCATAAATCTTCTCATACTTGTTACTCATCCCATTGATTGGTGGACATAGGTCAGTAATAATACCATCTAATATCACCATATCTGATAGAAATGTAGTATCCTCATATTTTATTCCATTTAGAAATGATTGTATTTGTATGATGTGTATGCAAATTTATACATCTCAACCTTGTTAGTAATATTTGTTTTCGTCATATATCCCTGTATGATGACACCAACACCGCTTATAGTTCCCCATATAATGGCATTTGCGGTTATTGTTCCAGCAATCCCACCAACAACAATTAATGTTATACTAACCATATTTAGAACCAATTTGAGTTTTTTAGTACGTTTATATTTCCATTTGTAGCATATGTACAACTTATGGTAATATTTATACCAATTCAATAGTTTAACTATTTCAGCGTCTGAACAATCTTCACCACTTTATTCAAAGCATATGATTTGTTTCATTATATTATATGTAAAATAAATTATTCTAGTTATATATTATACAATGGCAGGAGGATTTGAACCATTAGATAACGATGAATTTAATAAAACTTTTGATGAATCTGAAGATTATAATGATGATAGTGTATTAAATTTTGATGAAGCATATCGTCAGCAAAATGAATTAGAAACAAGGTTAAACAATATAGATAAAGGTGAAATGTCAGAAGAGCAAATAGCTGAAAGAGAAGAATTGATGAAAGAGATTAATAATATAACTGAAAGAGTTGAAAAACAAAAAGTTAGGATGGCTAAAACGATAGTATCGAAACTGCATAAAGAATATGTTAAAATAAAAGAAAAGAAAAGGGTAAAATTTACAGATGCAGAAGCCGGTAAAATGTTGTATGAAAGGTTTATATAAAGATTTATTAATTGGGGGACAATTTACAACCCCAAAAGAGTATAAGATAATATTAGGTGTTAAATTATTAAGAGAGATGGGTTTTGATCCAAATTCATCTAAATCAGAAATAAAAGAATTAAGTAATGATGCAACCAGTCTAAATAAAAAATTAACTGATACAAAGAATAGTATACAATCATCATCATCATCAAACAAGGAAGGAAGTCATGGAATTGACTAGTAAAGTCTCAAAGGAACTTAGTACTTTAAATGAAAAGTTTGAAGAAACATCATTCGGGGGTGATGAACATACGCCGCTAATTGGATTGACAGAGCGAGAGCTGAAAGGTCATGATAAAGCAATGCAAACATTTAATGGGGCTCTTAAAAATGCTGTGGCTGAACAGATTAAATTAGAAAATCACATACAATTAGAACAAGAAAAGAAATTGGAAATTTTAAGGAGTACTGACTATAAGGAGGATGAAAAAAATGAACAATTGAATAATATTAATGATAGGATTGATGATTTAGAGATTGAATTGGATGGAAGAAATAAACAGATTAGCAGATTAAAGAACAAAATTTTAAACCAAATAAACAATATTAAAAATTCATTTAAACGATTTTTAGATAAGGAAACTGGTACACTAGGCGAAAGAATTAAAAACCTCTTCCGTGAACAAGGAATAACAATAGTATCAGTTCTAACAGCCTTTGGTATGGCTATTGGCGTCCTCGTTGAAGCATTATTACCAGGTGGTGAATCAGCAGCAGCAGCAGCCAGTGGTGGACGTGGTGATAAACCTAGTGGCAAAGGAGGTGCCAAGGAATGGATAAAGAAAAAGGTTGAAAGCACTCGCTGGCCTACTTGGTAAATTAGCAGGAAAAGCAGCAGCAGCACTACCAGGTATAATGGGATCCGTGGTCGCATGGATACTAAATAGAGCAAAGGATGCCATTGGATGGCTATCGCAAAATGTATGGGCACTTATTACAGGTATAGGTGTGTTAATCTATACATACTTTATGACAAGAAAAAGAGGATAATCTATCTAAAAAATATACCACAATATTGAAAACACAGTAGTTATAGTTAAAATTACAGCTATTTTCTCCTCCTCATGAGTTATTTCACCTGTTGGTACTTCTGATTTTGTATTATCAGTAGTCTTCTTCTTTGGAATTGTAGGATCTGTCTTCTTTGGTGGTATAGGATCTGGGTTCTTCTTCTTTGGTGTAGTCGGATCTGGTTTCTTTTCTTTTGGTATAGGTTTTAGATCCGGTTTCTTTTCTGTATTAACTTTAAGATTAGTACCCAAGCCAAAGTCTGATTTCGATACTAGGATTTCATTATTATAGTTATTCACTTTCCCAATTCTAAGGTTCATATCACTTGGTAACATATACACATTCTCACCAACAACATAATCAACTTTACTTCTAGCATATTGTAGTGTATCCTGGAATCTTTTAATGTCTTCTGCTATATCCACATGTCTATTAATTATGTTTTCAAAGTTATTCAGAAACACTTGTTGACAATCTAATGCTGGACCTGTATTACCTAAAATGCTTGATCTTGTAGACGTTTGGGATGTTAGTAGAAGGTATGAATAGGCTCTAACGGATTCACTAAGCTTCTGTACACCAATTGTTGTTAAACCCCTCGAATGTTCTATAATCCATCTAGCAAAACTGTTGGAATCATAATATGAGTCACCAGGTGTGTTGTTATATTCTGGTCTCTTACTTTGGTATGAACTCATATAGTTTTCATTTCTCCATGTATTATAATTGCTGTCAACACCATATTCTCTGCATAATTGCAGATATTTATCCCTAGTGAATGTATTATTACTAGCGGAAAACCCTTGTTGATATGGTAGATAGACTTCCAGTATTTTGAATATCCGTCTAATGTGATAATAAACATGGAATCTGTATATGCTTTTAGACAAAGGATGATCTGTTTCATTTAAATGCTCGGGTGATATTCCACATACGCTTGTTGATAGAAATACTGCAAAATTTAATTGGGTCTGCCATAGTTTGAATGGGTTGGTTTTCCAATTGTTAAATGTTGGATCTCCTGCCCTAACTGCTCCTACCTCGTAGTTGGTAAATATGTTTGGAAACTTACTCTGGAAACTCTCAATATCACCTACATTCTCCGAAACCACTATATTCTGTATGTATAACTCCTTTGCTTTGATTTGTTGTAGGTATTTTCCACCGTTTGGTTCATAAAACCCGGATATTTTAGGATCGTATCTATAAGTTCTATTCATTATATTATATAACTTAGAAAATGTATATTGTAATAGATGACATTTCAAAAGGTATCGATTTGCAAAAACCTATCGACAATAGAAATAATAGTAAAAGAATTGGTTTAGTTAGAGCACGTTTGGTTTACACGTTTTACAACATTGAAGAAGACGAGAAGATGTATCTAAAAAATGATACACACATTATTGTTAAAAAGGGGTTCTATAGTATTAATAATATTTTAAGACATATCAGCAGTAGAATAAATTATAGTACATTAACTGGAAAATCTATAATTGGAGATGGAATAAAAAAGTTTGATTACTATCTTCACAACATATTAGGAGTAAATAATGATAATTACGTTGATCTTCTGCTATCTAAAAAATCATTTACTTTCTCAACTGATGCTCTCTCTACAACAGATAACCTCCATAATGGGATTCCATCCAATACCCTTCATACTGGATACACACCAAAAGATGTTTCATTTGGTGATACAATAATATTCGAGCCAACTAATGTTCAATACAAAACTATGAGAAATGGCATAATAGATTATATTAAAGTTGAGCTACGAGATAATGACAGAAATATTATAAACAGTAATTTACCTACATCGGTTGTTCTTCATATTATGTAACTTTTTCTATTGTATAAATATATAATGACAACTACAGGAGAAAAACTAAATCCTAATAGATCACATAGAAATGCTTTTGGAATTAAAGGGAATAGACAACATCTTACCGTCACTAATAATCCAACTACTATTGGAGTAAATGAGATTTTAAATGTACGGTTTCCAAATTTGGAAGCTAATGATGTCATAGTTCCAGGAACAACCAGGTTAACATTTGTTATTACTCTTAATTCAACAGATGATTTGAACAGAACATTGGTTAAAAATATTGGAAGGGCCATTATTAAGAAAAAAGTTATAAAAATCGAGGGCAATGAAATACTTAGTATTGATGATAGTGACACACTTGACACATATTATGACCTATGGATGGCATATGCTGAAAGACGAAATGCTATATTTCAAGGTATTGTTACCAAAGGAAATGGACAAACTGAAAATGCTATTAAATATCGAATTGGTGCAGGAGACAAAGCAGCCAATACTGGAGATGAAGCAATATCTACAACATTTGGTAATAAGTTTTGTATTCCACTAGACTTTGAAATGCTGGAAAGTTCTATGCCCTTCTATCAGTCTGGACTAGTGGGTAGGCTTTCTTACGAACTTACATTTAATGAATACAATAAAGTGATTAAGAGTGATAAAACGGACGCCACATACGCAATTAGCAACATCTCATTGGAGTTTGATGTAATTTCTAATTCAAGATTGGCATCTGATGTCAAAACTGAATATATGAGGACGAGTATTTTGTATGATCGAGTTTTAAGACACAGACATATTGTCCTTAAAGATGGTGATACGAAATGGAATATGAATTTTAACACACCAGCAAAGAGTCTAAAAGGTAGTCTAATGCTGTTTACAAAAGAGACTGATTGGGCAAGAGACACTGAAAAATTCTACAACCCTAAAATTACTAATGTTGAGATAGCCGTCGAGGGAAAATCTAATCAATTATACGCACAGGGGATGAAAAGCTATCACCAATGGGATGAAATCAAGAAACACTTTGGTGCTGGAAGATTGAAACAACATGGCTCAGCACAACATGAGTTAAATGTATTTGATATGAGAATGGTAGATTATTATACAAAACAATTTGGATTGTGGTTGGATTTCAGATCTTCCGATGATAACACATAATAATAATAATAATAATAATAATAATAATAATAATAATAATAATAATAATAATAATAATAATAATAATAATAATAATAATAATAATAATAATAATAATTATAGTTAAATGATAGGACTATCAGGACATTAGCGATAACTTTTTTTCTATATAATTTAATTGTTCCATTTTTGGTCTGAACATTGCCTATAATACGAAGAATCAAACAGCGCAAACTTATTTCATGTTTAGGTAAGCAATTGAGTTATATAACCCACCTGGTCCAGATAATCCTACCATAAGAAAATCAAAATAGCTTCCCGTTAATAAGTTTTTTCAAACTAATTTTTGCAATTCTATGTATAATGATATAATTAGGTTTTGCATGCTAAGTGTTATTGGCATTGCTTAACATAAAGTTAACTTTTTTTTAGTTTTGCCTGAAAGCCGAGTGTACTTTAGTGAACGCTACTCGCGTATCACATTCGATGTCACCTCAAAATCATCCAAAATTTTTACTGTTGTTTGCACTAAATCTAAGCGCTTTCTGAAAAAATGCTTAGGTAAAAGTAAAATATTATGTTTTTACCACGCTATTGCACCAAAATATGGTTTTAATTTGCCAAAATCTCTTTCAAAAAACGCAAAAGTTCATGCAAATGACTGCACGGTCCTACCTCACGGCCATTTAGCCGGGCACACGGCGCGGACAATAAGTATGCGCATGCGCGGATTTAAAATCCCTAAGCCGGAAATTTTGAGCGGATTTCATGCGAGGCCTAACGCTACCCATCCTTAGAAATGGAGCTGTAGTTTAAAAACAGGCCAACAAATGTTAGCTTTTCTAGGGCGTAATCGAGAGAGTGTGACCAGGTCTACATTTTTAAAACAAATGATGTCCCGTTTGCTTTCAAAACATCAAAAATCGCGGGATTTAGCCAACTAAAAATTTTGAAAATTGACCTAGCTTTAACCTTAAAAATCTCACGACCCGAGCAATTTTTTACATTGCGGTAAAAAGAATCATAAAATTTAAACCTTGCTTTTCAAAAATCTGCTTAGACCACTTCACTGCCAATTTTTTTAAATATCAATTTTAAAACATTATTTGGTGACATATTTTGAAAAGCAGTGTTCATAAAAATGGCCGACGAAGCTAGTGTTCATCACAGTTACCTAGCCAAGTTATGCAGAATATGCGGTTTTCTTTTAAAAAAAGATAAATTCCTGGTCTCGAAACACAACGAAAGACTTACTAAAGTTTTTCTGGAAAATTTAAAGGAAGATAACCCAAACAAAGACCCAACTCATTTTTGCCTAAAGTGTTATTCAAAGGTGAAAAACATTGAAGAAAGAGGCTCATACTCTGACTCTAAACTTAAATCTTGGAGTGTCCACAGCACACAATGTGAGGTTTGTACATCTGTGCCCTCATTATTAAGAGGTGGCAGGAAAAAAAAAGTTAATAATGCTGGAAGAAGAAGTGCAGAGCACCCAATTTGGGACAGAAAGGTCTCAGACACGATTATAAATAACACACCTGATGAACTGGACATAGATTTAAAAAAAGAGTCGTTTGAGGCTGATATTAATCCACAGTTGTCTTTTTGCATATGCAACTATTGCAAAAACATTATGAAAAGGCCTGTTCTTATTTCACCTTGCGAACACCACTTATGTTTAAAATGCACGATTAAAAATGTTGAAGGGAAGACACTTCAAAATGCAAAATGCCCAGCTTGTAACAAAAACATTTTGCCTACTAATATACATCCTAGCTAGCTACGACTCTAAACTTTTAACACTTTTACAGAGATTAATGCTAACCAGCTAGCTAGCTGGCAGTTAACAGGAAGATTTTAATTAGCCTGGCAATAAGATGGTAGCCAACATAGCTAGCTACATTATAATTATACAATATGTTCAGTGTAATCACTTGAATTTCCACACTTTTCTTGGATATATATCCCAATATTCCCTATATCAAATAGTTCCATAACATGTTCTGCTTCAATAAAAGGCAAAATATGTAGCCATAAACAGTGTACACTATGTTCATAATAAGTATAGAAAAGACTTAAGCTATAGTTGACCTTAAAGAACAGGAAAAAACTATCCATATCCAAGAAAGTGTGGAAGTTTAAGTTATTGCATGCCATGATGAGTATTTCAGGGAAACTTATCTTTTTTCTTCGTTTGAGAAAGTTGGGATGGTGGATGATTGGGTGGACCATTTATACAATAGCTCTGTAATTGCATCCTTTTAGTGGTTAAAAGTTTTCTGCAAAATTTGTTTTCTCAAACATAGGTGAAGCGGACAGATCAAAATTCCATCAGATCAGTAGTCATCATATGGTCAAGATTAAGTATACCTCAGGTCCATTTCGTGAAAATAAAAAATGCAAGAACTTGATTATAAAAAGGATTTTTGACTTGAAAGTTGTTATGGGGTGGTATTAGACTAATGTAATGGATTCGATATGAAAATTTTTTTTGGATAATTGATACTTGCTGAGTTCCAGAATTTAGGCATTTTCAGGGAGGACGGATAAGACTTTTTGAAGAAAATAACAGATTTTGACCAAATAATTAAGTGATACTTATAATTTTTTTTCAGCAAAATGTGATAAAGGAATGTGCACATAAACAAAAAATTCAGACCAACTGAGCTTGTAAATATATTTTTAGGCCACATTTCCTGTCCAACGACCTGGCTCAGGGGTAAAACCCTGCATAATACACTACCGTATTATTTAAAAAAAAAAAAAATTATCCACCTGTTGAAATAAAAACATTCGATACAAACTATCGTACACTATGTCATACCAAAAAAGAGTCGCCCACCAGTTTCTAATTTTAGCGAAATAAGTTTTTGTGGAAGTTTCAAAATTGAATTGAAATTCGGTTTAAATAAAAGCACTGGTTTCAGCTTTAAGGCTGTTTTAGCAAAAAACAGTCACCCAACATTTTTAAATAACACAATAGAAGGACAACAACAATTGGGTGAGCATTGTCATAGATAAAATTATGGAAAAAAAATTTATTTCACAAAATAAGTTCCCCCCATAAAAGTTCCAAAAATTTTAATGAGCACAAAAGATTTTGTGTATCACATAGCCACAGTTAAATATCATTCACCAGGTTATTAGACTGTTGTTGCATAGACACTGAAAAGTACAGCTGACACTGCTACATTTAAGCACTGGTAGGTGAAGATACAGTAGCACGAAACGAAAATTGGCTAGGCTAAAGTGCATTTATACCAAACTGAGCAGAAACGAAAATTCTAGCACTATGATTATGCTTGCAGCTTGAAACTTCAGACTGAATAGGGTTGACATTAAATCACAGTTTTAACATTTTATAGTGTGCAGCAAGACAACGAAAAATGCTTTATTGCAAAATATGTGGAGATGAAGCTAATTCATCTGCAACACAATGCGTCTTGTGCAAAGATTTTGTTGATGTTAAATGCCATGGTGGAGTTGTTGGGGATGGCCATGTTGTATGTAAAGAATGTACTGGTAAGTAATAATGTTGTCTTATAGAAAACCAGGTAAAAAACAAATAAAAGAAGTTTTATGTGGTTAAATCACTTGCAAAAAAGGGAGCTGTGTTTTCCACACTCATTATTTTTTAATTTTCTACTAGGTAATTTAGATGAAATTAATAGTGGTACTATTAGCAAAGAAGAACTTGTTATTGAGGGTTAGTACAATCAATCAATCCATACATATATTTTATACTATTTTAATTTAAACGAATTACATGTTATATTTATAAATGAAAAGTAAAACTGAAATTTGCCTAAAAACTAAGAACACTTTTTAAGAACATCTTTGGCCTCCATGTATTTAAACTACTTTTTTTACAAATAACTTAGTTTACCAATATACTGTAAAGCTTTTACAATAACAAACATGTTTTTCTTAAAAATAGAGAGAAGTTGTTAATGGCTTTTAGAAAACTCATTTTGTCCGTTTTTTGTATATTAAATATTGCGTATAGTTCAGAATGCGTAAGAATAGCTTAGATTTGTTAAAAATAAGCATGTGTAACCTCACCCAAGATTTAGATATTCTTATCGCCAATGTGTATCGTTTTTGGTTGTCTTAGGTGTTAGCAAGTTCAACTCCAAGTTAATCAAAGAAGTCGTGGAATCAAAGTCTTTAAAATTAATATTTTCAGGCCAGGTACTTTTTCTAAGACATTTGTTATTCACGATATAGATAAAAAAATTGTGAATTCTTTATTTCTGATGCAGTGAGAATAATGAATTATATTTTAGCTGCACAGCCATAGGCATAATACATTTAAGAAGGGTGGCAAACATAAACGTGAGTGTGTATACAATTAATCTTAATTATAATTAATCTTTCATTAAGGAGGACGACAGCTCGTATTAACTTAGTACAACTGTTGTTTTAGGAAATATGGACGATACTTGTGTGTTGGATCTTTTACCAGATGATCAAAGAGAGTTAATCATTTCACAGATTATGCACCATTTTGGTAAAGAAAGCGAGGTAACCATGATATTTATTTACACATCACATTCTCTGCCTATACAATTTGTTAGGTGATTGTAAAGTGTTCTTTTGTCTAGATGCATGATTATTATGTTAAAGTATTACTGCCAGAAGCCGTGATATTATTACTTGCGAAATCCATGAGGTGGTCTAGAGTTAAGGTGAATATTTATTTAGAAATTAAATAGTAGACTGTTATGTATTATATAAAGAATATCAAGGGAAGTCAAATTTTTATACCTTGCATATAAGTATGTCTCCTTTTGTGATTGAGGTGTAACACCAATAGAATTTGTGGGGAATGAAGCTGTTTTTAATGCTGGATGTCCAAACTATGTATACGGTTACATTAAAAAATAGACTTTACTATTTTCCTGCACGATGACATAAACTTAACTGCAACATTTAACCTATGTTTGTATCGTTAAATGCTAAATATACTGATGGAGGATGTCTAGTAAGACTTTTAAAGCCAACCATTTTTATAACATTGATCGAAATAATCTAAAGAGTAAAGGCAAAATACCTTCTTTCAATTTTACGCTTACTTCATACAAATGTTTTTGTCTTTTTTTATCAATTTGTTTTCTTTAACCCCCTGTTCCCTAAGTTCAGCTTGCTCCAGTTGTTGTTAATTGGACACGACCCCTAGGTATTTTTGCTTCGCAAAAAATTGACTTACATATTAAAAATGCTAGATCCGCCCCTTGATGTTTTCATTAATATATCATAGTAGGGTTGCAATTGTAACGTTTCTGTGTCATTTTTTTCAGGCTGAAGTTTTTCTTGGGTTATACCTACAGGAGAGGTATGTGTTATTTCCCAGTTCTATCTTTTTGCGTTAGGCTATTGTTCGTTTGGCATATGGCTGGAAAAAGAATATGGCTGATCAATAAAGTACTTTGCATGAGTATTTAGAATTTTCTATAAAAGGGAAAAATTTAAAAAATGCTTACTATCAATATACAAAAATGCATAAAATATAATTTTTCATTTGTGATAAAGTGACATTTGTGATAAATCGCATTCAAAATGAATATATATCGAACATACGACGTTAAACAATACTTGACCCGCGTCATTGACAAAAGTGTGTTTAATTTGTTTAACAAGCAATTTAATAATTATTATCTTTCTAGAAACAAAGACGACGCAGAAAATTTAGGTATTTTTTCTTTTTCATATTAAAATATTTGTCTTTAAATTTAAGTGCTAATTTCCCTATGTTTTATGACAGAGCACCAAAGTACGTTCGTTGGAATGGTGAAGGAGGGCATGAGAAATTATCAGCGGCAAAGTACGCATGGATTTATTTTTAATAATTTTCTTTATTGATTTTAAACTTTTAAAGGTTTTTTTATTCATCTACTTTTTAATTGTATAGAGGAGGATTTTCTTAAAAAAGTTGAAGCAAAAAAAACAAAAAGTAAGAACTTTTCCTTTTTTCTGAGAATTAGGCAATCCTAATTAACTTTTTATCGCCTGTTTTATTTGCATTCCAGAAAACTGTAGTACCAACAATGATACAGATGTGATTCCGCCGAGTCCAGAAACAATGGTATTTTAAATACTTATAATTAACTTTTCTTCATTGTTGGCTATTAAAGTTTGCAATACTTAAAAATTCTCTTTTCAACAGCCTAAGAGAAGTTATACAGCGAAAGAAGTATGGGCTATTGTAGCGGCTCGAAACAAGGTATTAAAAGACGAATTATAATATTTTTCAAATATCTTATAGGAAACAAGAATTTTTGCACCAACTTGGTTATTACATTATTTAATTATTTTTACCTAAAAATAGAGAGAAGACAAAGAGGAAAAGAAGGGAGCTGATGGTCATCATAACGAAGACGATACTTGCTCAGAGGTTTGCAGTTTATGTTGCATATTTTTGGAATTAAAAGGCCGTGTGGAAAGAAAATACTTCAATGTTAACTTTTTAAACTCCTAAGAGATATTTTTTAATTTAGGAGGAAAATTCATCAGGGATCAGTTGGAAACATGACAGCGGTTCCGTAAGTATATACGCCTCGTCCTCTTTTCACTATAACCAAACATTGAGTCGAGCCTGCAACATGCAAAATTCCAATATACCTATAACGAGAATTAGTTAGTTATTAGAAAGTTTATACTTTTAGGACAGTGACAAACCGAGACGAAAGAAGGAAAGAAAAAAAGATGAGACAAAATTAAAAACGAAGCAAAACCCACCAAAGAAAAAAGTATGCGAACTGACAATTTTCTGTTCTTTCCTAAATTACAAACTACACACAAATTGGAGACGCAAAAAAAATATTGATTTATCTAATTAATAGTGTTTTTTCTTCGTTTAGAATATTCGAACCGATCCGTTTGATAACGATTTACATAGTGTAAGCAACACAGTATTGGACTATTTATCCACGTTTATTGGCAAACATTTTTCTCGTTTGGTATATATTATCAAAATTACCGTCAATTTCTTTACTTACGTACATTTAGAATCCTGATATATCATTGGAACGAATGCGTAGGGCGGAGCGAGCAGCGGAAAGGGAGATGTTGAGCGAAAGTGATGAAGAGAGTCCAATGGTAAATCACGAAGACGCTATAAGTACTAGTGTGAACGTTTGTAAAGTAAAGCTATCTTTAAAAGAAAAAAGAAAAGCTAAAAAGCAGAAAAACGCTTTTAACGAGCTCATGGTGGCAAATTTCGGTGACAAAGACGCTGTTTCAGAGGAGTATATAAATGGAGTGCGAAACTACACGTACAAATGCGATGAATGTCACGCACCTATTCGAAATAAGTTGGCGAGGCATTTAGTTCGAGTTCACAAAATGGAAAAGAAGGAGGCAGCCTTGAAACAAAGTGAAAAACGAGTGATGTTTCTATGGTGTCGATCAAAAAAAACACAATTGTCCTTTACCAGTGCCATGTTCTTCATGTAATGAGTGGTTTCTTCGGATTGATCATCATTTTAGGAACCACAAAAAGCATGCCATTAAGGACGAAGAAAAACTGGCAAAGATGGTGTCAGAGGTAAAGAGTAGTGTATGGGATAATGGCCTGTCGACAAGGAAAGCAAGGTACCGGCTTAATTCCCAACCTATAACATCACAATTGACAACGAAACCAGTCGAGATGTCAAAGCCATCTGATACATCAACTGGCAATAAAGACGCAATCGAAAGTGACAATGAGTCATTTTCTTATCGATCTAAACCTGCACCATTGCCTGCTCCACCTGCAATCGATTTTTTACCCCCGCGTGCAATCCGCGTAACACAGGAAAATCGAAAGGATTGGAGCATCGGTGATGAGGATTTTGTAAATATTCATTATGGTGATGCCTCATCTCTTTTAACAGCCTTTTATGATGACCTCATACAGATGTGCAGAAATAGCGATGAAACAAACAACGCTTTGCAACATCGTAATAAAGTGGAATTGATATGGTCAACTGTGGACAACAACATGACTATGTTTCCGAAGAATGCACTATCAAATCTTCATCTTCTCCGCCATCATTATCATATTCCCACTTTTAAGATGATTAGCAGAAAAGCAGGTGTTCAGGCTAGTACATTAAGCTCAAGATATTCGTCCCTGAACTTCTTCATACAGTTTCTACGTAAACACCAGGTGTTTGCTGGAATGAGCAGAATGGAACTGCTTCATCTGGAAAAAGCTGTAAAGGATTTCAATAAGGAACTGAATCCTCACATCAAACAGCGGAAAATTGACGTGCGACGTAACAAAACTCGCCACCTTTTAACTCCACAGCACTTCATTAGGTACGGTCGAAGTAAACACGTGCAAAACCTCTTAAGTATAATGGCGGAGAGCAAAAAGAGTAAAAAGTACAGAGCAAAACGGATCAGCAAAAAGGTAGCAATCGAAATTCGAGACTACTTGATCAGTAGTCTTTGCATTGGAAATGGACTACGAGCATCCAACGTCATGGAATTACGGATAAAAGATTTCGATGAAAGTAAAATTGATAAGAAGTATCCTGGGCATAGAATTATAACCAATAGCTCCTATAAAACCTCAACTATATATGGCGAGAAATTTGTGGTTTTAAGTACTGATCTCTATGACCAATGCATGTTCTACCAAACATACCTGAGAAAATTAATTAACTCATCGTCTTCTCGCAAGTTTTTCCTTCCATCGTCTCCTGTATCAAAAAAGATGACTCAAACCAATATAAGCGCTTCACTGACTGCAAGTTTTAAAAGGGCAGGTATTTTTAAAGCTGTGGAATACCAACGAGTCAGTTACACAAGAGTAAGGTGCGGGATTGCAACGTTTGCCTGTAATGAAGGCGGCTTCGAATCCGCCTTTTTTGCTAAACACTTCATGAAAAATCGAGAGGAAACAACCGATGTGCATTATAACTTGTTATCTAATCGTCGTCACGCTTTAAGTATTGCAATGAAACTATATGAATCATTTACCAAGTCAGATGGCTCAGTGGTTAAAGTAAATGCAGCAGAGATTGATTCCATAACAAGTGAAATTAAACAGCACACGGCTGCTCTTCCAAAGAAGGAGACAGTTTTAAAGTGGTTAAAAGACCGTAATAAAGATATGTCCCCGAAAGAAATCGTGGAAATCAACACCATATTGGGGGAACTTGAAACTGTTAGTGGAAACTCTTTGTCTTTTTATGGAGACACCGTCAACGTAAGATATAAATATCCACTAAACTCAATAATTTGTACTTGTACAAAAAAATTGACACAAAATAGTTGCCTTAAAATAGTTGACATAATGATAACGTATTTCTTTTACAGAAAGTTGGCTTAGATGTGAATAATGATGTTGATGACAATGGTAGCGATAAAGACGTTGATGACGATGGTAACGATGGTGACAATGGTGACGTTGATGACGATGGTGACGTTGATGATGATGGTAACAATGGTGACGTTGATGACGATGGTAACGATGGTGACGTTGATGATGATAGTAACAATGGTGACGTTGATGGTTACAATGGTTACAGCAATGCTGATCGAAACGTTAATGATGGCGGTCGTGATGGTGATGTTGATTTTGCCCAATCTGTTGTTAATGATAGTGGGAAAGTAAATCTTATTTATCATGTTAATGACGACAGAAATAAAGTTATTCTTGGTAAACCCGTCGACGACAATAAAGATGGCATTGACAGTGATTGTGACGAAAATGTATAAGTTACTTTTTTGTTTATCTGCATTACAATGCTAAGTAAAAATTATAAAGAATTCTTCTATTAGGCCATAACTTACCTCCCACAAAATGTAGATACAAGCTAGTTAGCTTATGTTTGTTTAAATGCATATTACACCCACGCATGTCGCGATAGCCAAAATTTTCACTCCATTATTTATTTTTTAACTATATTTTTATTTATGTCTGTCAGTCACTCAAGAAAGCACCTACTTGCAGAAAATTGTATCCACGTCGTGATAAAGGAGTTTATGAGGTATTATTTTTCGAGCAGCACATTGTACAAACGAATACTGTAGATTGTTTTTTAAAGAAAACATATTTTTTTAAGGAAAAAGACACCATGAACTTACACGAATACTGTAGATTGTTTTTTAAAGAAAACATATTTTCTTAAGGAAAAAGACACCATCAACTTACATGCAGAAAGTGACAAAGGAAGTTCCCACAATGACGATGATTATGAGCAAACTAAGGTAAGAGTAATTTTTCTCACAAGAAACTATATTTTGCTGATTTGTAACTAAGTGGATTATGACTAAATATGATTTAGAAACGGCAAGTGCGAAAACGGAAAAAGTTGTTTGACGAAGATGAACTTAAAGTCTTACGAAAGAAGTGCAAAAGAATGATCTGCGAATGCGAACCGATGACGGAATGTCAAATCAAGGTCGTATTAGCTGGCACTAACCTGATTAAAAAGTATGATTGTAAGCGGCTCAGGACAAGGATAGCGTACGAAAGAAAGTTATATTTCGATTAGAACATTTTTTTGTGTTTATTAAGTTGTGCTTATTGTAACTTTTATATGTTCTCCTTTTTCATCACATTAACACAAAATGCAACTGCTTTTTTAATGTTTTTTTGGTGAGTTTGTGCCATCGAAAAAATGATAATGCTAAATGAAATGCTGAATGACGATAGTTTTAGTAGATTTTGTTTTATGAAAGAATTCTTTTTTTGTAGCTCGATTTCTGGAGACTTATTGCGGAAACTACTTCAGAAAGATATGTTTGTGTATCAAAATTGTTTTGATTTATTAATATTTGACCCCTGGTATAGGCTGTGACAACACATCTTGCATGGGTTTATCGACCAGAGTGTTGTGTATGCGCTTTGACACAATATGTTCAATTTGATTACATATAGACACAAGAAACCTTAAACTTGTGTAAATCTTTTCTCTAGTCAATGGATTGCATAATTTTGATATAATGTCTACTATATATGTCTATATTAAGAGCGAGTAAAGTATATTCCGTATTCAACATTAATATTACATTAATATTGTGGCGCCGTAGATTAGTGGTTAAAGCTCTCGCATTTTGTGCAGGAGACCGGGATTCGATTCCTTCCGACGGCGATTTAATATTTAATACCCAAAATTTCCAGACGTCATCAATAAACCACGTGACTAATTATAGAAATAAGTCATTAGTTCACTACGACTAAATTATGTGAAATAAATGTTTTAACTTATTTTTTAAAGTCATTGATATTTCTTAAAATTTAGCAATATTTTTTGCATTTACAACAACAAAAATCGATGTTAGGCGTTTTTAGTGACAAAAAAGGATCATAATGTCTGTATAATCCTACCAGTAATAATAGGCCGTTTAATCCTACCAATGTCCCGATAATCCTACCAATGTCCCGATAGTCCTACCAATGTCCCGATAGTCCTACCAATGTCCCGATAATCCTACCAATATAATAATAATAATAATAATAATAATAATAATAATAATAATAATAATAATAATAATAATAATAATAATAACGGTTATATTTCAGCTCCAGAATTGTACAAAATGGCTCTTCTCCTGAAATAACATATGATATTCGTATGTGCATAAAGGTTAATATATAAAAAACAACAAAAAAAACAACAAAAAACGAAAGCCAGTTCATAATATAGTACATCACAATCACAAAAGTATTAGAAAGAGAATTATAGAAGAGATCAAGTAGTGAAAAACACTAGCTATATGTTCTAAAACGAGTTGTTGAAAATGCGAAACAAAAACATTACATGGAAAAGTTATTTATGGATGCCCAAATTAACATTTTAAATGGCGCATTTGTTAATATTATGTACTAAATATATAATGAACTTTCCAAAATTTCCTCATAGTGCAATGTTTGTTGGTGCAACCGCATGTGGTAAAACCGAATACTTATTAAAACTACTTGAAACTAAATATAAGCACCATTTTGAATACATTATTATTCTATGTTTAACAGTTTTAGATAATAAGACGTACCTATCAAGAAAGTGGTTACTGGATGATGACAGTGTATTTATTGTTTCTGATGTAGAATGTAAATTAAATGAATGGATTAGACTATTTACCAATAATTTTAAGGGCCACGAAACACTATTTATAATTGATGATTGTTCTGCTGAAGGTGAAATAAATAAAAAACGTGATGCATTATCAGAACTTGCATTCTCTGGTAGACATAGAAATCACTCCCTATGGGTATTAATACAAAAGTATAATTCAGTTTCAAAAGACGTTAGAGAACAAGTTAAATGGCTTTGCTTGTTTTTCACCAAAGATAGAGATAGTTTTGAAGATTGTTTAAGGGAGAATGATGTCGTGCCAGATAAGAATGAACGAGATAGATTAAAAACATTCCTGCAAAATAGGCCATATTCTAAACTTATACTGAAGTGTTACCAGCCAACTAGTTATTATTTGTTAAAATCCTGCTAAAATTTGTTGATACACTAGTTATACGCTAGTTATAATTTTGTTACTTAATAATCTCTATAATAATAGCCGTCGTCTGTCTGTCTCTGCGCAACATGGCGTCGCAAGTAGCGAGACATACGGAAAATCCCCGCGGCCCTGCAGCTTTATTTCGGATCCACGGCAGACCCCGTTTTTACCGGCTTTGTTTTGATCGCTTACGCGTAATAGACCAATCACGAGGCTCCATTTTCACTAATGACCAATCCAAGTGCTTCGCGGCCTCAACATACCAACGGAGGAAACATGCTACCCCTAAAGGTCATTTTGGTTTGGAAGTGATGGTTTGAAATTTGTATGTCTCCTTTTGATCCTTTTTTCTTCTGAGTACTTTGTATCCTATAGGATTATTTAGTTTCTGTGTGTTTTCACATGTTAAGTTGAGTATAACATGACGTTTTCTAGCCATGTATAAATCTTAAACAAAACAATTTTAAGTGTTTAGCTAGCTAAAAACGTAGATTTTGAGGCAGCTAGCTATAGCTATCTTTATTTTTATTCCTATTCTTTTAAAGTTTTTTTCAGTTTGGTATATTGTTATTTATTTTTATGTTGAAGTTGGGTCTACCTAGCTAGCTCCTTTTAGCTACCTCTGGCTAAAAGGTGAAAGTAGCTAAATGCAGTTTGGCTGCAACACAATTCTTAATTCTTATGCTAAATGCAGTTAAGCAGCTACCAATTTTATTACTGCTATGAAAGCTTATGCTGAAAAATAAAATTGCTGAGTATATAATTTTTTAAACTGAACCGGGCTGATTTCTTTTAACTCCGAAGCGATAAGGACTTTTGGAAAATAATAGTACCCCTATGCTCATGTATAACACGAAGATTTTGAAGGCTAGCTAGCTAGAGCCTTACTTATTACTAATCTGTATGGTATAAGAGCTTTTTATCCTACCCAACATTTATTTTTATGTTGAGGCTGTAGCCATTTAGCTAGCTCCTATCTTTGGCTAAAGAGTGAGAGCATAAAGATAAAAATGCAGTTTGGCTACAACAATATTCTTAAGCGATAATTCTTATGCTAAATGCAGTTAGCTAGGTAGCTAGCATCTTTTATTATTTTCCTGAAACTTTTTCTGCAAATTAAATGGCTGAGCAATTGTTTTAGCTGGACGGGTAACGACAGGCTGTTCCCTGTGTTTTCATTTAAACCGAAGTTGCAATGAAGTTTTTTTGGAAAAGGGTACTTCTATACGCCTGTTCAACTCTGTTTAACTGTACTAAGCGGATAGCCCAGTTTTAACCACAGACTGTTTTTTGTAAAACCTGTACTAATTTTTAAACTTTCTCGAGTATCACGCCTGTGCGGATGGGCAACACTGTTTACCTGAACTAACTGCTCAGCCCTGTGTTAGCAATGGACTTTTTCTTGTGTTTTAATTTAAACAGAGTCTGCGAGAAAGTTTTTTTCAAAAGGGTATTATCCCTATACGTCTGTGCAGCACCGTTTAACTGTACTAAGCGCTCAGCTCGGTGTCATGATTAATTTTTTAACTTTTACAAAAACTTATTCCGCAAAATAAAATAATATTTTTGCTATAACGGAGTACCAACGCTTTGTAAACTCTGTTTTTATTTCAGCTATTGTTGCGTTAAAGTTATTTTTTGAAAATTATGTTACAGTCGCAACACCATAATGGTGTATGCGCTTTACTTGATTTACGACATACTGTATACCTGTACTAAAGCGTTCCACCTGATCGTGTGACACAGTTTACGGCTCTTATTAAGGGCTCCTCAGAGTATTCAACGCCGGATCACACCTTGACGTTTGGCTTACCCCGGCGTTTCGACGCCGGGTTTCCCGGCTAGTCTCTATAATAATAGCCGTCGTCTGTCTGTCTCTGCGCAACATGGCGGAGCAAGTAGCGAGACATACGGAAAATCCCCGCGGCCCTGCACCTTTATTTCGAATCCCTGGCAGACCCCGTTTTTTTACCGGCCTTGCTTTGCCGCTCACGCGTAATAAACCAATCACGAGGCCCCATTTTCACTAATGACCAATCCAAGTGCTTCGCGGCCTCAACATGCCGACGGGAAGAAACATGCTACCCCTACGAAGGCCATTTTGGTTTGGAAGTGATGGTGTGAGCTTTGTAGGTTTCCTTTCAATCCTTCTTATTTCTTCTGAGTACTTTTTATCCTATAGGATTATTTAGTTTGTTTTCACATGTTAAGGTGAATATTTCATCACGTTTTCTAGCTACGTATAAATCTTAAACAAACCAATTTTAAGTTTTTGGCTAGCTACAAAACGTACATTTTGAGGCAGCTAGCTATAGCTATCTTTATTTATTCCTATTCTTTTAAAGTTTTTATTCAGTTTGGTATATTGTTCTTTATTTTTATGTTGAAGTTGGGTCTACCTAGCTAGCTCCTTTTAGCTCTACCTCTGGCTAAAAAGTGAAAGTAGCTAAATGCAGTTTGGCTGAAACACAATTCTTAATTCTTATGCTAAATGCAGTTAGGCAGCTACCAATTTTATTACTGCTATGAAAGCTTATGCTGAAAAATAAAATTGCTGAGTATATATTTTTTTAACTGAACTTGATAACGACAGGCGGTTTCCTGATTTTTTTTAAACTGAAGTCGCAATAAAGTTTTTTAAAAAATGGTGTTATGCCTATACTCATGTGCGACACAGTCTAGCTGTACTAAGCGCTTAGTCCGGTGGTAACAACGGGCTGTTTCCTGTGTTTCTGTTTAACCGAAGTTGTGATAACGTTTTTTACAGAAAAAAAGTACACACTGTTTACCTATACTAAGCGCTCAGCTTAACATTTTTTTGAACTTTTCCCGGGAACATTCCCTGAAAAATAAAGAAGGTTGGCCAGCTGCTTTCGCTATGACGGGGTAACATTGAATTGTAATCTGGGTTTTTATTTTACCTAAGTTGTCGAAAGTTATTTTTTGAATAGTATATTACACCGGAAACACCATAAAGTTGTGTGCACTTCACTTGATTTTCTACACACTATATGGCTGTACTAAAGCGCTTTACCTGAATGTGTGGCACAGTTGACGGTTCTTATTAATCACTCAATCTGGTGTTTAACGCTGGGTAACACAGCTACTTGTGGCTTAACCCGGCGTTTCAACAGAGTGTATCCTGTGTTTTGTAAACCAAAGCTTCAATAGTTTTTTTGAATAGGGTCTTAAGCCTAAACGCATGTGTCGCACGATTTACCTGTACTAAGTGCTCAGTCCAGTGTCACAATTAATTTGTTAACCTTTACTGAAACTTATTTCGCAAAATAAAATAAAATTGACCAATTGTTTTTCCTATGACGGGGTAACAAATGGTTGTAAATTGTGTTTTTATTTTGGCTAAAGTTACAGTAGAGTTATATTTTCAAAAATACACTACAGCCGAAACACTATAGTGTTGTGTGCGCTTTACTCGATTAACGACATACTGCATACCTGTACTAAAGCGCTCCACCTGACCGTGTAGTACAGTTTACGGCTCTTATTAAGCGCTCCACATAGTGTTCAATGGCGGGTCACACCTTGACTTGTGGCTTACCCCGGCGTTTCGACGCCGGGTTTCCCGGCTAGTATAATGATTGAATACGCTAACTTAATTTTTGTTATTAGCAATTATTTTTGCAATTATATATCCATGTTATAAGTTGCGTAAGATTTTCTATCTTATAAATATAGTAATGGATTCTAAGATACTTGATCAACTAAGTAATTTAGAAGAGAATGTTGCCAAAGAAATAAAACCTAAAAGAAATGTTAGAAGAAAGAAAAAGATAGAACAGCCATTAATTGAAGAACCAATGGAAGAAGTGGATCCTGAAAAAAGGAATAGACTGATTAATTGTGTGCTATCAGGCAATTCTAAACAACATCTAAGTAAAGAATACACTGAACAACAAATAATGGAGATGAACGCAGATGAGATCAATAGTATGTCAACAAGATATGAGAGCAAATTAAGTGGCCAGATGACTAAATCATTAGGAAAATCATTAATTGGTTTATATTCTAATATAGCATGTGGGGCTTTAGGTATGGAAAATAAAAATGAACTAAATGATGATCTAGAGAATGATCCATTTCTTAATACTGCTTTACAGAGATTCACTTGTGATATGTACTATCAATTTGGTGCAATGCTAGCGCCAGTTAGTGTAGCCATGATTACAGGTAGACATTATGTGAAAAATTCTAGCACTAATAGTAGTAATAATGGAAGAGCAGCAAATAGTGGAACCAACAACAGCAGTAGCAACAGTAGTGGAGGAGCAGAAAGTAACAAAACAGAAGAATCCCCTAAGAGTTGAACAGGGTAAAAAGCTTGTTGAACATAATCGTCGTAAAAAAGAAGAATTAAAGAGACTCAATGATAGTATAACTAAGCAAGAAGAACACCATGTTGAAAAACAAAACAAATCAAATAATTACCAGTATGTGGTTGTTGGTGCAGGCATATTGTTAATGGGTGCATCATATATTGCGTATAGCCAAATAAAAAAGAAAATACCAGTATTACAACACAAACCACAGTCAATTGAAGAACCAGAACGGTCAAAGGTAGTTATCAAAAAACCTAGTAAAGATATCTTTAGTATGGAATAACTTTTTCTGTACCATAATATATAATGAGTACTACGGATTACACTAAAAATATAAAAGAAAGCCTGTATCATGGAGCTGCCGTTTCTGGATTGGCCGTTGGGTATACCATGTTAGGAAAAACGCTGTTTAAAATGACAGCACCATCTCTTAGTAAATTTGATATAGAGGATACTGTTAAATTGGTAGTTGTTGTTGCTGCTGCTGATATGACCAAGGACTATCTAGTGAAGCAAAAAATAATTCCTGATAATACATAAGATGGCTAGCTTAGCAATGATGGGTATTGGTGCTATTGTGAATGCTCTTGCTTTCTCGGGTAGTAATTTCCTTTTTAGTGCATTAAGGGGAAGTGATGAAGAGAGAAAAAGACATGACTTAGCAGTTGAAACAATGCAAAAGGCTCAAATAGCATGGGCTGAAAAAAGACAAAAACGAATTGATTACATAAATAATGAAATAAGAAAGGAAAACTTATCAGAAAAAAGGTTTAATGACTTAGGACTTGCAATGAAGAGATATTATGTTCTTACTGGTACAAAACTTCCAGAACTACCACCAGAACCTAAATTATCAGACTTCTATAAACCATCAGAATCACAGAAATATAGAGAATTAGGATTTATTGTTGCTAGTATGACTATGGTTGGTGGTGGTATTTATTGGTATGAAAAAATAAATAAATAATAATCTATAGTTTTATGGAAGACTATTGTATTTACAGTTATTGTAATCAATGTCGTAGGCCATCTAATGATGTAAAACCGTATTATAGAATAATCAGTGGAAACTTTATCTATTGGGCATTATGCAGTGAATGCAGATGTTACATATTTTTAATCGGATACAATAAACCGATTGGTGGTATTTAAAAGATTATACTTAAGAAAATAACATTATTAGTAATTATTATTATGGGAGATACATTTATTTATGAAGATGTGAAATTAAATGTTAATGACACTGTTTGGTTCAAAGCAAAAGTAATTGCCAATATATTGGAATATACAAATACTCGAAAGGCTATAAGGGATCATGTTGAACCAGAAGATAAAACCACACTAAATGACCTCAAATCTAGGGGGTCTGTGGTGGTACCCCTAAAAAATGGACATATGATTTACATAAATGAATCAGGATTATATAGCCTTATTATTAGATCAAGGATGGAGAAAGCAAAAGAATTCAAAAAATGGGTTACAGGGGAAGTTTTACCATCAATAAGGAAAACCGGAAAGTATGAGAAAAAGAAATTCAAAATGTTAACATACACAATAGAATCAGAATATGATCTACATTCAAAAGTTGTCAATTATATTAGAAACCATTATCCAGATACAATTATGTCTGTATCATTAGGTGAAAACCAAATAAATAGTAACATGAGAATAAGATCATACAATATGGGATATCAGAAGGGCGCACCAGATATGGTAATACAAAATTTCCACATGTTATATCCAGGATTTGTAATTGAGTTTAAAACACCAAAGGGAAATGGCCAATTAACTGATAATCAGAGAGTTATGTTACAGAAATATAAATTAAATGGATACAAGATACTGGTAAGCAATGATTATGATGAAATTATAACAGAGATCGTCAAATATTTCTATGAGGTTAGAATCAAATGTAAATATCGTCATAGGACTTTTAAATCACAAGGAACATTAGACAGTCATCTAAAACACATTCATAAAAAACTTAAGTAAATAAAGTATCATATTTCAGTTATCTAAAAATGAGTAAAAAGATATACATATATTTTTTGTATGTATTTATATCTAATGGATCAATATAAACGCACTTACTTATAAAAAACAATATAGTACTTAAGAGATTAGACTTAAAGAAATACCAATATATAGTATTATAAATGAATAAAATAATGATGAATGATATAGATCTTCAAAAACTAAGTAAGACTGAGCTAATTAATATAATACGTGGTAATAATACCATTGATGTTAGGCCTGGCTACATCAGAAGCCCCAAGACTAATAGATGGATCAAAATAAATGGTCCAACATATAAGAAACTTAGACCCATCCCAGCACCAAGACCACACCCAATTCTAACTAACTTTTAGGCCCACACCGATAGATGACCAGGATATTGAAAATAAATATAAAAAACTTAAACCCATCCCAGCTCCAAGGAAACCAACCTCTGCACCCAAGCCCAAACCCCGACCAATAATTAAACTTAATAGTGCATTCAAGGATGCAACCAAATCATTTGAAGTTAGAATTAAAAGTAATGGTGATCCCATGAAGCAATTAGAATATACCAGAAATGATATATCGAAAGTTGCTAAAAATGAATTATTTAAATTAAAGGGATATAAATATAAGGAAACATTAAAAGTAACGTTTGAAAAACAAATGGATTCAGAAAATATGGTTTAAAATCAGCATATTTCCAATCTAGACCACAAACTGTTACAAATGAAAATGATATCCAGTATGCCATCAGCCTATCATCACAGGAAATTATAAATAAAATTAACCAGTGGATATCGGAAGGATCTGGATGGGTTGTTGATTTGGTTAATTCGAACTATATAAATTTAACATATTATAATCCATTAAAAGGATCAAGTTATATAGAATTACCAATGGAATTAAGGCATGGGTCCAAAAAATTAATAAATATGCAGAATATAGATGAGAAGTGTTTTATATGGTGCCATATTAGACATTTGAATAAGCAGGATAAAAACCCACAAAGAATAAAAAAATTGGACCGAAAATTTGTTGATAAACTGAACTATGAGGGTATTAAATTTCCAGTTGACATAAAACAGTACAATAAAATAGAAAAACAGAATAATATCCGAGTAAATGTATTTGGGTATGAGGATGAACGACCATTCCCACTATATATATCCAAAGAAAAATTTAAAGACTGTATGAATTTACTATTAATAACAAAAGATGATGAAAGTCACTATGTCCTAATAAGTGATTTCAATAGTTTTATGTACAGCAAAACGAAACATAGGGAAAGGAAACATTTCTGTCTATACTGCTTACAATGTTTTTCTAGTGAAAGAATATTAGAAAATCATATGGAAAATTGCATTACTATAAACGGTAAACAAGCCATAAATATGCCAAGTGAGGATGATAAAATTTTACAATTCCAAAACTTCCATAAACAACTAGATGTACCATTTGTAATATATGCAGATTTTGAAGCCATCACAGAGAAAATCCAAATGTGTGAACCAAATAATAAAAAATCATTTACTGAAGCCTACCAAAAACATGTTGATTGTGGTTATGGTTATAAGGTTGTGTGTAGATATGACAACAAATATAGCAAACCAATAAAAATATATAGAGGTGAAAATGCCGTATACAAATTTATGGAAGAGATGTTGAGGGAAGTCAGATATTGCACAAGAATTAAGAACAAACATTTTAAACAGGATATGATTATGACTAAGCAGGATAAGGTGGAGCACAAAAAAGCCAAAAAATGTCACATCTGTAATAAGGTATGTATTGATACAGATTATGCGGAAAATAATATTGTACGTGACCATTGCCATGTAACAGGAAAATATAGAGGATCAGCACATACTGATTGTAATTTAAATTATAGATTAACCGATAAAGTTCCAGTTATATTCCATAATTTGAGAGGATATGATAGCCATTTCATGATGCAGCAAATTGGTAAAATTGTTGAAAAACATTCCTATAAAACCAAATATGGAGAATTGAAAGAAATGGATATTAATGTTATACCAAATAATATGGAAAAATATATGGCATTCATGTTGGGTAAACATCTTAAATTCATTGATAGTTTCCAATTTAAGAGCTCTAGTTTGGAAAAATTGGTTGATAATCTACCTAAAACATCATTTAAATATACAAAAGAGGAATTCGATAATAAAAATAAATTTGAACTTATGACTAAAAAAGGTGTATATCCCTACGATTATATGGATTCATTTCAGAAATTCAATGAAAACAAATTACCATACAAAAAAGATTTTTACAGTTTATTATTGGATGAAAATATCACAGATGATGATTACAAACATGCTAAAAGGGTATGGAAGAAATTTGAATTGAAAACAATTGGTGAATACCATGATTTATACCTAAAATCCGATGTGCTATTATTAGCTGATGTTTTTGAAAACTTTAGAAGTACATGTTTAGAATATTATAAATTAGATCCAGCACATTATTACACATCACCAGGATTATCATGGGACGCTATGTTAAAAATGACTGATGTGGAATTAGAATTGGTGACAGATGTTGACATGTTTCTGTTCATTGAAAAGGGTCTAAGGGGTGGTGTATCATATATTTCCAACAGATATGCGAAATCCAATAATAAGTACACTGATGATTATAATCCGGATGAAAAATCAAAGTATATAATGTATTTGGATGCCAACAACCTATATGGGTATGGAATGTCACAATATCTACCAACTGGTGGATTTAGATGGTTTACCGAAAATGAAATAAAAAAATGTGATTTCGCTAAATATGAGACAGATAGTAAAAAAGGGTTAATATTTGAAGTTGATTTTGAATATCCAAAGGAACTACATGATATACATAATGATTATCCACTAGCACCAGAAAGAATGAATGTTACCAAAAATATGCTATCAAACTATTGTAAAAAAATCCAGAAAAAGTATAATATATCAATTGGTGATGTCAAAAAATTAATCCCAACATTGGACAAAAAGGAGAAATACGTAGTGCACTACAGAAACTTACAATTATATATATCATTAGGATTAAAAGTTAAAAAAGTACATAGAATATTAGAATTTGATCAATCCCCATGGTTGAAAATATATATTGATTTCAATACAAATAAACGAACATTTTGTAAAAACGCATTTGAAAAGGATTTCTTCAAACTTATGAATAACAGTGTATTTGGAAATACAATGGAAAATATTAGAAAACGTGTAAATGTTGAACTTGTAACCAATAAGAAAAAACTAATGAAATTAACATCAAAACCAACATTCGAATCATCAAAAATATTCAACGAAAATCTTGTTGCTGTTCACAAAATTAAGGGAACATTAACATTAAACAGACCTGCATACGTTGGAATGTGTATTCTAGATTTATCCAAAACATTAATGTACGATTTTCAGTATAAAAGTATAAAAATGATGCTAAACTATTATTCACAGATACAGATTCCCTAACATATGAAATTACAACTGATGATGCATATATGGATTTCTGGGGTGATAGGGATAAATTTGACAATAGTGACTACCCAGAATCATCACAATTTTATAATACAGAAAATAAGAAAATTATTGGGAAAATGAAAGATGAAGCAGCAGGTGTACCCTCGAATTTGTGGGATGGAAATCCAAAATGTACAGCTATATTAAAGATAATGGTAAATCAGGAAAAACAGCGAAGGGTGTTAAGAAAAACATTATTAAGAATACAATAAAACATGAAGATTATAGGAAAACATTATTTGAAAATAAACAGATACATAAAATGAGAACCGTTAGAAGTGAAAAACATATATTGGGAAGTTATGAGATTAACAAAATATCACTCAGCTGTTTTGATGACAAAAGATATATCCATGATAATGGTATAACAAGTTATGCATATGGACATTACAAAATATGTTGACTTTTTCTATTCCTTATATTGTAGATACATCAAAATAATCCAAAAAAAATGGCACATCCAATGTATTTACTCAGCCTTAAAAATATACAATTCCCAGGCATTGGCAACACTATAAACATACACTTGTAGACCCTCTCAAATAGTAAAATATAGCCTTCTGACAGTATGTGTGGTATAGTAAACCCTAAATATGGATCCCCCATTCCTTTCCATGTTTCAGGATTATTCACCCCACAACATATGATGCGGGCATGAGCACAGTTTTTCATGTGGTTTCATAAGGCGAAGCCAAAGGGTGTACAAGTAGTCATAGGTATGGGGCGTTCTAGCAAAGTTTTAGTACTAAAACTGTGCTAGAACTCCCATACCTATAACTACTAAACTAGCTACTTAAAACAACTTTCTTGTCATTTTTGTCTTATCTTTTCATCTTCAGCACTCGGTTGAAAAATTAGGCCTACAAGAAGAAGGATTAAGACTTTGAAAACAAAGAAAAACAAAAATTTAAAATTTCGCGGATCGAGCAATTTTTCCAAATTTTCGCGGGGACAAATTTTCGCGGATGGCCTGTTTCCAAATTTTTGAAGGGACATAATTTCGCGGATAGTACCAAATCCGCGAAATCCGCGAAATTTAATCCCCGCGAAAATTTATCCCATTAAAGTAGCCTCTCCATGTATTCTCACTGTTGTTGAACATAATAGATTGACTTTTGAACCAGATAAAGAAAAAATTGACTTTGCGATGCACAAGGTTATATCAGAAATTAATTACTTGCAGAATACTCAGGATGACCTTCCTGTCGATTCTATCTGTCAAGATGATGAGGAAGACATGTCCCTGTCTGTGAATGAACTTTTTTATATTAGTTTAACCTCTCAAGCTGCTAATGTCAGTGAGGAACAGTTGTATTTCATGATTCATTCACTGAACACGTTGCAACGCAAGGTTTTCCTGGAAAGTTATTCATGGGCTAAACAATTTGTGAAAAATAAATTAGCCGCAACAAATGTTAAAATTGCACCAATTCGATTATTCATCACAAGTGGAGCTGGTACAGGAAAGTCTCATTTGGTCCGCACAATTCATCGAGCATGGGAAAAACTGTTCAACATATTCTCTAATGATATTGAGAAGATCAAGATTTAACTCATAGCTCCAACAGGTGTCGCAGCAATTAATATCAATGGCACAACAATAAACGCTGCCTTAGGTATTCCACCATGCCAGTCAATTACATTACTAAAACTATCTGCTTTTAAAAAATCCACCCTACGTAATAAATATTCACAATTATGTGCTGTTATAATTGATGAAATTTCAATGGTGCCCATTATACGACTTCTACAAATTCACCAACGTCTGTGTGGGATATTTGCATGTCCTGTTGATATCCCATTTGCGAACCTAATTGCTGTCAGCGACTTGCTTCAACTACCACCAATTCGTCAACCTTTTGTAATTATGCCATTTAAAAACAAGTTCTTGAATATGTGTCATCCATGGAAGCAATCTTCCTGTTGCGAATTAAGCGAATGCATGAGGCAGCAAGATGATACGCAACTTATTGATTTACTTAACAGTATACGCATTGGTTCAACCAATGATGATCACATCAAGTTACTTGAATCACGGTCAGTTAAAAACCTCACAATACCGGATGACGCGGTGTATTTATTTGCTGAAAATGCACCGAAAGAGGAAGTCAATCAACAAAAGTTGGCTCTTCTCCCATCTTTAGAAATAACAATAATAGCACATGACAAACTTCCTACCCATGTTTCTGAAGATAAAATTGATAAAGTGTGACGTACGGAGTGTGGTTTCTATACGGAGTAATACTCCGTATAGCTGCTATACGGAGTTTGGTTTAGCTATACGGAGTCTGCCAACGAATGTTCTTAAAGTGAAATATTGCAATATGACTGTTTAAAACTATTTCCGAAAAAAATAAAAAATAATCGCCATAAGGAACAAGTTAAATAGACAAGCACATCATTTTCCTACTTTTTTATCCATCGTAAATATCCGAAGTGTATTGTTGTAGCTATACGGAGTGTGGGAACATTAGTTTGATTGCGTCAAACGGATTATGGCATACAGATTATCTATGCGGAGTGTGACATGCTTCATATACGAAGTATGCTATACGGAACAACGACCCTGCCACGTAAAAAAACACCAATTTTTGAGACTCGGTTTGTAATGTTGAAATGGTTAATTAATTAGGTTCGTTATATTATCAGCTAAAGACTAAGCTTGGTGGTAGTTCTACTATTCCTAATTGGTACTCTGCATGTTTGTATCATATTTTAGACTTTTTTCTTCCTGCACAAATTATTTGTTTGTTTTAGGCACGATTTTCTTAACTGGAATAGCACAGAGTAAATTTTTAATAAGAATGCTTAGTTTAGACTTCGACGCTCATGCTGCATTCGCTAATGTCTAGCCAAACCAGTGTCGGCATTATACTCTCAAAGCTGTCTGCGCCGCTCGCAGCTTTTTGTACTAAATATTTCCGTCTATACGGAGTAAACATGTCGCTATACGAAGTTATACTCCGTATAAGTATGCCTATACGGAGCCGTACTTCGTATAGCTGCACACTCCGAATGGAACAAAAGCACTCAATTGTTCAACAAGAAAAAGTGGCGGACTGTCAAGGTATTTGAAGGTGAAAAACCATGCTAGAGTAATGTTAACAACTAACATTGATATAGAAGATCGTCTTATAACCGGTCAAATTGGAATGATAATTGATTTCAAATACTCTACCACCAATAACATTGACATAATATTTATTAAGTTTGATGATCCTTCAGCAGGACTGAAAAAAAGACGCAAAAATGTTTTTGCTCTACACAACGGTTTAGTACCCATTAATAGAACTGAAGCAAAAATTACAATCAATAGAAATTGTTCAAGTTGTATACTCCGATCACAATTTCCATTAACTTTGGCTTATAGATGTACTATTCACAAAGTCCAGGGCTTGACTTTATTCTCCTTTCAGTTACATAAGCAAAGATCTTTCAATAAAGGCCAAGTATATGTTGCTTTCAGTCGTGTCCGCAAGATGGACAATATTTTCCTAACTGGAAAAGTTTCAAAAAGTGCAATCAAGACTGATCTCCCTACATTAGCGGAATATGACCGTCTTTGCACTGATGCCAACTTTTTTACAAAATATGCCTTCGCCAATAAATTATGTAATATACAAATCTCCATTCTTAATGTTAGATCGTTACGAAAGCATTCAAAAGATATTGCCCAGGATACCTATCTTTCATCATCTGATGTCATTTGCTTAACAGAGACGCAACTTACCTCTGATGACTCGCTTTGACTAATCCAACAAACTTTTCCTCAATATTCTCTCACAGTTTGCAATTCTGAACACAAATATGCGAGTTTTGGAATGCTTTTTAAAACAGATATGATCGAAATGACCTCTGAATTATAAATTAGATGGTTTTCATTTTACAGAAATTAACAAACCTACTTTGAAATTATCACTGTCAATACTTTTAGTGTACAAAAAATCTCCCAACCTAGTTTTCTGAGGGCTATTACTTATTTGATACAATCTCGTAAACCAGATATAATCAGTGGAGACTTCAACATTAATATTCTTGACAATGGGAATATTTATTTCCTCGAGCAATTGCCAATCTCAGCAAATAACAAATCCAACACATTTGTGGGTCATTGCTTGACCATCTTTATATCAAAAATCAGTTTCTTGATGAAAGAATAGTTGATTCGCATATTTATAGTCTGTACTTTTCTGATCATTTTACGATTCTAATAAAAACTTTTTTTATAGCACACTAGTAATGGATAATCATGGACCATCAACACCAAGTAAGTAAACTTATGCACAACTTCTGCTCATAAATAAATATGTTCAATTGATACAAAAGAAAACTTTATATTTGTCTTTTTGTTATTTTATACTCAAAATAAATGATTATATCTCACAATGATAGTTGCTTTAAGTCTGATTCAAGTTGGAATAAATAATTTCTGAAAAATAGAAAATTTGTTGTATATATGTATATTTAGTTTATATTTTATATTTTGGTTACTTTAGAGAAGTTCCAACAACGTCAAACTAATGAAGGTTTGTTTGTTTGTTTATTTTTGCTTTTTTTACCAAAAAAGTAACTACAGTTGACTCCCTCTAATCCGAATCTCTATAATTCGAATATTTCAATAATTCGAACGAGTACTCAGTCACCGTCAATTTTCCTTAAGAAACTCTTTTAAAAAACTTTCTACAATTCGAATTTCTCTAATTCGAAACTTTCTATAATTCGAACAGTTTTTCAGTCCCTTCAGCACGATTCTCTCCCTAATTCGAATTTTAGAGTGTAAACAGGGCTTTGACAAATTCGAATGTTTTTCTAAAATTCAAAAATTGTCTTTCGAACGTTATTTTTCAAAACGTTGGTCTTTCTACATTTTTTAACTTCTTGATTGAAAATGGCCAAGACACAACACGCCGAGAAAAAGCTGAATTACGTTTTCTTGATTTTGAAATTAATGTAATTTCTCTCTGTAATTCGAATTTTCACTCTCTGAAGCTGAAAGTTCGAATTACAGAGACGTTCTATAATTCAAATCTCTCTATAATTCGAACAAAAATTTTTCAATTGTACTTTGAAATCAGCAGAATGCGCTGAATATTTGGTTATCCACAAAATTTAATCACACAATATTGAGTTTGTAAGAATTTTATTTCACTGATACATATTTGTTCATTCATTGTAATAGTGTCCAGCGGATTTTTTTTCAGTCCCATCCTAATATTTATCATCTTAGTAAAAATTAATCCCAAAATTTCCTTGCCACAAACCTTATTCACAAAAATATGTTTTTTAGACATTTAATCTCAAAAACATTTTATCCAACATTGACTTATACGCTTCAGGTAATTTGTCTAAAAACCTGCAAAACCCATCTCGTTAATCTGTTGAAATAATGTATTTTTGGGGGATTTTAGACACGTCATTGAATGCATTTGTGGTGTCATTATCGCCCTTAAAAGAATCCAAAAAACATGTTCCATACTTTGACATGGAACTACAATCCGATTCTGGTTCCGAACGTGCTGTATGGTTTACAAAAGCAAGATATGAATTATTCAAACGTTTGAATGAATCGGAAAATGAGGGAGTTTCCTTAAAACGTTTCAAAAAGTCTAATAGTGATATTCTTATAACGGACTACAGTCAGGTTAAAAAAATTTCAATGAGAAAAGACATGAAGAATCAATTCAGATATCTGAAATTGCAAGCTTTTTGGCTGAATGTGCATTGTTCCAAGGCATTAATATATAATCACATCACTTTCCGAAATCAAAACTAGTAAAAAAGATAGCAATACTATACAATTCAAAACAGCTATTATATCTGATAGCTATGGGCATGCTAATATTATGATATTTGGAGATCTTGTGAACCAGGTTGAAAATGATGAGGCTGTCTTGCTAAAGCATTTACAAATTACTCGCTATAAGCAAGAACGGCTACTGAAAACAACAGATTTAACAAAACTGAAAATAGTCACTATTGAAGAAAATATCAACACTACAATAACAAATCCATGCCAGTCGTTCCAATGTAAATTTGTTCCAATGAAATTGTCATCCTTGGATACAAAAACAATCTGCCATCCTGCTCTGCAGAAATACAATCATATGAAGAAATTGTGTTTTGCAGCAATTGTTCTAACATGTCTACTATTGACGAATGTCAAAAAACAGAATTCTGATGTTGTAACAGTGTTGAAAAATACTTCTACTGGCGCAAAATATGTTTTGATCCCATTGGATATGCTCAAGATAATAGATGTTCTTTTCACTTCTTCCCAGCAATGGGTGATTAAGAATAAATAACAACTCAATATGTTGATATTGGTATTCTCGCCTCGTTGGCTTGGCAAAGCACATATACAATACACCTCGCCTCGTTGGCTTGGCAAAGCACATATACAATACAATATACAATAACACAATACACATATACAATACATACACTGATTCTCGCCTCGTTGGCTTGGCAAAGCACATATACAATAATTCTCGTCTCGTTGGCTTGGCTTGGCAAAGCACATATACAATACACTAGCACAATATGTAACAATTTCCGATTAACTTCACAACTATGATGAACGGCATGATGATCAGCAACTGGATGAAAAAACTTCTCTAGCTCATGGAGCCAAACGTGGGAGCTTTATAGCCTTTTTTCTAGAGAAGAAAAACCGTGACCAAAGATGACCATTTGTTATGCCGTGCATCTTACAATATATATCTTTGTAGTCTGTTTTCCACGACTTTCGTCATAAACTCGAAGTTTGGTGGTACATGAAAAAATAAAAGATATGATGAACATTAAACACTGTTAGCAAAAGTTTGCGACGCCAAGACCAACTGACGATCGAGGAAGAACCCTTGCGAGAATCGCCTGAAATACTAACTCACTGCGCATGTGCAGTCAGACCTGCAAAGCATTGCCGTACAGAATCTGAAAAGAAACTTAGTTTCCAGAAATCTGCGCTCGTTTCTTTTCACTTCTTCCCAGCAATGGGTGATTAAGAATAAATAACAACTCAATATGGTGATATTGGTATTCTCGCCTCGTTGGCTTGGCAAAGCACATATACAATACACTAAGGGGAAAAAGAGCTCAAGTCTGTAGGCTGCTATATACCTAAATTCAGAGAAATGTTCAAACGTTTCTTTTTGCTATCTTTTATGTATCTGTGTTTGACGGTACTGCTAGGTGACCAGCGACAGTGCTTCCCTATCAATCGCTCGGTCACTCCATTGTTAGCAGCTGCGGAAGCTCCACCTGATCTTAAAGAGTGTAATCCATATTGTCCATAATTAGTAAATAAGACGCTTAGGTGATCGACGAATGTTTTTCGGGCAGCACTGTATGAAATTGCTTTATTCCCTATCGCGTTATGACCATGTTTGGTCTTTGCTAACCTGCAGATCAAAAAAGACTCCGGATCTGAAATTTTTGACACTTTTAAGTACTTGTGTAGCCGATATAATGGACAAGCAGTGCTGCTAGTTTTTGCAATATAGACAGTGTTGCCATCTCTCAACTGATCTGTTTTTGACTTTTCAATGAAAATTTGGGGAGAATCCTTTTCTATTTTTAAGTGTTTCAGTCTAATGCTCAGGAGTTCGCCTATACGAAAGAAGCGCGAAGCCAAAAATACATAAAATTATGAATCTTCGATGCATCAAATTTTCGGACTTTTCATACTTAGCCACCAATGTCTTAATCATTTCCGCAGTAAATGGTTCCTTGCGATTTGTACTATTTTTTGAAAGTAGCCGTTTAGCTCCTTCAAATGCTAACTTTAGAATTAGGCTGTCTGTAGGCGATTCAAAACCTGTATTTAGGTGTCCCCATCGAATTCCACAAAAAGCCGAAATGACTGTACTGACAGAACTCTTTTCTACGACTAAATCGTTTAGAAAAATGCGAACGGGTCAGCCGGACAGTGTAAAACTTCAAGATAGTTACTGGTCCATTTCACCCACGTATGCCATGCCCTACGATATTTACTGATTGTCCCTGGAGCAAAGGCTGCGTTGAAAAGAGCTGGTAGGTTGGCAGCTTTTTGTCGTAAGAACTCGTCCCTAATAGAATCTAGTTTCTCCCAGATGCCAATGTTGAGGCGATCTGTCAAAAAAGAACAACTAGTTGACTAATTAATGTAAAGTTTGCGTAATCAACGTAAATTGAATTCTACATTATATCTTAGAAGCTATAGAAAGTTTCAAGTAATGTTCTCAAACTATAAGCGCGCAAACTTTACTAAGCGCGCAAACTTTACTAAGCGCGCAAACTTTACTGAGCACGCAAAGCCCCTAATACAAATCTTCTCCAGCTATATAATTCGAGGTATCGTGAAATTATTGACAAAAAATAAATAAATAAATAAAGTTTTTCGTGTGTAGTCGTCAAGTCGCAGGTAGTGGGATATTGTGAACAATTTATTCCCCGAGCCTTGTTTTGCCATATATCATATAAATTTCACTTCTCAAGCCATGTGTGGGGCGAGATATCATAAACATTTCACTGCTCAAGCCCTGTGCGGCGAGATATCATAAACATTTCACTGCTCAAGCCCTGTGCGGCGAGATATCATAAACATTTCACTGCCCAAGCCCTGTGTGGCGAGATAACAAACAATTCTCACATTTTTTCTCCTCAAGCCCTGTGCGGCGAGATATCGAAATAATTATTTCATCAAGTTTTTCTCAAGCCCTGTGCGGCGAGGTATCCAAACAATACACTACGTTTTACTCATGAAGCCCTGTGTGGCGTTGTGCTGAAAACAGTCAATTGATCGCAATAATTAAGTTTGTTCACGATATCCTATGGGAATCGAAGTAACATTGCTATTGCATAAAAATTAGCAAAACCGTTAAAAACAGATTTACAGCCCTTGTTATTAATGTAAAATGGGTCCAGCAGTATAAATGACTTTACAAATGAATCAAAGAATTCCCCGTCGGAAGATAACAATGGCCAAAAATAAGACGATGTCCACAAAGGGACCAGTAATACGCCATCAGCTCTGCACAATTTCGCGTGTTTTAAAGTATCACCAACCATTCTAATAGGTGGACAACACCAATTAAATTCTCCTGACCAATCGCAAGAAAATGCGTTAACGCTTTCTGAGCCGGAACAAAAATACTTTGAATTGAACCTATCACACTTTTTGTTTAGGTCGTCGGCAAATCGATCTATTGTAAATTTTCCGAACTCTTTTTGTATGAAAAGAAATGACTCCGTGTCTATGCTCCAATTATCTGTATCATTAATTTTGGAAAGAAAATCGGCTGTAGTGTTTTGTTCGCGAGGAATCCACGAGGCGAATAAGTTTATATTGGAACGAAGGCAAATTCCGAATATATCAATAGCCAAAAGTTGCAAATGTTCCTTAGTGCTACCAACTTCGATTATTCGAGCGACGTTGACATTGTCCGAAAACCATTGAACGTTTTCGTTCGCAAGTTTGCTTTCCAATGCCTCGAGAATAAATTTAACAGCTAGCAATTCTCGGTATGTAGAACTTGTTTGCTTTTCTGAGGAAGTGAATTCGCCCCTTGCTATTGTTTTATCTAGCCTTTCTACTATGTAACCGCCATACCCGCCGCTACTAGCGTCACTGTAAACTACTTTAGTCGTTGTCGGGTTAGCCCTGATTCTAAATCCGTTTGATTTTTCTAAATTTACCAGCCAAAATAACAACTCTTTTTTAAGGGGTTCACTTATATCCATCGAGGAGTACCAATTTATTCTGGACTCAATAAACGCGTACATTTGTCTAGTAAAGAGTCTAGTCAACGAGCTTATTGCAATTGACATAGAGATCAAGGAACCGGCAATTCTTGAAATTAATTTTGCGCTCACCGACTTGGAATTAACAGCAATAGATAACAGATGTAAAAGTTTTATAATTTTCTCTTTTGGCACGGAAAATTCCATTTTTGTTGTGTCGATATTAAATCCTAGACAAGTTCCAATTTGTGCTGGTTCTAAATGCGACTTTTTTTAATTAACTATAAATCCTGCATTACGTAGATCGTTTTGAACAAGACCGGCTTGAAATTTTGTTAAAGAATATGATTGTGCGCATAAAATACCGTCGTCTAAATACAATGTGATTTTGATACCGCTTTTTCTCCATTTTTTAATCAAAGGTTTCAAAACTTTTGTGAATACATAACAAGCGCTAGCCAGGCCGAATGGCAGAACCAGAAATTGGTAAAATTTTGTCAACCCATTGCCATATGTCCATGAAAAACCAAGAAATGTCCTATCCTGTTCTTGTATACTTATGTGGTGATAACCGCTTTTGAGATCGAAGGTTGAAAAATAAAAATCCTTCTCTAAATGCTGTGACGCAACTTAACTTTTTTCCTTCGGCTACAGTGAGCGGGTTGCAACAGTATGGCATAGTTTCGACTTCCTCGATACAACCTTGCAAAAGAAGCTCCTCAATACTGTCCTCGACAAAGGTTTTGTGTCTCAAACTGGAAGCGTTGTTTTTAGCAAAAACATTTGACGGCTTTGTTTTAAATGGTAAACGATAACCGTTTTTTATGATGCCCAAAACATATGGAGAACATTCTAATTCGTCTTCCCAAAATGTTTCGTTCTTTTTTAGGTTACCAACTACGGAGATGTCATTTGTACTGCCTGACTCAAATTCCCGATTTTGACTGGCTACAACGAGAAAATTAAAATAACGTAAAAATTAAAGATTTAACACAAATCGGACTGTCTGCAAAAGTTCAAAAAAAATATCTTCTGTCGCTACTTTGGATATTAGGTAAGTTGGAAAGATTTTTGGTAGGACAATACGCCGAAATATGTCCTTGCTTTTGACAAATCCAACATAATCGCGGATAAGACCATGTAGATGTGGGGTTTCGTACGTTGGGAACAAACGTAGTATTTTGACTGTGATAATTAAAGTATCTTCTGCGAGTTTCCGCAGGATTATATCGTAACTTTGCTTTTTTAATTTTTTCCTTTTTAGCATTTGCTGTTCTTATTGCTCTGTTTATGGCGCGTTCGTCCTCAGAATTAGAGGCTAGATCATCGCTCTCATATTCGTTAGCAGCTTGCCAATCCTCCCTATCCGCTAACCTTATAAGTTTGACACGTTTCCGTATTAACTTCTTACCTTCTTCAAGGTGTTCTTTAGTGGCATTAACTTCATTTTCAGAAATGCTCTCCTGCGCTCTGTCTAATGTAGCAAGCAGTTTGGTGCAGAATTCCATCTGTTTTTGGTTACCTCGCCCTTTTAAGTTAGTTGACTGTAAGTTGCGTTGTTCTTCTATAGTAGCTTCTACCTTCTTTTCGTGCTTTTCTAGGAATCTTTTGGCAATTGTTTCTGCAACGGTAGCAGCAGCTTCTAAAGTTGATTCCTGATGCTTGGCAAGTGTTGCTTCGACAATCTTTTGGATATCTTCGTCCGCCATGTTTGCGACGCCAAGGCCAACTGACGATCGAGGAAGAACCCTTGCGAGAATCGCCTGAAATACTAACTCACTGCGCATGTGCAGTCAGACCTGCATAGCATTGCCGTACAGAATCTGAAAAGAAACTTAGTTTCCAGCAATCTGCGATAGTGGAAACCTCGCTTCCTGGAACTAACAAAATTATGTTTGTTAAAAAGATTCTGTCCGAAACCTTCACAATAACGTTGAATATGGACAATATGACACCACATGATTTGAAACTATTCACCGACAATTTTGAAGCCAATGACGCATTTTGCTCACAATTTTGTTATTTTCACACGACTAGGTATAAATATATATATACATACTATCATACGTTTTCTCAGGCACCTCGTTATAGCGAAAATTTCATGCTTCAGTATTTTCACACAAGCTTGTCCGGAGTTGATAAATTACTTATCATTGCTTGCACATAGCTGACTTTTTATCTTGTATTCACTAGTGTATATATTTCGGTTTTTATTTCTGTGTTTGTTCAGCTTTTGCAAATAGGACAGCTGGCCTGTCACACTTCTAATATATTATCTTGCTTGGTACGCATTTTCTTTTCTTTTTTGCGCATGCGCTTGTCTAGTGCTTACAAGCATTGGTGCCCGCACCAAGTTGTTTGTCACGCCATTTCTACGTCCTTCTAATCCACAAAACGCAGACTCGAAACCATAGTCTTGGTTCGGCGCTCTTGCTATCTATCATGGCCAACGGAAACGATAAAATGGTACAGGGCCGTGGTCATGTATCTACTGCGAAATTTCTGAATCAGTAAAAAACACGACACCTTGTATCGTATCGAACAAACTTTATAATTTTTACCGATAAGCAGCCATTTTTGTAGAAGTCGTAAGTCGTAGAAATCGGCATTCGGCATCGGCAGAATTAAATGTATATTTGGAACCGTATAGTTCTGATGAAGAGTATTTAGGATGCAAAAACTACGTTAACAGAACCACCTCACTCTTGTTCCCAGGGCCTTTTGTCTCTTTTTAGTATTATAGTCTCGCTACTCACAGAATACCAAAAAAGAGACAAGTAAAAGGGTAAAGTAAAAAAAAAAAAAAAAAAATTTTACTTCTCTAGTGCCTTAGGTTAAAGTTTTCCGTGTCCTAATTAACAGTATTGATTACAAAGCTTAAAAATAATCTTCCCTAAATTTATACTAAAATAATAATTTTTTATTTCTTTTATTCTGGCGGTAGCACAGCGCGCCTTGCTTCATCTTCTATTTTATCGTCGCCGTCGTCGTCGTCGTCACCAAATTTTTCATACTCAACAGATGGCTTCTTCATGCACTGAAATATCAATCAATTTCCCCAATACATAACACAACCGCCTGTAATGATGGCTTTGAAACGGAGAAAATACGAATAGACGACGCGTAAATAGTTTTTTAGCACAGCCAATATAAAAATTTTTAGTTGTTACGCATCTAATGTGGTTAAAAAGTTATCGGTACTTAGTTCAACGATTTTGCCCGAAATTTGCAAAGTCAGCAGAAATGAGTTCTCACAAACCTACGAACTGAACCGAATTTTACAAATGTGAAAAACTTACAGATATAAAGTCTAGGAATGTAAATCCTGCTGCGAAATAACCCTATAAATTAAAAACAAACCAAGTTTAAAAATATCGTTTCCATAATGCAGTTGTGGGCAGGAAAAATGTTACACGTCACCATTTAATGAACCAAAACGTTGTCACCACTACTGAAAAATGACGGTTTTTATGGACGTTTGAAATACCTCATACATTAAGCCGATTAATAAATAAAAAAATTAAAGGGAGACATACCATTATAAGATAAAACAAAAACCAAGTGAATATAAATATCGAAGCGGGAAGATAGAAGATTTTGTTATTAATACTCTCCTAAAATGAAGAGGTAATATTTTCAAAGAACAAGCATACAATCGCCCCAAAAATTCCTGCGCACATAAGTAGTCCGTAAATTTCTAACAAATGGCAAAAAATTAGTCGATTTGTTTACATCGAAAAGGACGTTTTAGCTAGGTTTCTATTATTGTTCTTATGAGCGTATAATTATGCATGTTAATACACCGTTCTCGTAACTTATTGCGCAATGTTTTGATTACATGAAAACGAGGCGGGACATGGAGCTTTGAACATATTTAAAATGGCAGGCACGGAAGGACCTTATGACTTGAATTCTTTATTGCTTCTTAACCAAGAAATGCCGATGGATATAGTGCTTACCAACGAAAATATTCAAGAAGAATGTGAGAGTCATATAGACTTTTGTGTCAAACATTCATTTAAGGTTGTTGAAGCTGAAGAATCCTGGGGAAAGTCTCTGGAAAAGCTACCTCCTTTTACCATAAAAGAAATAGAAGAACAGACTTTCCAGTGGTAAAACTCCGAACCAAGCAATCATAAAAACGTTGGATAGAGAAAGGAAGTTTCAAAATGAGAGATACATCTCTTCAGAATCTATTTATACGAAATGGGACAAGGAAACTTTTTCTGTGAAAGCTCAATGCAAAGCAAGTATGAAGAAGCAAAAACGGTCTGTCCTTGTTAGTCTCTGTATCGCAACAGGGAAGGAAGGTCATGGAAGGGAACTGTTCTTGTCCAGCTGGAATGAGCGGCTATTGCAACCATGTAATGGCCCTGCTCCTTGAATTGGCTGAATATTCCTTGTGTCAATTTAAAGAAATCCCTCAAGAAATGTTTGCACAAGCAGACTTCGCCAATGGGGTATACCAGGTGAAGCTATGCAAAAAGCTCCAGTAATGGAAACAACTGTGCAAAAACAGCCAAGTTCTAAAGGAATTAGTTTGACTGGCAGGGATGAAAGGATACCATTTGTTACTTGTGTACCACCAAAATGACGGGGAGAAAGTAAATACCCGTTATGGTATGTTTCAGATTGGTTCTCCCTTGTATTTTCATCTCAACCCAGTTGGGTTAACAACTAGCATAATATCAAATATACAAAAATTACTGCACCACAATTTACACAACATCAATTTTCTAACCTACCACTGGACTTCCTTAAAGAACGACATGCTGCTGTGCAAAGAGACTGGGACCTCACAGAAAATGAGAAGACATTTTTGAGCACTTTAACTATCACAGAGGAAAATTCTATAGCTTTAGAAATTACAAGGTGCTTGGCAGAAAAAGAAACTTTGACACACACGAACACATGTTTAAAAGAATCGAGATCTAATCCTGTTGCTTTTTTGAATTGTTTTGGATCTGTAGAAATATTTTCATAATTATATAAACGTTCAATTTGAAGATAATCTTTCTCAGCTTTTAAAGTAGTGTTTTCTGTCTTCAGTTTCTTTATGCATTCGTTTAACTTTCTGATTTCATCCTGCGGATCAGGTTCAAAATGCGTAACTGATAATATGTCATTCGGATTGGCACATTCAACTTCCTCTTCTGTGGAAGAGGAATTTTCTTCTGGGGATTCGTTAGCCACCAGAATGGATCGTTTCTTTGGCGATTTTCTAGGCTTGATAGTCTCAGGATTTTTAAATTTAAAGATGGTTGGTACTACTCCTGGCTTGAGGGTTTTACGACCAATTCCAATACTTACCCGTATGTCTTCTAACTTGAAGTGAAATTCACAAACAAAGTATTTATCCTTGTTCGTTGGATCATAGGTGTCATCGAATCCCTTTCGTCGATAGGGTGAAATGGCATTAATCCACTTACGCCTCTCATTATCTTTCATTGGAAATTTAAATAAAGATATCCCTGTCTTTACTCTTTTTCCTTCTCGCTTCGTATAGAAAGCACTTTTGCATTCAGGGATGCAACAATAATCGCCATATCCAGCGTTTAAGTTTTCTTGTGGACGGCTTTTACTACTTGAATCAACAACAAAACACGTATCGTGGTTGTAAAAGTCATTCTCTTTATGAGCTGATTATATATGCACGAACACAATTTTGCATTGTAAAGTACCAGCTGGTGTTTTACTTTTTCTATTATTCCTAAAGGTGTTACTAGTAGCTTGTCCCGAAACTGAAATTAACACTTAAAAACCTATTTGTTATTGCATAGTCATACGAAAAAAAGATAGTCTGGAAATTTCGGGCCGCCCCTATTGTTTTGAGATTAAACCCGAGAATTTTGCGATGGTCCGCTAACATTGCACAAAATTTAAAAATGGCCGCTCCAAGGGAAGACTTTTTGGAGGGCGAAGATCTAGGCGACTTGTATTACTTGCTTGATGGTGGTTTTTTAGATGAAGATTTTGAAATTGATAAAGATTTAGATTCCCTTCTGATTGAAGAGTCATTAGAAAAAAGTTTTAAATGTAACTTATGTGATAAAGTTTGTAAAGCACAACGAGGACTCACAAGACACAAAAACACAAAGCACACCATCATAGCTCCACTTCAAGTTACCCCATCTACATCACAGTTAAACCAAAAGGAAGAAAACATTCTCAAGAAGTTCCACCCACTTCAACTTAATAAGATAGTGAAAAACTGTGCTATTAAATGCTCAAACGACATGTGCTTACCAGAAGAAGTTAGGGCAAACTTTACATCGAAAAATTTTTCTTTCAACTCAGACAATTCCCTTCAACTTTGGAATCACTTCAAAAATATTATAGAAGAATATAATGGAAGTGCTGAAAGTTTTTATGCTCAATACTATGGTCTTCTCTCTGAAAATTTGCTTCCTACAAAATTTGAAGATATCACTCTTACAAATATTTTGTTAACCGAAGTTGCTAATTTCATGTTACTACATCTTTCTGGTGACAACAATGTTATTCCATCCTCCAATGAGAGCACAACTGCAACTACTGCTTCAAATCTTTCAGAAAAAGAAATTAAAGTCCTACAATACTTGGCAGGTTTTATTATTCACAAGCTTTACAAGAAGTACAAATATTCAAAACATAACATTTTTCAAAAACAATACTTGTCAATTTTACTAGCTTGTAAAGTTGATTCAGATATTTCCCAAAGATACATCGAAATAAGAGATAGAGGAGGATTATGGAAAACAAGTTCAGATACCCAAAAAATAATTATTCAGTGTGAAAAAATATTTCGGAAACACACCAAATCATTTGCTACATCAATTAATAGCAAGACATTGGTATTTGAAATGTTGCAAGATTGTTTTGTGATTTCAAGTTTTAAAAATATTTGTTACAATTCAGAGTTGGAAGTTGGAAAAGAAGTTGCATTTAACATTCTTGAAAGTATGCTGTTATTGTTTGTCAGAGTACGCAGTTTTTCGTATGCTGACGATGTACGTGAAAAGTACCGATATAATAAGAATCAAACAAAGAAATCATCTTTGATAACTGAAATAAAGAAAAGCAGCCGCAGCAAAGAACTTGGTCATTGAATGAAGCTATTTCCCAGGCAAGGACAATAAAAACTGTCAAAATGGCTATTTTTATAGCCACAAATCTTTAAAAAGCATTATTATGGCACATATATATATACCAGATACCAAAATAACGTTTTTTAAGATATGTGGCTATAAAAATAACCGTTTAATTAGTTCAATGTTGAATTCAAAGTGCTGATTTTCTGCGTTTTGGTAAAGGTGTATCATCAATGCCATTAAATCTGTGACTTTCACCGCGAACATTTCCTGCTGTGGGTCGAACTGAAAATTGCGTCTTAATGGTGTTGTCTATATCCAACATCTCTAACTGATGGATTGTCACGTCTGCGCCCTGAAATTAGAAAATATATTCACATTATTATATATTCACTAGTCGATAAGGCCCGTTGGAAAAATCCACTGAGGCAGGATAAAAATTTTGATGACGTCAGCAACCCATCCACTAAAATAAATTTAGAATTTTGTTTTCACGTTGCCTCTATTTTGGAGAGCTTAAGGCGCTGATCAAGAAAATGTATATGATCATGTGCTTTTGATGAGCGGTTAATGAGATATAAGGGTTTAAAAATTTTGCTGACGTCAGCAATGGCCCCGTCCAAACCGAAAATATTTTTTTTAGAAATTTGGATACCTGTTGCGTTTTTCGTATAGATCTTGAAACGCTGATCAAGAAAATGTATAGGATTATGTACTTTTTACAAACGGTTGCGGAGATATTAAGGTTTGAAGGTTTTTTGATGACGTCATCAACCCGTCCATTCCGAAACGGATTTGGTGACCCAGGTTTGGGAAACTTACCCAAATTGGTCCTAGGTGGTCCCTAGTTACCCACGCGGTGAAAAATCATTGACGTCACCACCTCGTTTCCAAGTTATTTAGCCTCAAAGTTTTAGGTGCACTGTAATGGCTTCATTAATTTAATATAGGATATTGACGTTAAAGTAGTGTTATTGACGTCGCGCCGTAACGTCAGAAAACTTACATATTAGACATGCATTTTTCGGCAATATCAAAGGAAAATGAACACATCCACTTTGCCTGTTACGGACAGACACAGTCTCCGTATTATTATAAGAGATTAAAATCTTACACAAAATGTCAAATGTCAAATCTTACAAGACGTAGATATATATGATTATCAAAATAAATTAAATATTCAAGATAAAACTTTCACTACTCGGTGGAACCTGCAAATTTTCTTTTTGTCAAAATTTGTCCCTTAAGGTAACTGTCATATGAAAATAGAATGACACCGTTTAATAAATTCTATGAAAAATTCACATAATCATACCTATAGCGCGTTGCCGGCCAAAGTAATTTTCCAGGTATCTTGGCAAAATCTTTCAGATATATTCAACATATTTAACACCATGTTCTAAAAGGAACTTGCAAACCTCTTTCAATGAATGAACAGTAACATTCAGTCCTTCATAGGTTTGCCAGGAATTAATTTCTGTCATTCCTGTTTGTGACTGATTCTTTCCATTGATGAAAATATAAAAGCAAAACAAACAAGCAAAACGCATATCATTTACTGATTCATAACACATGTTCGGTTCGGTTTCGTACATTTAGGCAATCAAAAAATTTGTCCATCATCAAACAAAATTTAGCAGTACCTGCAGTTTCTTCTGGACCAAATTCATTCAAAACATTGCCCACTGTCTCACTGAGCACTTGTGCTGCTAAACGCACTCTCATCACAGAATATGGTGTTAAATTTATGTGATCGCTTGTTAGTTTATTGACTAATTTCAGACCGGTTTCTAAATCATCATGATACAACTGTGAAATATGACTCCAAAGTATGTAGAAACCATTGTTCCACATAAAACGTGTTGCCGGACCAGACCCAGAATGGGATAAACAATTCCGGGCAGTTTTGATGAGGTGTGGAGCATCAGCAAAGAAATATAAAAAACGATTTTCTTTGGTATGGATATTCTGTGTTCTGTAAACAATATCTTCAGGGCAGTTTCCATCTAAGGCTTTGTGCATTCGAAAAAATTTTCTGTTAGGTGATGCACCATCAGCTGTTGCTGAAATGACACGCAAGTTGATATTTTCGAGATAACAGACAGCTTTCCAAAAAATTGGCATTAATTGGAAGGAAGTGATCCCAGATGATAGTGGATTAACAATGCTCTTTACAAGAAATACCAGAACATGAGTGGCTAGTTGTTTAACATTTTTAAATGTAGCATTGTTAATTTCTGCATCTCCCAAATCCACAAACCCAATAAGTTCACCAGTGTACTTGTCCCAAACTAAATCTTCTTGTACTTTCATCTCATCAAACAGTATGGATACAAATCGTTCAGAGGATTGAAAGTCAGCTGTCTTTTTGGCCAGTGCATTTATGATAGCTGGATTAAAACCACGTGTTGGTCGAATGTAATTTCTATAGTCACGTAATGTTCGTGAACTTGGAAGAACCAAAATACCATTACCCGTTTTAGGATCATATCGTAAATCATTATATGCTGATGATGACTTAGCAGCAAGGTTTAAACAGAATTTGATAATCATTGGATGATATCTGACACTGGATGGACTGGAACATTTCAAATATTTCTGCTGTTCCTCCCAAAAAAATTGCATAAAAGGTGGAATATTTTGCTGATTAGTTTTAGAAAAAATTGATGTCAAATCTTCACCTAACTGTGGACTTATACTTTCACTACAGTTCTCTAAAGCAGATTTCATTTGCTCAATTTGGTGTTCAAGCTGTCTACATTTAAGTCGTTGCTTTTGTAATGTGAGTTTCACTCGTCCAGGTGATGTAAATTTGATTGGGGCATTTAATTTAGCTGGGACTTCTAGCTTACTTTTCTTCGTATTAATTTCACACTTTGCTCTTAAATTCAATGCTTGACAACTTTTGCAACACTGCTTTTGCATATCAAGAAGGATTAGCACAATGCACGAATTACTTCGATGATATACAATTTGATGGAAGTTGATTTTGATGAAGAATGAGAAAAACTGAAATAGTCAAATGTTTCTGAAAGTAACTTGCTTTCACAGGGTCGGGTATTTGAATACCAGGACATAACTGTGATTTTCCTAACTCAAGAATAAAATTTGAAAATGTCATGTTAAAAAACGACCTACCATACTTCTTGTACACTTCATGATCTTCTGGTAACATCCATCCGAAAACACGAACTGTAAATAACAATGAATCTTCAACAAAGATCTCAAATTTTGGCAAAACATATTCTTGTGTTTTAAAGATGGCATAAACTAAATTTTCAGCCACTGCTTCTACCTTCCAAATATCCCCAAGAGAAAGTTTTAAAACACGGTTTTTGAAGTCAGAAAAATCTTTATACGCGTTCGGAATTGTACTTGTCGAAACTTCAATCTGACGTCGGCATTCTTCTCTCTTTTGTATTGAAATAGATGAACGAGGTAGTGCTGGAGGTGAGGTAAAAGTGTTCTTTACAGGTAAATTTAAGGTTGGTAACTCTCCTTCCTTAAGCTTTTTTCGATCAGAGTAAATCCACATCTGGTTAGTGGTGAAGTGTTGATCACAAATCCATAGCTTTTTATGATCTTTATCGTCGATTTTAACTTGTAGCACACTGTCAACAACACGATCTTTAGTTATGATGTTGATAAGTTCTGCGGCCCATTTTTTGTTAAAATCATTGCTTTCCTTTGGTATTTTAAAAAAACTGATTCCAGTGTTTCTCTTGGAGGTTGCACAACCATAAATTGCACAATTTTCACAAAACAGAACGACTTAAACATTAAGTACTTGCCGCCATTTTTAAATTCTGTGCAGGGTTAGGGGTATGGAACGAGTCAAAACCGCAATGAATAAGTGTAGAACAATAAGCTATTGTTATTTTCCAGACTATCTTTTTTTCGTATGACTATGGTTATTGTGACCGCCATATTTGTTATTGTGACCTCCATGTCCCGCCTCGTTTTCATTTTCAATTTAGCATTACGTCATAAGTTACGAGAACGGTGTATTCACAATTCTGATTGGTTAAAAAATTTAAACAACTTATTACATTCGAGAATGCTTAACCTTTCCTCCAAGGCTTAACAGAGTAGTTTTAATGGAAACCTAGCTTTGTTGAAGACTGATACGCAACAACTTTTAGGCCTAAAACACATGAACTCAGAAAGCCTTTGGTGGACACAATAATTACACTGTCACCACGCACTTACTAAATTGACAGCAGCAAAGTACATATTAATGCCGATAATAACACCTGCCAATAACCAAGTGAACACTTTTAAAAATCTGTAACGAGAACGTCATAACGTGAAGAGTTACGAAATTACGTTAAATACAAAATACAGTATGCAACACCAGCATTTAAATATTGGTATGAAAAAAGTGGACGCTAAATGCAAGCGTTACAGCGGGAGAGGGGAAATGTGCTGACATTAAGGCAATTTTTTTCTTGAACATAGGGTATGGTGCTAAAATCTAAATATTAATCTGGCGACTCAAGGACTAAAAAGGTTTGTGTTTACTACTAATCATTAGCCCGTAAAATTCGATAAAAATATATCGCATTTGCAATTTTGTGTACCCGTAGCATTATTTTTTCTCGCGAACAGAATACTGTTATGATAATAGAGACTAGTCACTCGTCTAGCTAAAACAGTAAAAAAATGAACATAAAAAATAACCGTACCCCTTTCCTTGGTCCTTTAAAACAGATTGGTTGCACCGATTTTGTTGAATTTCAATGCACTTTCCGGCAATTTAGATGTGCCCATTTTCAAAATTTTTCCTCCGAAAAAACCGTAGTTCGCCCTCGAGGAGACACTAAATTTACCCTCCCCCCCTCCGCCCTTCCCACATTAAAAACAACAAACTTACATGTGATTGGTGAAACCTTTCATGACAGTTTTATCGTTTGTAAACGTTAACAATGGCAAGATCGCGAACGGTAACTACAAAACAATCAAATAGCATCCAACGAATTTTAAACACATATTCATTTTTGGCTGATTGCCAAGACGACTTAAAAAATAACAATCTTATGCAATCTTCTTAGACATTTGCAGTTTTTTTCCTCATGTTTTTCAGAAAGAGGTTGAATTAGAGATGCGAGAGCTTGTCACAAAGACATTTTAAACTTACTAAGAAGCTTAAACAATGCGATTTCTTACAATATTTTCGTCATTTCACACTAAAAATTAAATATGTTGGTTTTTAATGTGCTGGCTTGAATATTCTTCATCGCTGCTAGAGACAAACCAAAGATCTGGTTATTTTGAGTAATTTCGAATCTTCAGCTAAATGTCTAAAAGAAAAATATACCAAATCGTCGAAGGTAAACAAGCATAGGCTTACCTGAAGACTTTGCAGTACGTTTAACCAGTCATTCATACCAGTCAATCTGTTTATACCTTCAGAAAATGTCAATGCTAAAGTAGGGACAATAGCTAAACTTCGAGTGAGTAAAACTCGCTTCCATCTGGACCAACGCAGTTTTAAAAAGCCCTACAAAATAAAAAACATAAATAAAAACGATTAAGTGAACATTATGAAGATGAATAAGCAAAATCCTATTTTGAAGACATTTTATGTTATAGTTTTTCTTTTTTAACGCTAAAAAAAGAAAGATATCGAACAAGTTAACGAAATAATACTTCTAATTAGGACGTGATAGGTACCAATACTTACCTCCATGGCAAACTGTCCAGAATAAGTACCCTAAAAAAATTCGGAAATGTCTAATGCGTATCTTTTTGTCTGGTTAAATGCTTAATATTTCCACGGCGCCTGGAGTGTAAAAGATTTTTCGCTTACTAGAATACATGCTTAGGTACTATTTGCGAAAATTCGAAACTACGGAAGTGGCAGAAAGAAAATAGAAAAAACGGTTGCTACGCGATATCTTGTGATAGATACTAAAAATGTTCATTTCAAAGTAAAAAATTGCCTTTTGTATTTGTGTTACAAATGTCAAAACCATCATAAACCTAATCACTAATACAAAGACGACTTGCAATACACATGACTTTTCGTCACCACACCAGTGCAGAGTGAACTGACATACAACTTTTGTGCAACCAAACTTGAAGGTACATGGTAGTTCCTTTTAGAAACGCATCGATATCAAAAACAGTTCAACATTTATCTTACTTAATGCATACACAATACATTTTGATTGTAGCCATGCTGTATATACTTTTTTTGGAGTAAACACAGAAGTATAAACCAAGAGACATGTCAATGCAAGAATTGTTACGTTGTCAAAGAGTGTTGAATCATTAAAGGAGAACTAACGATTAATAACAAGTTGTGCTTAATGTTCATTATAGTGTGAATATGAACTGTGTAGATTTTTTTATATTTGTGAACTTTAAATCTCGAAATATTTAAGGTAAAAGTAGTACTACGGTTGCCGCCATAACAGTGTCGGTAAGGCCTTTCTATTCGATAAATTACTAACTTGTATGACGTAATTTCGCGGGGATGTAAACATCCGAAGCTAGGGAATGCTAAACGGGAAAAACTGTATCTCCTGTGAATGTCTGAAAGTAATTTTATTCATCATATTCTAAAATAAATATCTTTCGCAGAATATAATAATGTTTCACTGTCATAAATATAGTTTTGGGGATGAGGTTATCACTTGAAAAATATAAGTATTACGTGTATTCGAATTTATTATGAAATTTTTCTTGTGTTATTTTTTGTATTAAAACATCTTGAAAGACACAGGTGCTTTAATTTGCTAGTTTAGAAAACAACATTTCAAATGATAATGCGCAATGAAATGTACTGGAAGTGATTCTGTGGAAGCAAATGAAAAGAAAAATAGTATCAAAGTTTTTATTTATTCTTTACCTGTTTTCGCATTTCAAATTCTTAGGAATTATTTTTTCTACGAGGATGTTTTTCTACTAGAATTTAGATTGTCTTTTCCATCGCTCGAACCTCGCGATAAATTTAAATCACTCTAAGAAGACGAAAAGTAACTGAATCTTCATCCATCGTTTCACAAATTCTGTTGAGCTATGTACGTCGTGTGACGTCACAAATAAACAAAATATGTACTCTCTGTATTATTATGTTTTGACAGTTGTTCTTTCTGTTGTTGCCATAAGAGTCGCTGTAGAAACTCACAAGTGTTCTTACTCATTATTTCTGAAAATATTCATTTTGTTCATTGTCCACAGTGACTCTATATTTTTAATACATTCAGACACCAAGTTAGACATACGGATAACTTTCACCATAGCATCTTTTTTCGCTATTTGTGTGGCAGCAAGTCGTTTCTCCAGTTCAGATGTAGACAAATATCTATAATTTGCTTCAGAAGAATCAGACACTTTTTGTTTCTTCTTTTCTGGTTCTTCCATGTGTACACGTGAACGACATGTTCTCAAAAAAATTAAATACTTTGGGCATTCAAAACACAGTTTGAAATTATTTTTCAAGATCACATAGTTACAGTTTTTGTGTCTAATTATATTGAAATCTTCTTTATGTAATGGAAAATGCTGCTGGTTTTCCAGGGTAGCTAATGAGAAGGGCTCCTTAATTTCCAAACGGTTTTCCCCAAACCCTGATATACCTTCACAAATATTAATTTTTGAGAAAAGTTTTTGTAATTTATACCATTGTCCAAATTATAAAGCTGGTTAGTTATGTTACTTCCGTAACATAAAAGACTCCACTGATTTTTCACATCAATATTCAAAACTAATTTGTCTTGTACTGTACCATATTCCATAATCACATTCAAATATGTTCTTTTCATGCTCTCATTATTTTGTTTTATAAATCCCAAGTTTACCAACTTTTCGTCAAATACCTGTACGTGCAAAGAATTACCACTTTCTGTTTGGACAGGACATATTTTACAGATTGCCATGTGTGGTTCAAAATCTTTCATGATCCTTTTTTACAAAGTGGTACTTTTTCATTCTACAATTTTTGCAAACAAACTTTGGATAAATATCCCATCTTCTTCGTTAACATTGACACTATATACCCTACGTATTAATTTACTGCATTCCATAATAGATTTGGCATTCTAATATCCTTGTTTCAACCTTCGCTATTTTTACCTCCATAGTGATATGTAAGAAAGTTTTAATTAAAATACATATATGTAGGTTTTTACGTTAGTTCTCCTTTAAGGTCGGTTTCCGTTAACATAAAAAGAGCAACAAACAGTCGCAAAAAAGTTGTACAACAATCTCAGTTACCACTTCAATGGAAACACAAGTTGTACAACAAAGTGACACAAGAGACGTAGCACAGCCAAAGATGTAGAGATAATATTTTTTTTATCCCTACTACAGTTGCACAACAAATGTTGCACGACAATTACGGATTTTAATGGAAACCAACCTTAAAAAAGACAATTAAGAAAATTGCGAATTTAGGTGTTTCTTTTATTAAGATGGAGAAAACTGGCCTCGTTGGGAAATTTTTTTTAAAAAATTCGGAATGATTCCTGCTGATCTATACAATCTATAATAATCTGCGAGCATTGTGTATCTCCTTGCTATTAAAAATTGCATGAGTTATAAAGTGAAGGAAGCATTTATGCTGGGCGATAGGAGTAAGAAAAATAAAGAATGATTTTCATTGACATGGACACAAATAAATAAAACACATTTACCGTCATTGTGGAACTTTGACCAGCAGCTAATAATCCAATGGCCCAAATATACATTGCAGCTAGACCAAACTCACAACCAAGAAATATACCCTAACACAACCAAACGTAAGAAAATTTAAGTACGCTCTTGGTGAGATGGCTATATTACAAGATAGTTTGGTAATGTATACACTATTACATTTAAAGTTTTCCAACAAAATACATACTCCGTTAAACAAATTGCCTTCAATAAGTTCATTAGATCCATTTCCCTAAAACATTAGAGTCAGTATTTCACAAAATGGAATTAAAAAAATTAAAAAAATGTATTTAAACAATTTGAAAAGGTAATAAATTTCGTTAAAATGCATTCTTTTTGTCCAGTGAAGTTTTATGGTCTAACTTAACTTCGCACGATCTCAATTACGCAAAATCATATTTCAGCCTCATTCTAACATAAACATATAAATAAAAATATAAAAACAGCTCAAAAACATATTTAACAGCGCCTCAAACACACACAAGAATCATTCTACTAGTCACTCACGGTTTTATTAAAGAGTTTAGCATGCGGATTGTGATTTCGATAGCAATTTTCATACTATAAAGAAATAGGAAACTGCTCCAAAAAGCTTCTCTCTTGATGATAGTATGAAACAAGTTACAATGAACGCAACCTATGCTTGTAAGATAACAAGAAAGACAGAAAGTATATATAATTGCAGTGTATTCTTTAGTTAAAAATTTTACACTTTTCTATCTACGTTTTAAACGTTACGGAAAAATGAATTGCTTTGGATGTCCACAGCTGGATTTTTTATAAGTCTTACAACTAGTTTCATATAAATACATACCACCTTGCCATATGTTTTGCCGTAAAATGCCTACAAATAAGATTGAGGATATTTCACTAAAAGGTATTGATAATTTTTCTATATTCCAGTAGGTTTTTAGATAAATGTAATTTACGCCAGATTCAGATTGGACATTCAAAGGAAACATGAAGGGGGCTTTTACATGACTTGTTGGGCAAGAAGCCTAAGTGGTCTCATAAAATGAAGTCGCTATACATATTAACAAGTTTCAGGTTCTGATAAGACACAAATTTTGTGGCAGGCAGACAGGGGGAGGGGGTTCGCGTGAAATGGGATTAAAAGGGCTACTAAATCCTCCTACCTTTGCAAATACACTAACCACAAACACATTTATAATAAACGATACACCGAGAGCAATAGCTGAAATAACAGTGAGAACAAGATTTGCTGCATGAAATTTTAACGACTGACAATGAGAATAAAGAGTTAAATCGTATAGAATTTTAATCTAATAATAAATTTTACATGTTTTCTTCGCAAAAAGGAAACAAATTGTCATTACCTGATTCTATCAAATAATACATGTTAGCTTCTTTTACTGCTTTTCTGTTATTACGATTTATATCACGTGACTATAAAATACAGGCCCAGTGTTAGAAACGATATAGTGTAAAAGCAAATAAAAGTTTTAAGTCAGTTAAAACAACACGAATTGTAATAACAACAGATACTAGATACTAGTTTTATTTAACTGTATTTAGAAGAAAACATACCTTTACTAAGGCTGAATGAAGATAAAAATTGTGAGGCATTATCACTGCGCCAACCACGCCTACAGCCTAAAAACGATTGGCAGGTCATCAATGTTATCAGAATAATTTGTGACAGCAATGAGAAAATCAATGATGTAAATCAAGTTTTTTAATAAATGTTTTGTATTGAAAAAGAATACCCAGAACTTTTAAAAGTTTTAAAAAACTTTTGATAAATAAATGCGATATTTAAAAAAAAAATAACACAGAGCAGTTACAGCAATATTAGGATAAAAGATATACCTGTTTCACAACTTCCGAATTGCAATTTTCGCAACTCGGTATAAACATATGTTTTAAAAGATCACCTTGATCTGGCAATACTACGACATACTATAAAAAAAATTTAAAAGCTTAGGTTGACAATCTGAATCGCTTCCTAACAACTGAAATTCCAATCAAAGACCATTCAAACATAAATACAAAAGTAAAGAAATATATCTTTTGATTTATTACCCGGGTAATAAGGCGGCATCGATATTTTCGAAAATCGCGCAATGTGATTGGTTAGAACTTACGTCATAGCGGGCAATATTCCACGGTATTGCCGGCTACCATAGCAACCGTGTTTAAAGTTTAATTATGGTGGCATTAAATGTAAATAAACACCTGTAATGTTTACACGATATTCGATTTAAAAAATATATATTTTAAGTTCGAATGTACGTTCCATATGGGAATAGTTTCTATAAAGACATGGTTTCTACATCCTGCTTATAATGTTATATTTTTTGTCGTAAAATGCAGTACCCGGACAATAATCCATATAATAACTGTTTATTTCGGGCAGTACCTATGTCACGTATCTTTGACGTCAGTCAATATTCTTCGGTATTGCCCTCATAAACAGTTATTATAGGGTTAGTATTCCATATACTCTCTTGATGATCATTATATTTAACTATTAAAGCTTTTATGTTCTTAGTGTACTTTTATACACTGAAAAAGTCATAGTCCACAAACAGTATTATTTTGCTTTTTAAAAGAAAGAAATGAAAAAGTTTTCAGATATATTGAGATTGTGGCAGACCCTTAGACCCTTAGACTTCTCTTCAATAACAATTTACTTCGCGATTTTTGCTTGCTTCATCGTAGTTATTTCATTTATATACCATATTTATTTTAATAAGCGCATGGGACGCTCATTTAAGATTTTTTTGTTAAATAATTCCTAAATGAGGGCTTTTTAAAAAAAAATAATTCATTTGAGTAAGCACTCGTCAAAACAGGGTGGTCTATTAAGCAGATCACTCATTGGAGCATATACAGTAACTTACTTTGCAGGATAGCTAGTACATTCATTGATAAAATAAGTACAGCAAATACAAGAGGCTTCACTAATACAGAAGTATAACTTTTTTGTAGCGCACATACTTCATAACCAAATGATATCGCCATAACCGCGATAAGGAAACCAAAGAAAGCCTCCAATTTTCTTAATCCTAAAAATTAAATATAACTCACTTTTTTCAGCTTTCTTTTCAACGGTTTTTTTTTATAACTTTTATTTACATTTTTTAACTTTTTCACACTATGTACAACCAAAGACAAAAACACAAAATATGTGATGCATATAATGACAACAAAATAATCTTACCATATTTATCCAATAAAAGAAATACGAAGGTATCACATATTGTAATCAAAACACCGGCAAATAATGGGATCCTGCAGTAGAAGGTAATATGTGTAAATAGCTTACGCTGCGTTTGCCCAAAGTGAAGAAAAATCACTTTAGTCTCCATTGAGAAGCTTTGTACTGTTTACATTATGACCCCAAAATTAGATTCACTTCGCCCTGAAAATCTTTGTGTAAACAGTGAAATATAGTAATGCTGTGCATGTTCTAATGTACATGCATAATTGCAAGTAAACAAAACTCTGTAAAACAGTGGTTACTGTCTCTCTTTTTGAAAAAACGGAGAACTGAACTTGAGCAAGAAATAAAAAACACTATTGGCATATTTCAACAAATGAAGGGACTGAGAATTAGGTATACTATATTTTTTTACTGTACTTGGACACTGTTTTCCTGCATTCTTCAGCTGGATAAAAGGCTAGCTTTAGGTGACTTACCAATGTTTACAAAGGTTTTAAAAAGTTGCTGATTTTTGCACATGCGTGCACATTTTTGTAGGTAAAAAGCGGGATTATATAAGCTAATATGTCTATTAAATTAATGAAATTTATAGTTTTTTAGAAACACAAAAATCGAAAGGCCACATAAATTTTGTAAAAAAAAAACATTAAGGTTGGGAGACAGATTCTACCCAGGTTGTCTGAGAATTACATTTTCATTTTAGCTTATTTAAAGACAATTAATTCCGATATATATCACAGCCAAATCTCGGTATAGGTTACGGGAAAAAGTAAAGCGCAGTTTCTTTGTTACGTGGTGTCATTCGAAAAGAGTGAGTCAATGACACAAATTTTGATCTATGTACAGGGCTCTTTGATTACACTCTAAGCGCAAGGAATGTACATATAAAATTTGGTACTTATACAGAAAAACCACCTAGTATGTTTACAAAAGAGAAAGGCCTCAACGTTGTTTGATGTTGTTCTTACAGGTAGCTTTAGCTACCCTATAGCTACATTTAGGATTAAACTAGCATTTATTAGGTATTACTAAGTAAAATGAGTCAAGTTAGAATATCTATACTTTTTCGCTATAGCTATAAAAGAACATCAGAAAAATTTTCAAAAGGATTACTTTCGCGTTATCTAAAATTAAAAATTTCTCAAGATAAACTTTTGCGAATTTTGTGATATTATATATCACAAAATCGCAAAAGTTTATCTTGAGAATTTTTTTTTTAAATTTCCCGCTGATATTTTTTTAGGTTTAAAACCAATGTCCCACAGAGTGTGTACATTTTTCGTTCTTACCCTATTGTCATATAAGCTATGAAACAACTGTTTTGCAGGAAAATAAGAAAACATAAAGAATAAAAGTTTTTTTATCAAAATATTATAAAATAATTTCAAACCGATTAGTTCCTGCAGCAAATTTTGGTGTCAGCGGTGTGAAGAACTATGCTTTTTATACAAGTAAAAGTCCTATAACTTCAGTAAAAATTGAAATAATGACTTGAAATTTAGTATTATATGTTTTTAGACCAGTTTGATAAAATGAACCCCAAAAAAATTTTCACTACTATCTTAATTTCTGAGTTCCTGAATTCTCAGCCATTCTCAGAGACGTCGATAAACTGTTTTTGACAGCATATCGATTTTGACAAGCTACATGTACAGAAAACATTAAAACTGATTCTCAGGATTAAAATAAGTCAGATAAAATGGTGTCCTAGGTTTAGGACCAAATACCTTATCCAGCCCAGAAAAAGTGGGAATGTGATTCTAAAGCACAGTGTCAAATATTCAATCTAAATTTTATGCCGTATAAATACAAAGTTGCTAGAAAGTTATTTTTGTGTCCACCTGGATTTGCAATACGGTTACTTGCACTAATCGCTCAACCTGGTGTCACTCACAATTTATTTTTTAAATATCCACAGGACCTTAGAAGTAACAATAGGCTTCATCATTAGTCCTGTGAATGTTGGTTTATGAAAATATATTACACCTTTAATGCTGTATTGCGCTCCACTGGATTTGTGACACATTATATACTAAGTGCCCTACGTGTGACACAGTTTACCCTGTACCAAGTCTTAACCTGGACTGGGACTTCAGGTCTTTTCCCTACAAGTGAGTATAACTTCTTGCTATAGTTTCTTAATTTTTTTTATTTCATAAAAGAAACCTAAAAATCTACAAAAATTTATGAAAAATAGGTTTCTGTTCGATAAAAGAAACCTGGACATTTCCAGAAATTCATTTATGAAAAATAGGTTTCTGTTTGTCATGACAACATATTTAACTAACATAAATACCTTGCATATCTAACTAGCTATATACTCAATTCTTGACTGTTCACTGTTATGGGAGGTCCAAAATAGCTAGCTATCTTTATTTAAAATGACAGAATACTTTGAAAAATCTGTAAATTATGTAGCTACCTACATAAACAAAATGTATATAGCTACTTGTACTTTATCACTTAATTATTTAATAACAAATGTGCCCCTTGAGTGCTGGCATGGTACTAGGTAGCTCAAAATCACAAAATAAATATTATCCAGATGTGACCATCTCTTATCATCAGACATCAGAAAGAGGGTTTCTGTTCTTTAATTCTCATTGTGGGTGCCTCAAATTCTTGAAAATCCAATTAAAAAAAATTTGTTTAAAACTGCCTCTTCTTTCCCTTGCACTACTCCTCATGACATTTCTTTGCATTGATTCAGTTCCAACAAGTCATGATTCCTCAGCTAGCTTCCAGCCGCGTAGTACAGTTGTGTCGCATTCAAAAGTCTCAGCGCTAGCCAATACGATGGACAACGTCGAGGAACCCTGGGTAATTTTGAAAAAATGTGGTTCTGCCTTATGATTTTCAGATTTTTGCTGCTGATATCAGCATATTTTAGCCTCGAGTGCCACCCTTCGTATAATAGGAAAAAAAATCTTTAAGCAATCAAGTCGTAGCGGTCACATTTTTAACTTCGAAGTGAATTTACACTTCAGGCCTCATGGTAACTCCGCCTTACATTATCATCAGAATTTAATATTATATTAAATATTTTTGGCAACAATTATGCAGAATAAGATAGCGTAACAAATAAACGAACTCAATATGTAAACAAAAATTTGTACTTACTTTCCATTGGATAACAAATAAAAAGCTATAGCAGTACCAATGACTTCCTAAAATTATATTTGCTATATTTAACACTAAAAATACAAACTTTGGTTTTTAAGTGTATATGCATTAAAATTTGAATCTTTATCTATAAATTTTTTTCCGATTTCCCTTAAAGAATCACACTATTTTTGAATATTCCTTATGTTAATACACAATTAAATAAGATACCTGCATATCACTGCCAATAATTGCTATTTCCACCATTATCCATAGTATGACTCGAGGTATGCGTGGATAACGCTGATGACAAACTTCTGCCAGATGCATTCCAGTGACAGTTCCCAGTCGTGCAGACAAAACCTATTAGTTTTAAGATAAAGTCTACATTATTTAGCTGCTCGTTTACTACTATGCTGTATCTCACTTTTATTTAACGTCTTCAAGGATATAGCTAATTCAAAGATGAAAAATAATAACCATTTCCACCTTTGTGATATAGAATCCTAGTAGATTCTCGTATTTTTGTTTCACATATGTTCAGAGCAGAAACATTTTATTTGCAGATAACACTTCATTTCTAAATTTCCCAGGGATAAGAAAAATCTTGAAATTTACTTTAATAGACATTGCACACACAAAAAAGTAAATCAATTTTGATACCTGCATTAACAAGCCCATACAGGTAGACAATAAAAGTACCCATAGCAACTATAAGAAACAAATATGAGTGTAAAGGTTAGTTTCCACTGTTACAATACATTGTGCGCAGTAAACTGCACACAATTGTATATACTTGTAAATATATTGTACAGATGTAACCTGGACGTACAATATATTGTGACGTCAAAGCTCACAATTTTTTCTGAATTAAATCAGTTTAATTTTATTAATATACAACTTTTGAATCAGTTTAAAAAAATTGAATATCTAGAGCCTTGTAGTGGAAACCTAGCTATTCCACAACATGTCTCATAATTTTTTCTTTGGATTTTATGTGAAATAAATTTCATAGTTTAGCCCAAAACACTTAACCTACTTTGTATTGCGCTACTGCACCCTGCTGTAAATCAGACTCAATGTTACCAGGATCTAAATATGCAATGCTCATGAGAAATCCAGGTCCAGTAAATGCCCATAATCGCTTCCAACTGAACTTGTATTGCTAAAAATATATAAACATTTAGTTAGCCGTTACATGAGTTAAACGAAAAATTACGACTAAAACAAATTACAGGCAGATCCACAATTTGTTAAATGTTTTCGGCCTGTATATTTATCAAATTTGGCGCCATCTTATCACAACAAACTTCATCATTCGAAGCTGGTAGCATGTTGTAAAAAAGGGATTTAAAACATGACAAAAAATTGTTGTTGGTCATGACAGATATTTCTTAAGTTCAGAGAAGTTTAGACAAAAGGTTATAAAATGTTGTAGTACGTACATTATTGTTGGTTATCTTGAGTCAAAGGTCTTATTTTGGATTTTTATTGAAGTACATCCAAAACCTACTTATTTTCACCCCATACAAAATTCTGTAAAAATTTTGCTAGGAAGATTTATTTGTTATTATAGTATTTATCTTAGTAGATTTTAGAATTTAGAAATCTATAAAAAAAATTTCTTGCTCTTGCTTTATTTTTTGGTTGCCACAAAATATTTTTTTATTCTCCTTGCATAATTTTTTTTGACCATTTTTTTAAATACATCTTAACGTTTTGTTTTTAGGTGATGTACAAAATTGCTCTATTAATTACAATCCTTAAAGGCTGAAGACAACGTAAAGATCAGGACAACTTATTTTTTTTCTTTAATTTATATCATATTTTATTAAAAGTATGAACATTAAGAACATTTTATCCTGCCTTTTCTTTTTAGGTGGGGTGCAAAGGCTTACCTTCACGTGGTGCACCCTGTTAAGTGAATTGCATGTAAAAAAATGTGTATGTAATTCATGAACTAAAAGCCAAGATAGGAATAAGAATTTGCAACAATAATATAAATAATTAAGTAATTAATATGCAAGATTTTCATGAAATGTTTTCTGTATTTAAGCTTTAATATTATCAACTATTGATCACATCTTTTGTTCATTTGTTCAACAATTTGCAATTTTTCAAGTATTTCATATATTTTTGTTGTGAGAACAATTTGTTTGTGCAGCTTTAAGTTAATCTCACCCACTCTTTTCTTAATTAATATTTGTTCTTAATGCAGGTTATCAGAGTAAAATTTAATAAAAAATGGCATGTAACATTAGTGACGAGGTTAATGAGGAAGTCCTGATGAAAAGTGATGGTAATAATTAAATTTATAAAATATCTTTTTTTGTCATTTTTTTTCTACTGTTTGATTATAACTATTCCACACATTCTATAGATGAGAGTGATGATGTTGTCGAAGTTGAACATAACAGCACGGAAAAAAAAAACAGGTAAATGTTATTAATATTTTATTGAAATTGACTTTTTATTATTTTCGTAACATGTATCACAAAATAATGAATGGTTCTAATGAGAATAATTCAAATATGCCTAATTACTACTATTGTGTATATTGTGGTTATAGATGAGAATATGAACAAAGAAAATAAACAGAAAGCAGGTAAATGTTATTATTATAATTTTTTTATTTTTTGCAACTGCTTTTGTTAGCACAATCGATAATTTAGCACAATCGATAATTAATTACTAACAAATAATTACTTACAATTTTCGGATGATATTAATTCTAAAAACACAGCTAATTTATTTTAGTGAATTTGTCCAGAAAAGCCTTCAAACTATATCGGCAGGAACATCCTGGCCCCAAATCAAACAAAGCTTTTAAATTTTGGAAAGCTAATGGGGGCCAGGATAGACCAGATTTTAAATGGCGTCAAAATACCAAAAAAACTTCCTTCAATAAAAATACCAACTCCTCAACCAATGCTACCACCACCACCAACAATAACACCAACGCCAACACTTTAAACAGCTCATTAAACCAATTCAATTTACAATTTAATGGAGGCACTTTGTCAGTAACTTTTAAGTAAATAGAAAATTTGAGCTCTAAATAGTCTATATTTATATATATCTTTTTACTCTTAAAAGTTGCTTGGAATTTTAAACTCTGAAAGGTCTATTTTCATATATAACTTTGAACGCTTAAAAGTTGCTTACAATTTTACTCAAATGGTCTATTTTCATATAAAGCTTTGTACGCTTGAAAGTTGCTGGCATTGTTTAGTTATTTAGTTACTTAATTTGTTAGTTGTTTGTTAGTAAGTTGTTTGTTAGTAAGTTGTTTGTTAGTTAGTTGTTTGTTAGTTAGTGAGTTATTTGTAAGTTGTTTGTTTGGTTAGTTAGTGTGTTCGTCGGTTGGTTTGTTGGCTGTTTGTCTGTTTGTTTGTAAGTAAGTAGACTAATCGGTTAGTTTAGTTTATCTTTTCTGTTTTTAATCAGTTGTAAATATAGAATTGAATTACAAGATTGAGTATTTTATTGACAAAACCACCCTTTTCACTTTTTATTAAATTAATAGCATTTTCAATGGTTATATATTTACTCATATTGTTTTTCCGTACTTCGTGATATTGTCAAAGACTTAAATGTTCTTAACATGTTCTAAACTTTTGGGCCTCTGAAACCATATGTTCAAACATTTTGTTCTTATAAAAAACTGTTAATGTTATCTATATTATGTATTCAATATTCACTTCAACATTCACTGGTATTGGGGACTCACAATCTACTGGAATTGGTCATATTGCCCAAAACTTACCTTATTAACTCTCTTTAGTACAAAAGCACACTACGTACTTTTCTTTTTCTTTTTTAGGTTGAAGCTCAAAGCCCCATGACTTGCCTTCCCGTGGCGCGCTTCGTTAGGTGGATTATTTTCTTTTTAAGGAGATAATTCATGAACTAAAAGTCAGGGCATGCCATGTTAAAATTGCATCACATATTTTTGGTATTGAAAAGACTCAAGAAGCATCAACTGCAGGTAACTTACTTACCAATATTTTAATATTATACGGTCTGTATGTAACCATTGAATTATCTTTTTACAGGAAACAAAAATAGGAAAGTATTATCATAATTTATTATTTTTTAGGTTTATGGAGGTTTATGGAAAACAAAATCCCAAGTTTTCTTTTTCGTAACGTTATCGTTTTCGTAAGTTATCCTTATTTTTACTGCTTTTTTGTCATTTTTCCACAGGCCTTTCCAACTATCAAAAACGCATTCAATTTTTATGTAGATGAGCAGGACACTGCTGACGTCATCAAAATTCCTAAAATCTTCTAATTTTTCATTGTTCTTCTGCTGACCTGGTGTATTCTACTTAAAGATGGATAGTCAGGAACTTTCGAAGTTCTGAATGGTACCTAATTGAGTGAAATAAACGATTTTTCTAGCTTATTGATACAATGTCAATCTCACTAAGCATGAAAGAATAGTCTTTTTTTTTGCTTCACTATTCACTATATCTATAATCTTCCTCTTTATGTTTTTTTATTGGAACCATTTTATCACAACAATAAGGCTGGCCATAGCTGAAAAATAAGAAAAATGGCAAGGCTGAAATTTTATCGATTTTCTCTTTTGCCTTGAAAAAAACACAACAAACATGGAAAATACCTTTCAAGGCAGATATTTTTATAGAATCAATTAAATGGGTCCTCTTCAGAGATACAGGGTGAAGGCGTTGTTTTTACTAATGAAACAGTGTTTAAAATTTCAAACTACAAACAATTTCGGACATTACTATTTTTGAAATTTTTTTTTTAGAAATATTTTATAATATTTTATAATTGCTTTGTTGCGAGTGCATGGGCAGAGTGAGAGGCAAGGTTTACCATTGTTAATATTATTATTGCATTCTTTGGTTTAGAATCTTTTAACCATTCCTGCTTTTTTTAATGGAGCTAAATGAATATTTAGCTTATGTTAATTGTGGTGACATCAGTAAACCTCCACGGTAATTTAAATAAGGTTGGAGAATAAGGTACCTTGCATTCCGTAAATCTAGATTGTGGCCATATTAACTTATTTCTGCTTTAAGTATTGCATCACTTACCTGCTTGTTAACATTGGCCTCTGCATTGACTCACAAGGTGAGACAATGCATAAATATAAGGCACATGTGTCAGTCCAGTCTTTTAAGCCAGACGGAACTGTAAGGGCAATGAGAAAGAACTCTTCAGCTTTAAAGACGTTCTTAGATACATACAAGTATCTGACTACTCAAACCAACAACTTCAAGCAGCAGTTGGAAAGCTAAATAAGTTATCATTTCTTCATATCTAGCTAGCTATAGTGGATCATATGGCAAAGACATCAGGTCAAAAGCTTTGGATATGTTATTAGGGAAGACATTGCATGTAGCCAGATCAGTTCTTCTCACACTATTTATTATCCCATCATGTCAGAGAGGAGCCTAGGAAATGTCACTTTTGAACTACGCAAGGCAGTGGTCATGTCTCTATGGGCTCTAGGCATTAATAGCACATAGCCAACTATCTGCAAGAAGCTTGTTTTTAAGCAAATCAGTTGTGCATTCTAGTAGCCATTGTGGATTTTATGCAAGTAGAGTGAGTTGAACTTTGGACCCCGCGTTTTTCCGTTATCATCTTTACATCCACAACCTTTCTTGGAACAGGAAGTTTGGTTATACAAATGAGTCGTGCAATGCTAGTAACCATTATGGATTTTATGCAAGTAAAATAGGGGCACTTTGGACTCTGCGTTTTCACTTTTATTATCTTTTAACATTTGTGAATTTTAAGCATTGGCAGTAAGGGCTACGACTACTAGTTTCGATAGCTTTAGACCTTTAAGATCATTTTCAACAGGTAAGGCCTGTTAAAAAATGTTGCGTTTATATAATCTTACTATATTTCTCAAATTACACATTCTTTACCCTGCCCCACTAGCCGTCGTGTTCACAGACTTTTAATATCATCTCATACCTCCTTTTGTTTACAATCTGTGCCCAATTCCTAGGATTAATTTTATAAGGATAACACGTAAGCTGCTTTTATTATAAATTTATGACTGGAAATTAAAAAAAATTTATGCAAGATCCAGTTCTTATATCCAAAATAGTTTCACTCATCATCTTCTCTCATGCCACGCTTGTGCCAAGGTTTAAGACTAAGTGTTAAAAAAGATTGATTTGGGATCAGGCTCTACTTTTTCAGGAATTCTATTTATATTAAGTAGCACAAAGGTTTGAACAAACAACAGGAAATAGTATTTTTTTGTGGGTACTGGAGGCACTGATAACCATATGACAAATGGGCCCTAAGCACACATCCATGGTGGCACAGGGGGGGGGGGGGTCGTTACAAGTAAGGAATGGCCCTCAATGCAGATTGATTGAGGGTTTAAATATGGCCAGGCTTTCATTTTCAGGAATTCTCTTGGTGGCAATGGGTTTTTTAAAGGAGAGGGAATACATATTAAACATTCTGATTATGCTTCTTCAACTTCATATTGTACATTTTTTCCAATCAGGTCATTCTTTCGCTATGGCTTTATAAGGTTCACTGGATTGTAGGAATAATAAATATTAATTTTGTTCTTCAATCTCCAAACATTTTTGTTAATAATTATGTTAATTAGCTTTATTGAGGGTTTAAAAATCAGGAAAAATATTTTTTTGCATGTTTGGAAGGGTTTAGGACCCTTCCAAACATGCAAAAAAATATTTGTATATGCATATATGCAAATATGCATAAATATTATCTGGCTTTCCATTTTCAGAGAATTCATTTATATTTGCTACCATCCACAGTGGCAAAGGAGTTTCTTTAAAGGAAGGGAATGTAATATATCTTTTTTTTTAACAAATTTCTTGTTCGCTCACTGGATTTTATTTGGCGGTCCTCGATGCAGGGTGAGTGGGAGTATTACTATGGTCCGGCTGCCTATTTTTCAGAAATTCTATTCAAGCGGGTTTCTTTAAAGGAAGGGGCTGTCTAGAATAAAGCCACTTGTTCATGACATAATAATATAATATATTATTCAGGGACTCCATATTAAAAATTTGATCATGCTTGCAATACACAATTGATTCTAAAATTTTTTGCTGGATTATAGGTATAATAAATACAATTTTGTTCCGCAATCGTCACATTCTTTTTGTCATTTCGTTAAACCTGATGTTATCGAATGTTGGTTGATAGTTATTTAGAATGATAGTTATTTGGTAGAGTCCTTGATGCAGTTGGGAGGGATAAAAATGGTTAGGTTAATGTAAAGAATTATAACTACATATAATTTTAATACTTATGATCTTAATGGGGTTGTTTCTTTGACAGTATAAGGAAAACATGTTTAACGTTTAATCCTATACATCCTACTTGCTGTCAAATTTGCCTCTTTTCCACCACAAGGATTTCAGAAACACCAGTTAGTTTTAATAGCTCAGACATCTAACTTTTAAGTCACCAATTTTGTTTATTATCAGCCCTACAGTTACTTCTGTCAAATCAGGGCTTGAGCATAAATATTTTACTAGCATCAGGAAACTGAGCTTCAGCTGTATATTTTCACATCCTGATATTGTTTTATCTATTTTGCAATTTTGTTGATTGTACAGATTTAGAACCCTAAAAGGTATATATCCAAATTTACACTGTCAAAACAAATTTCGCAATCCCTCCCTTTATGCGCTTTTGTCATGTTTTATTTTGCATGTTGGTGGCATTGACCTTGTGTGGTTCCTTCTTCATTCCTAATTTCAGCTATTCTCAGAATGGTTTGCCCATATCAACAGAATAAGGCTAGTCTTAATATTTCCTATTCGGCCTTAACTGACCTTAACTGGCTATAGATTTTGTTACAATCAATTTTTATTATGGTGGCGTTTACAATTTGGTTGAGGACAGACTTATCAAACTCTCCAACCTAGATTTCACACTAAAAAAATTAACTGTTAGTTCTATGAAGTGTGCATAATTCATTCTTTCACCGCACCCAGCTACATATCTTTTCAGCAAGTAAAGATTAGGAATCAGGCTGGGATAGGTTTTGGAGAAGCAAACTAAGAACTTGAGTGGAGCTATAATCTCACAATACCTTGCATACTGGGGCACTTACTCAGCCCATGCTTGTTCTCCGTAAATAGAGAATTTGTAACTAAAAAAAGTCTCCGTATCAAAATAGTCTCGATCATAGCATCCCAGACTTTGCCATTAAGCTCATTGGGGGATGGACTAGTGGCTGTTACCAGAGACATATTCATCTTTTAAGTAATGTGCTAATACAGTCATGCTCTACATGGCCAACCTTAATGGTGTTGTGACGTATTGGTCTGTATAGAATTAATGGGTGCAATTTGTGATGGTTGTTATAATTTAACAAATATGGTCCTGCCATTACATGCGTAATTCAAGCTATAATAAGGAGGCTATGTTGACAATTTGTTATGACTTCGTCTTTTTAGTTGCAAAGTTCGTTTTGCTTACTATAGCTATGGCAAAATAGTCATTATCTTATTGTGTCTCAAATAAGTTACTGCTCTCCAAGAGAGTTAAGACTTTCCTACACAATACCCACACTAATTTGGGGATGTCAGGCTTCGTATGTCAGCCAAAAAATTTGGACAGATCCGTGTGTGGTCTGTGTATTTTAATATTACTTTATATTATTATTATTATTATTCCGAATATTTATACAGGATATAGCCACTTCAGTTTTGGAAACACTGTTATCAATGTGGGTCCTGTGTTCGGAATGTATACATTGAGTACACCGGCATTACCTACCCAATTTCCCTCACATGGTATGGGTTGACCCGTAGTTGTGGTAAAGACACTTGCTAAACATGCCCGCGCTGTGGACCTTGTGATTACGAAGTGAACTCCATAACCACAAGGCCACGCGCCACTAAATTATAATGACTTATTATCATTACGGTGAGGCACACCCATTATGAATCCTGTTATTATTATAACACACGCTGAGCCAATACATGGACCAGCTTGTGTATACCACCTTTAGCTTATGATTATTTGATAACACATGTTTATTATGTGACAAAAGGCATCATGTGAATTATCTGTTTATAGTGAAGTGAAAGAGTACCTTCATGATTGAAGAGAAAGATAAATGAAACATCCTTCATGCATGAGGTAAATAATAATATACGGAAATAGATAGTACAAAATAAATAAATTAATTAATGATTAATAAATAAATAAATAAATAAATTAGAAATGAAAGAACCCTCATAAATATAGAGGAATAGAGGAATTTAGAATGTAATTCAAACATGTAGAGATTTGGGTCATGCCTTGGAAACCACTTACAATATACGATCCACAAGGACAAGGTATTGTGAATGGCAACCAAAACGTGCATACATTTTGGTAATTACCCCCTTTGCCTTAGGCAAGCATTTTGGTGTGATAATCATGTTATGATTACTGGCAGCACAGGTTATCAGTCCTGCCTAAGTTCAATTTAATTTTCTCACCCGGCATCTCAATCCATTCCCCAAATTTACAAATTGCATTTCATGCGAATAATTTGTATGTTGCAAGTTATGTCATAATATAATATTCTCTATTAATATGTGTGTTTTTACTGATGAACCATGACAATTTGCATGTTGCAAGTTATCTCATAATACAATATGACAATTTGTATGTTGCAAGTTATGTCATAATATAATATTCTCTATTAATATGTGTGTTTTTACTGAAGAACCATGACAATTTGTATGTTGCAAGTTATCTCATAATACAATATTCTCTATTAATATGTGTGTTTTTACTGATGAACCATGACAATTTGCATGTTGCAAGTTATCTCATAATATAATATTCTCTATTAATATGTGTGTTTTTACTGATGAACCAAGACAATTTGCATGTTGCAAGTTATCTCATAATACAATATGACAATTTGCATGTTGCAAGTTATGTCATAATATAATATTCTCTATTAATATGTGTGTTTTTACTGAAGAACCATGACAATTTGCATGTTGCAAGTTATCTCATAATATAATATGACAATTTGTATGTTGCAAGTTATCTCATAATATAATATTCTCTAATAATATGTGTGTTTTTACTGATGAACCAAGACAAGTTAATGTCATAATACAATATTTTCCATTAATGTGTGTTTTTACTGAGGAACCAAGACAATTAACTGAAATTAACAAGAACTGTTTTACAAAATTTGAAAATGTTACTGTAGTGGATTTCTCCACTAGTATTAATAATCGTAATTAGATTTGGACCTATTTAGCACAATATGCAACCCTTTAACCTGAAAACTATAAATGCCTTGAACTCAATGGCAACGCAAAGCATTCTTTTAATTAATCAAAATCAGACTTTTGGGTAATATAGTTATATATAGTTCATGGATTTACAATTGTTACCTTTGTGCATGTGTGTTACTCTTACAAAGAGGATGCTTTGACTTCTAATTTATTAAATGACACATTAGTTATTTTTTTCAACACTAGTATCACTGACAATAACTTAGTGTTATCAAAGCCTGTGCATAAAGACAAAAGAATGTTAAGATATATATACCTCATCTTCCTCAGAGTTAAAAGCTCTTGGAATAGGAATCTTTTGATCAAAATATGTTCCAGCTGTGTCATCCATGCCATTGATTGAATGGGCATTTGATTTATCGGGTTCATGTGCATCAGATGAATCAGACATTTCCATTACTGTTTACAAAAAAGACAAAAAATAATTTTTTTGTAAAATAGGGGGTTGAAGATTTCTGAGTAAAAAGGGTGGATTAAGCAAAATCTGGCCGTTGTTGTAAAAAAAGGGTGGGGTTGTTTTAAAAAGGGTGGGGTTACTCTATATTTCGGAGTAAGTTATTGCTTCTTAGATTGGGTGGGGTTGTTTTAAAAAGGGTGGGGTTACTCTATATTTCGGAGTAAGTTATTGCTTCTTAGATTGCCTACTTCAAGTAAGACAGATCATTTAATTTAACTTTGAAATAGCAATTGCTCAATTTTTGTATTGTTTTAGTTTACAACCAGTTTCTAGTTCTTTCTTTTAAAAGTTACATCCTGTTATCTCTTATAGTAATACAGAGACTGTGTCCGTCTGTCTGTCTGCTGTCTGTAATAGGCAAAGTGGATGTGTTCATTTTCCTTTGATGTAGCCGAAAAAGTTATGTCTCATCTGTTAAATTTTCTGATGTTACATCATGACATTAATGACATTAATTTAACATTAATTTCCTCTTGATGGCGATTCAACATGGGCGAGTGAATGTTACCATAGCCCCGGGTTAACCCAAGCCATGTGAGGGAAATTGGGGAAATGGCACATTGTGTGGGCCGTTGGATGTTGCCGGGAGTTGTCTAGTAGAGCGTGGGCCCTACTAATTGGGTCTGCGTAGCTGAAAATGAGCATTAAATACTCTAGGACTCTCCATCTCAGCCATGGCCCCTCCTGGAAATAATAGACAGGGTATATCCCTCGATATTTGTGAGGCTAGCCATGTAAAATATGCACATCTATCTATCTATCTATCATCAATCAGGCATATCAATATGGGAAGAGCAATGGCTCTTGCTCACGCAAAGGCTCGCCCAATTCTAAGAAATGAGAAACTAGCTGAGTCATTAATTGCTCCCCCAGTTCCACAAAAACTTTGTCGGGCTGAACAATATCAATTCATCTCACATGGAAATCAATGTTATCTTTCTTATTATTTGCAGTAAAAAATAACCAAAATATATAAAAAAGACAAGATAAAATAGATAAAAAGATTTTTTAATAAAATATGCGTTTATGAACTTATTCTATTTATTCAGATTGCTCGCCCAGTGTAAATTATTGTAACCTTGGGCGAGCGATTTATTGCTCTGGTGTTATTTTCTTATTGATAGCCTTGGTCAATATCTTATATTAAATTAATGAAGCCATTACAATGCAATTAAAACCTTGAGGCCAAATAACTTGGAAACGAGGTGGTGATGTCAGTCATTTTTACCGCGTGGGTAACTAGGGACCATCTGGGACCAAGTTGGGTATGTTTTCCAAACCTGGGTTCCCGAATTTGTTTCGGAATGTTTATTTGCTTTACCAAGTTTCTGCTTTTTAAGCACTGTAGAAGACTGTAGAAAAAGCTGCAGATGGAAGAGATACTATCGCCTGTTGGTTACATCAGGGCAAGTCGGGAAAGTATTGCAACCATTTAAATCATAAAAAAGGCCTTTCACATTGAAATTAAACACAATATATATATATATATAAAGAATTGAGATGTAAATCCCAGAACTAAGACATTTCAGCTGATTCGCATTTTTGCAAAGGTATCTTAAGGAATGGTGAACTACAAAGCTATTTTATAGATTTAAAATCATAAGTTATGTAGCTAGCTAGCTAGCTGCAAACGTAGTTGCCATATTGGCACCAGACGTATTTGTTTAGATAATAAGGTTGGTAGCTATTACGCTAGCCACATAATTTTAAAACATTTGAACCTCATCTATACTGCTAACATGTTTTGAAAAGTGGGAGGTAGGGAAAATTTATTAAAACGCAAAAAAATTGTCTATTAACTACTTAACATTGACAAATATATAACAAAAAATTATCTGGCTGTTAAAATATATATAGCTAGCTAGCTGCGCAGGTCATGAAAAAAATTGCCTACTGCATGATGGGGGACAACGATGAAGAATTATAGAATTCCCACTGTACTGTTATTTTCAGTTGCCTACTTTGAACAACTGTCCTATAGACCTTTTTGAATGTTTACATTTTCCGCGGTAAGCCCTTCTGGCTCTAACAACTGCGTGGCAGGCAGAAAGATGCGGAAGCTTGCTGAAGAAAGGTATTTTTCAGCCCATTTCTTTCTACGGAAATATTTTTGAGGCTTTAAACTATGTATTATCGAGTGTAGATGGGTAACTTCTGACTGACATATATTCATATAAAGTCATAATGATACCTTTGTGCGAAGAAACAGACTAAAAAGGACCTCACTTCACCTAGCGCCCCCATCTTTTTGCCTGCCACACAATTGTTAAAGCCGAAAGGGATTACCGCGGAAAATGTAAACATTCAAAAAGGTCTATAACCTAAACACTATCATATCGTCGTATCACTTACCTACCACACGCACCTACTTTAACATACTCAACTTCTTTGACCTACTCCCCTACTTTAACCTACTTTTAACCTACTTAGTACTAGGTTGAATAGTAGTATAGTTACAGTATAGTTGAATAGTAGGTTGAGTAGGTTCGATGTTTTAGATTTTTGTTTCAGGTGGTTTTAGCCAAAAACTTGCAATGTTATACTTTAAAAACAAACGATAGCGTTAATTTCACTTCGGTGCGTGTAATTAACCTATTATTAACATTATCAATACAAAAAAATAACCATAAAATTAAAAATTCTTTTGTCTGAGGTTGTACGTCCTTTGTACCATAGTCATATGACTATGTTTGTACGTATCGTATATAGTAAATGATTACTCAACTTTTTTGTGAAATATTTTTTGCACCGATATTGTTTCAATACTGGTACATTGGTAATTTGGTTTTGCACGCTTCAGTCAACCTCGATCCCAGGGCCTGTAGCGTTTTTTTTATATGAGGATGAAACGCGTACGATTTCATCCTTATATCAAAAAACGCTACAGGCCCTGGGATCGAGGTTGCGCTTCAGTCACATGTTTTTAGATGTAAAACAAGAATGCGCAATACTGTAATAATTTCGCCTCTGATCCTACAACCATCCACATAATCTTTGAGACAAACTAGAAATTCTATCAAAAAAACAGAAATGGCCGTTGACGCAAATGTCCATTTTTCCAACTGAGACGGTTTAAACATGTAAAAAGCTATAATTAGCCTATAGCAGCACTGTAAGGCTTCGTTCTAGTGAACTTTTCGGTTTCACTAGTTGAATTCAGAATTTCCTTAAGTCGAAGCTAAAGCTGAAGTTCCGTGAGCCTGGAGGCAGTACGTCGAGTTTGAGAAGACTTGTGGTGCGAGTTTGTGAATTTTTTTTTGTCAAAAATCGAAAAGTCTCAATATATTATGTGGGTGATTGTAGGTATTCAAATGTGATTTGGCTTCCGCGAATTTTCTTCTTCGTGTTGGTGTTAGGTTGATAATTATTCTATTAGTATTTTCTTTATTGGTTTAGAATAATGCAACAAGGAAGTAATGATGGCGTAGAAAAGCCCTGGGGTTGACCTGAAATAAGTCGCATACATTACTCAGTATGAACAGCTTCATTGCTAAAATGAGTCACCTAACAGGACCCATCATTGGCCCAGAGGGGATCCGGAGTAGTGAGAAGTGGGGAGAGTTGTCTCACCTTTTCTGGCTCACTTTTTTCCATCAAATTTCCATCCTAGCGATTTGCTTCCCGTCCCCCTACCGCGCTCACCGCCAGGATGGAAATTTGATGGAAAAAATTGAGCCATAAAAAAATTGCTCAACCCTCTCCCAAACCATCTAAAACACCCTTCATCTCATACACCACTTCCTACTACTTTTCTCTTCCAAACCGTCTAGAACCCCTCTCATCTCTCATGTCAAATGAAAGAAACTATCGGGGGGCGATCCGTATACAACACCCCCAAAAACCATCTTAGAAATCTTTCGAATCTCAAAGTCCTCGTATAGTAGTTGATTAATTAGTTATTAAATGATTGAATATTTGAATTTGTTTGTTAGTGTCGGGTTGTTTTGCGGGTTTTCGTATGTTTTTTGGAAATTTCGGTGTGTAATAAAAATAATGGAAAATTTTGTTGATGTTGATGGTGGTGGTGATATTTCTGTAAAACGTGAAAGGTTGATTGTATGTGTTAATAGTGGTGGTTCGAAGCAATATATCGGTAAGTATTATACAGAGGAACAGATTAATGCTTTGTCCAGTGCAGATGTTGAGAAAGTTCATTCACAATATGAGTGTAGGTTGGGGGCTTTGATGGTGAAATCGTTGGGGAAAACAATTATTAGCCTTTATTCCAGTGATGCTTCGAGTGCCCTTGGTTTGGATGATTTTGGTGATGAGCTTGGTAATGATTTAGAAAGTGATCCTTTTTTGAATGTAGCTTTGCAGAGAGTCACGTGTGATTTGTATTATAGGTTTGGTTCCTATCTAGCACCTTTAAGTGTTGGTGTTATAACTAGTAAACATTATTTGAAAAAATCTTTGAATGATAAAAATGGAGAAGGAACAAGTAACAGAATCTGTGACAAGGAAAGAACAAACAACAGAATCGGTGACGAGGAAAGAAAAGAATCCGAAAAGGGTGGAACAGGGGAAGAAGCTTGTTGAGTTTAATCGGAAGAGAAAGGAGGAGATATTGAGGGGTGTCGAGCATATTGAGAAGAAGGAGATAGAGTATGAGAGGGATTTTGGTTATGGTGTGTATTTAGCTGGTGGTTTGGTTGTTTTTATTTTGTGTGGAGGTGTTTGGTATTTTAGGAAAAGTGGTAAATGTTGAGGTACCAAAATCTGTTTCCATCCCTGAATCTGTAACTAAAAAAACCCACCCAGATCATGGAATGGATTAAAATAATTCTCATATAAATGAGTGAAGGAAAGGAAATTAAGAATGACATTCATCATGCTGTTGTTGTTAGTGCATTTAGTGTTGGTTATGCGATGTTATTGAAAAAAGTTTTTAGGGTCTCTTCACCGGATTTAGGTAAGGTGGATTTCAGTGACTCAGTGAAGTTGGTGGGTATTGTTGCTGTGTCCATGTTTACAAAAGATTATCTTGTCAAGAAAAAGATTATTCCAGAAAATGTGTAGGTAATAAAATGTTGGTTTATTCCGGTCGTTTGGTTGTTGATCATGAGCATAATTTGGATGAGGAGTCAGTGGGTATGGATGTTAATAGGGTTAGGAAAATTATTGCTGATAATCCTACCCCTCTCGATACTGATGGTGTATTAAAGATTGTTAGGGATAATCCTACCCCGACCAATGTCGATTATATTAAGGGTATAGTTGAGAGGAATGCAAATCCTGATATTGGGTATATTCGAATGGCGGTTAGAGATATTACTATAAGTAAGGCAGATGTTATATCTATTGTCTCACAGTATACGGATAAATATTGTAAGTCAATTAATGATGTTGGTTTGTGGGTGCATTGTGGATATAGTTCGAGTATAGTTACTACCCAGTGGGCACACGACGTCTTTTCAACGTTGATTAGACGTTGAATTCTGGTTGCGACGTCGCAACCAAAAATTCAACGTCTAATCAACGTTGGGTCTGCAACCTCGATGCAACCGACGTAAATTCAACGTCTTTTCAACGTTGCCCTCCGACATGAATACAACGTCGCATCGTCGACGTCTTTTCAACGTCGTTTCCACAACGTTGTTTCAACCGACGTGATATCAACGTTGATACAACGTCGAAAAAAAGACGTTGTTTAGACGACCGTATAACCGACGTTTATTCAACGTCGCACTTCAACGTTGATTCAACCGACGTTTATTCAACGTTGCACCCGCAACGTTGATTCAACCGACGTCTTATCGACGTTTATTCAACGTCACACCCGCAACGTTGATTCAACCGACGTCTATTCAACGTCACACCCGCAACGTTGATTCAACCGACGTCTTATCGACGTTTATTCAACGTTGCACCAAATTAACTTTTTACCGAGAATCTGTTTCGTTCAAATCTCATTTGTTTTAGTTCGTCTCACACTGGCCTGCAAAGTTATATCTCAAACAGAAGTTCATAGAAGTGTTCCAAACTGTCCAACAAAATAACGAAGCGTACTCGGTGTTTGTTAAAGATCGTCATAAACTAGAAATAAACAAGATAGCTGTACAGCTATGAAGCTGTGGAACCAATGTTAAAACGGAGCTGGGTTTTTTTTGTTACTCTAGGATACACAAAGCCTATTTCTAATCATCGACGTATCGCAAGCCAATAAAAAACTTAAGCCCGCTTGCCTAGCATTTGCAACAGGTGATGCTAGACTAATTACTAAATATCGTTTTTTAAACCTTTTCACAAACGCAAGACTGAAATATAATGAAATAAAGTTACATCATTTTTTGAGTAAATAAGGTTTCTAATAAAAGTTGTACCAGTAAAAGCATGTTTTAATAAAACAAAATCCCTGCATAGGAGGGATGTCAATAATTTATATGCAGCACCAAGAAAACACTAAGCATGGAAGATAAGAAATTCATTAAAGCAACAAAAGGTTAGCATTGCAATTTAGGTTGACCACATAGTCCAGTTAAACCATTTCGCACAACCAGTGTGGAGTGCTTCCAGTAAAACTCTTACGGAGGTCTGCTATAGCAAAAACTGTCAGACAACATATTTTATTTCACTTAATCTGTTTCCCTATAAAGGTTGCAAAACTAATGTTAAACAATGACCGGTCAAGCAGTCAATACAATAAACCACATTGACCATCAGGATACAGGTATATGTGTTACACATCCAATGAGAAGCCCTTTTAGAAATGCTGTTTCAAAAAAAAAACACCCATGTAACTTCAGATCAAATAAAATAATAAACAGGCTACAGTCTGTCGTATACCATGCCAATTAATTACCTCTCACAGACAAGATTGAATATATATACTGTACACGCTGTTTTTTTTATAAGAAACCAGTTTTGGCTACAGAGGCTCAAGTTTCTTATTTTTTTCTGATTTTGAGGCTAAAAGTTTCTTAACAGTTCTTAATTTTGACGACATGGAAGTAGATGAGCTTTACCAACGATGGAAACATTTTTGACCTATTTCTTTACAGTTCAAATGATTTTGTTTGTACATAAGTGATATATACTAGTGCTGTGTTAGTAGTATGAGTATTGCTTTCTGATAATTCATATCGCTTTTGGAAATGAAGGGTTGTTTCTTTCTTAATATATAGTTCTAGTTTTGTCTGCTATTTGACCAATTAAAAAAAGTGCTAAGAGCTCACTGTAATATTTTCTGTAATAGTTTATGGTCTGGAGGAGCTTGAGGTACTGAGCCAAGCTAAGTTTCTTAATATTTTTAAATTTTGAGCCTCAGGTTTCTTAAGCGTGTTTCTTATAAAAAAAAAGTGTGTATCACAAAAAACAGGCTCTATTTGAGCTTACATTGAAAATACTTTATTCATAGCATAACTAATAAAAAATGAGCTTTTGGTGCTTGTTTTACAGAAGAAAAATTAAACAGGCTGGCAAAATTGTAGAACCCCTCCTGTTTAGTCACTGAGCAGCAAGCTCAATAAACTGGTATATAGCTGAATTGTCATTTTGTACTGAGGACGCCCGAAAAAGGGATGGCAAGTCTAAAAATATCCGAGCCAACCCTTGTTTCATGGGTTGAAGGCTAAGTCCAATAGAACGCCCTTTCAGACATGGTCTGCAGAAAATTTCTACAAATCTGAGCAATTTCAGACTAGTTTCATATATTCCCAAGATCTTTTGTGCAAATCGACAGGCAAAATAAACATGCAATAATCCGTAGACCAACCAGCCTATTACAAACTTTAATTTTGAGTGGAGGCATTTCTTGATCTTGAAATTAAAATCTAGTTTTTGCATGCAGATTAATTTACAACATACATCAGTGAAAAAATGCTACTAGCCTAACAATTTTTTTAATCATAACTTAACCAGTCGGGAAGAACTGATAATTAGCCTGTAAAGGACAGTTAGCCAATACAGGAAATTATACGGTACACAGTAAAATTAGCTGCTTGTGTGGCTAATTATACGGTAGAGATCTTATTTCTTCGATATCGATCTTCCAATAGTCATCTACCTAGTTTCATAGCATGTTATGCTCCAATAAAAAACAAAATAAGAACAAGAAACGACTGTGCATGAAAGATATTCATTTTCAAACTAATACCGGCTAATTAACCTTATAAATACGGACTTTCCTGGTACTGCATGGCCTCAGTTCCATATTTATAGTGTATATTATATAATTAGCTGATTCAATTTATGAGTGTTCTTGAAACGACAACGCTGAGTTTATGGAAAAACATTGAAAAGACGTAGTCAGGCGTGAAAAATATGGGGAAGGCATACCCTACAATATCGACATATTGAAGAAAATTGTGGAAATTTAGGCAAAAAAGATCTCCACCGTATTATAGCCGTATAAGCATCGACTAACTATCCTGTTACAAGCTAATTATCAGTTCTCCCCGACTGTTAATTTTCTTCTTCTATATAGTCTGCATTTTATTATCCCGTCAAAACGTAAACATTGAAACTCTATTGAAACTTTATACCACTGGGATAAAATATTTTATTCTGTTGCTGTGAAGCTAACACTATAAACTATGATGTATGGAAAGATACTTTGTTAAGCAGAGTATTGCAGCTAAAATTTGCAGGGTTATTATTACAAGATTTATAGCTGACCTGAGCTGAAGCTAGCCACAAAACCTGAAGCTAGCCACAAAAGTAAGGAGGCATTCCTTACTTTTGTGGCTAGCTTCAGGTTGGTAAAAGATAACACAAGAAGTAATAACTATGGATAGCACAAAATGCACTTATACCAAACTAAATGAAAAACTTTGGAGAAAAGCACAAAATAGCTATAGCTAGCTGTCTGTATTGCTATCTACTGACACTGACCACGTTAGCTGGCCTGCTATATATATACGCCATTCATAGCCAAGATAATAAAAATGATTTTACTAAGATTTACATGGATGTGATGGTATCTTTATTAGCATATAGAAGCATAGAAAACATAGACAAAAAGAGATCTTTTCCAAACCTGAGCTATGCAACTTTTAAAATCGCAGATTAAACGTCAATTTTACTAACCGCGTCCGAGATACGCATATCTTCACTTAAATCTCAGAAGATCAGGATTTTGTTCGAGCTTTCAGCCGAAACTAGAAGCTGTGTGTTCCACAGCTAACAAGGCACGTTTTACTTAATTTTTTTGTAATTTGTCACGATTTGATATATTAATGCCGACGTTATGTTGTTTTTCATATATATCGCTAATTTTACTGCAGTTTTACTACTTCAAAATATTACAATTTGTTTGCAACTTTACAGCCGCATCCATGTACTTTTTTACATAAGAGCCGAATGTGCATTCATTTTTTTTTTTTTTTTTTTTTTTTTTTTTTTTTTTTTTGACATTTATTCGGGTTCCATTATACAATGGTTCTTATCCCTATAATAACATAATAATACAACAATAAGAATAAAAAGTTTAGAACAAAAATGATACAAGAAGCATGGAGATCTAGGTTTCGATAAGAGTTGTAGATTTAGGTTTTATAAAAGGTTGTTAATAGATTAAATAGAGGAAAGGCATAGGCTATAGTCATTCATTCTCTTATGCTATGTTAAAACTTTTGTGACATAACATCAGAGAATGAATGAACACAAACATGAAACGTACACAAAACATTCAATGGATTTTTTTTCAACAGAGCGTACCAAACGTTCGATTTATTTTTTGTAATATTTATCAGGGGGGGTTTTGTCTTCGTATTTTGAGAGAAACAAATATTTCAACTTGTATTATGGATGTGAGACATTTAAAAGACAATCCATTTTGTCAAATTATAATTTATAATACAATAATAACTGTTTATTTACTTCGCTTTCACATATTTAAACCTTTACTTTGTCGCATGTAATATCCCTCCTAGTCATTGGCGGGAAACTTTCGATGAGGAAATTCGCGCCTAAGCCCCTTTGCAAGATTTGTGAATTTCGTATCAACTCACAAGGCGAAAAGGACGAAGAACCACAGACGTGAGTAAAGTATTTCTGTACAACATATGCTAATTCGTAAACTTTGCTTCGGTCGCATTCGTAGCAGAATCTAAAGATATTTGACACATTCTAGAAATAAATCGTTTGACCCTAAATTCTTTTAAATCAAATTTTTCCATGTCGGCAAAAAATTGCCGAATGATGTTATTTGTCTGCATGTCAACACGTCGGCATTTCAGTACAAGAGAGATGGGGATTCTTCAGAATGTAAGAAAAATTTATTTCCAGAGACTTATCTCTAAAAAAACAATGCTAGCTAGATTTCTCAAAAAATATTTAATGGATATAATGCCCAGGCTGAGGTGGTCTTATTTTTTAATGTTCAGCCTGGTTATTTTGTATTTCCAGCTTTTTTTATTATTTTACAGTACATTACACATATTTGCAATCCAAAAATTTTGGCGGGAAGAAAATTTGGCAGATAACAAAAAAAATTAAATTTGGCGGAGAACATTTTCATTGACTGATTCGCGAAATTAATGCATGCCTGGCATATGCAAGCATACTTTTACTAATCTATTTGAAAACATATCTTTTGATTCAATAACCTTTTAAAATTTTTGCTATTTTGCTTTCATGTGCACCAGTTATGCTTGGCACATACAGGTGGTTGGAGCATGCTGACAGGCTGCCTTATAAGAGGGCGTGCCTGGCACATGCAAGCATACTTATAGCCAGCTATTTGAAGATATAACTTTTGATTCAATAACCATTTAAAATTTTTGCTATTTTTCTTTCATGTGCACCAGTTATGCTTGACACATACAGGTGGTTGGAGCATGCTAACAGGCTGCCTTATAAGAGGGCGTGCTTGGCATATGCAAGCATTTATAGCAATCTATTTAAAGATATAACTTTTGATTCAATAACCATTCAAAATTTTTGCTATTTTTCTTTCATGTGCACCAGTTATGCTTGACACATACAGGTGGTTGGAGCATGCTAACACGCTGCCTTATAAGAGGGCGTGACTGGCACATGCAAGCATACTTATAGCAATCTATTTGAAGATATAACTTTTGATTCAATAACTATTTAAAATTTTCGCTATTTTTCTTTCATGTGCACCAGTTATGCTTGACACATACAGGTGGTTGGAGCATGCTAACAGGCTGACTTATAAGAGGGCGTACCTGGCATATGCAAGCATTTATAGCAGTCTATTTGAAAACATTGTGACAAAAAAGTATATATAGCTGAAGCTAAATATCAAGTATTTAGTAATTCTTAGTTATAAATCATCATAATTAAAAAGCTGCATGTTTTGTTCCAAAGTCCATGTAAATCCTTCTAATTTGTTTTGACTTAAAAAATCCAACTTTTCATGAAAAAGGCATATTGACTAAAATTTATTCCCGCGAAATATCTGAACTCATTAATCTGAGGAAATCTATTTGTCCAGCTGTACTATAAACTACCTCCATCAATATGTGATAAGAATTTTGTTACGTTGTAGAAACTCTTATCAAACATCACAAGAATGCAACAGAAGGAGACGTGCGTGTACGGCGTCAATCCTTAAATATGCACCTGATAGATGTGGAGGAGCTGGAAGAACTAATGCCGAAGAAAATTAAACCGATTAATTTTTAAATAATTTATCACCTCGGTGTTTAGTAATAGTTTTCTAGTAATAAATAATCGCCAACTTGTCAACAACAACTTTTATATCAGAGAGGATTATAAATTTTTCAAGCGCCGTAATAAATTCTTCTAGGTTATATTAGTTTTGATTGGGTGGCAGAAAATTAGAATGGCAAAATGTTAAAGTGATTTTAGCTCAACAATTTTTAGTGTTTCTACTAGAGATCGGACTTGTGACTAGTAAAAGTATGGAATATGCATGAGTGGGTGCTTTTTTTAAGGAAATACAGTGCTATATATAATATTCATTATATTTTTATTGTAATTTTCAACCTCGATTCCTGGACTTCTTGCACCTGGTGAGGATGGTGGCTTTTCACACACTTTATAAAGTATAGCATCATGATCGTATTTATTCGCAACTGGTATTCTTAACAAACACCCTTGTATTCAACTCTGACTTCATTAAGAAAACATACTTTTTTCTAACCAATGCTTGATTAAAGACTTCGGTGCAACAGTTTTGCTGGACACTTTAGGTGATTTGAGCATACTAACAGGCTGCCTTATCAGGAGGCGTGCATGGCACATGAAATCGCAGCTATAAATTTGCAAATACTGCACTGTTTAACAACCTCCTCATGGAACGCTGGAGATTCTCACATAGTACCAGTTGAGAATACTTGAAATATCGTTTTTATATTTTGTATTATAAAACTCCGTTAAGTTTCATTTAGGACGTTTTCAGCGGAGAAGTTGTGTATACTGCCGATGTTTATAATAAAAAAATGACATATCGTAGAAATGATTTTATTTCTTTTTCGCAATAACCATGTACAAATATCGTAACACAAATATAAGCGTCGGAATCATGCTAGGGAATAGATACATGGACATGTAAACTATGGACATATAAAACTGAAGCCACAATGGCGATTATGACTTGATTCGGTCAAGTTTGTCTGTTTCTTAAGCGTTGAAAAGGCGCTGAATAATGGTTGCGAGAGCATTTAAAACAACGCAGAAACGACTTTGATTAGAAGTTGTTAGACGTTTATTTCAACGTTGAAAAGACGTTGCGAGACGTTATTTCAATTTTTAAAAGACGTAGCGAGACGTTGTTTCAACGTTGAAGAGACGTTGCAGGACGTTGTTTCAACGTTGCTTACGACGTTGAAAAGACGTTGATTTTACGTTGCAAATGAAAGTTTTTTTGACGTCTTTTTCCGACGTCTATTCAACGTCGGACATCAACGTCTTTTCAACGTTGAAACAACGTCCTGCAACGTTGAAAAGATGTTGTTTTAACTGTTCTTCTTTCTACAAGCGTCCTTTAAACGAATTCTATCCCCAATGGTAGTTACTCCCAATCTAGATAATTCTTCATCAGAGCAACTAATAAGCGTTTCTAAATCTACCTTCTCTTCACTGAATGTATTTATAAGAGCATTCATGTGCAATTCCTGCAAAACTTCCCTAACTCTTTCATCCGCCATCTTTATTAAACTTTTTTAACTCTCCTTTTTATAGCACTCCCCCGTATAATAAAGTCAAAAAGTATAAGCAAAAATCGCGTAATCGAATGATGATAATAAATGCGCAAGACACACCGAGACGGGACCGCAATTCGTTCATCGCGAAAATAATGTACACTTGCCTTGTAATGAATGTTTTTCAGCTAATTGACTAACGTTTTCATACTACACACAGTTAAACTAACCAAATGTAATAGAAAACGCACATAATGTAATACAAAATGCGCATAATATAATAGAGAATGCACATAATGTAATAGAGAATGCACATAATGTAATAGAGAATGCGCATAATGTAATAAAACTCAAATACATAAGATAGTTATGGCGTTCCATATGATCCTACCCCCACTTTTACATTAACCTTATTGTTTTTCGTGTTGTAGTTCGGGTGATCTTTTGGAAAGTTTGAGAAGTCGAAGAGATCTTTTTTTCTCATATCCTCATACACATCCTCTGTTTCAATCTCATAACATAAACTGTCTATGTCCGTGAAAAGCAGCCTAGCTTTCTGACCATACTCTTTCTTTATTGTGTTGTAGTGAAAATCATACATCAAGGTTTTACTCAAATCCAATATACATACACCCACATACACCGGCTTATTGAATAGCAGCTTTGTCTTCTTCATGTGAACTGCTACCAGGTTCTTGCTGAAGATCGTTCTCTTCTCATAGTTGGGTAGTGAATTCATCTTTATTGCCTTTTTATCTGAAGTCACCAGGGTTATGTTCGTAATATTTCCCATCGTCTTCCCAAAGACCGAGTTGTTCATCAGCTTGAAAAAATCTTTCTCAAAATCAATTGTAGCGATCGTCCTCAGATCGGTGTTCTTTCTGATATATGGTTCCATCCATGAAGATTGCCTGAACTTGATACCACTGTGGATTTTTTTCAACTTCAACCCAATTGATAGGTACAGCTGCAAATGTTTATAGTGCACAACATAATTCTTCTTGTCATGCAAGGTTGGGATCGGCTTTTCAATCTTATTTACAACAATTTTTTCAGGAGCGAGTGGATATCCGTTGTGCAAATCGTGTAGATTTTTCGGATATTCCAAATCTACCTCTAGCATATATCCCTCATCAACGCTAGCAAAATCAATATTCTCTAGTTCTTTTGGTGTCATCCATTTAAACTCACCAGTTGGCAATAATCTCGACATTGCGTGTCCATAGAGGTTGTTTGCATCCAAATACATCAGATATTTCGAGGGTTTTTTGTCGTCATAATCCTTCATATATTTGTTGTTGGCTTCTGCATATCGATGTGAGATCATTGATACTCCACTTCTTATTGATCTTTCAAAGAAAAGTAACATATCGACATCACTAAGTAAATCCAACTCGACGTCTGTTGATTTGAGAAGTGCGTCCCATGACAACCCTGGTGCTGTGTAATACCAGGCCGGATCCAGCTTGTAATTTTTCATACAAACATCCCTGAAATTCTCGAACACATCGGCTAGTAAAAGTACATCGTTTTTCAGATAGAGGTCATGATATTCCCCCATGTTATTTATCCCGAATACTTTCCACACCTTCTTGGCGTGATTATAATCATCATCACTTATCCCTTTCAGATAGAGGGTGCTGAAAAATTTCTCGATTGGGGGGAGGGATGTCTCCTCAAACTTTTCGAATGAGTCCATGTAATCATACGGATAGACTCCTTTCCTTTTCAATAGGTTTAGTTTTTCTCCATCGAAGCTTTTGCTTAATATCTTGAAGTCTTTTAGGTTTTTGGAAAGGGAGTCCAGCGAGCTTGACATGAACTTGAACGAGTCGATGAACCTTAATTGCACCTTACTGATTCTTTTTGTGAACGAGATATACTTTTCTTCATTCTTGGCAATACAGTTGATATCTCCCTCCGTTTCACACAATTCTCTGATAAACATATGACTGTCATAACCTTCTAGGTTGTGGAATATAACTGGGATAAATTTGGGAACCTTGAAGTTGATATTGCAGCTATTGTGTGCTGGCCCCCTGAATTTGTGATGTGATCATGGTCCTTCACCTTTCCATTATTAACCGGTTTGTTGCAAACATGACAATCCTTAGTCGAATAAAACTCTCTCCAGTCTACCTTGGAGGTATCTTTGTCAATTTGATAATAACCGTATTCATCTAGGCAACAGGATTTGTGTACTGGTTTTCCTTGGCTACACACCCGCTGATATCCTATCTCCTTCTCACAGATATGACAATTATTCTCCCTAAACTTTACCCAGTCTTCCTTTGTCATTTCGAGTGGTTTTATCGGTGTTAAATGCTTTTCATAGATTACCTTTGCAAGATCTTCAACCTTATTGACAAAAGATTTTGCTGCATCTTCACCACGATAAATGAATGGTCCGTAGTCTATATTTGATCCTTTTACGTAAAGGCAGTAGCCGGATGGTTTTTGATTTTGGTATTTCTTTGTATACGACTTTTCAGAGTCTTCTTCTATTTCTGACTCTATTTTGGTTGTTACTGCTTCGAAATCTGCGTAGATGACAAAGGGTACCCTCATGGATCTGTTTTTGTTTTTGAATCTGAGTTTGGTACCTTCTTTTGGCATTTTAGTTGCCACCATTTCCTTGGTTGAGCACCATTTCTTATGATTATCCAGTGCTGATTCCAACCGGAAGGCATTGACACACCTCTTACAGATAAATTTTGACCCGTTATGCTTGGAAATCTGTGATGAAATTAGCCTTGATAGATTTCTAATCCAACAGTAATGGCTATTTTTTTCATCCGAGATGAGTAATAGATCGATTGCGTTGTCATCACCGGATAACCTACAAGGGTACACACTGTTTCCATCATACCCGAACACATTGATCCTGACATTGTTTTGATTCTCGAATCTCCCGATGTCTTTTGAGAATGGTTTATAAAGGCTTGCTCTTCCACCATTTTCGACAGGGGGTGTATTGCTGACAAAACCGCATACATGAAACATCTATTATCCTTATTCTGCACATTCACCACAGACTTAGTTACTTTAATTTTCTTAGGAAGATCTATCCATGCAGAACCTCTCATTGGTTTGAATACATCAATCTCCACATTCATACCAAAAATTGCACTAAATATCCACCCTGAACCATTGTTCGGAAATTGATCAACCCTCTCCATTCCCTTCATAATATCCCCCACTAGCTTATTAAAAAGATTCTCGAACTCATTTGCATGGAGATACCTCTGTTTCTTTGTTCGAATGTGATGTTTAACCTTTTCCCACTTCCCTGTCCCTATGTTTAGTCGCTTGAGTTCGATAATTAGAATAAGAGAAACGGTTCTTTGTGTTTCAATGACATGTTGTAGACCACGCCGACATGATTCAATATAATCCTTGACATCTAATCCTTCCACTCCAGAAAACGTATATGTCTTATATGTACTTCCCAATGCTGTTTCCTCTAACTTTGGTCCTTTTCTGATTCTTAGTTTGTCCCTTAACTGGGAAATTACGATAGCTTGTCTTTCAATTACTTTCTTCATTGGGTTGACAATGGTGTCACGAACCTGTCTGGCAGTTTTATTATTGCCAATGGAGTTTACAATATTTTCTATCTTAGGATAAAGCACGGATTTTCGAAGACTCTCCATATTCATCATATTCATCATATTTCTACTGTATAGAAAATTTTTAATATTGGATTTTGGCTCATTTAAAATATTTTCCAGATGGTCAACCCATAGTGTCACAAGGTGTGATGGCTCAAGGTTCTAGCGATTTTTGAAATGGTCTGCAGTGTATGGCACAGGAAGATCACAACTATTTATCGAACTAGTTTATAACATATTACAGGTAGTTACCCTGCTACCTACAAAACAAATCACAATAAAAATCCAACAAAAAGACAACAACCTAAACAGCTAACTACACAACAAAATCAAAACAAAAACATAACAAACGATAATCCAGTTGATAACTAGGTAAAACAAAAAATTAAACGACCAATAACTCCTTCCTAACGAAATATCTTCTCACTCCATCCAAATAATACAACGTCGGTTGATTTACACTAATGCTTCTTTTCACAATCTTATACACATCCACTGACCAATTTGGATCCTACCACCCTCCAATTCACCATCCTCATACAAATATCTCACGGAGGTACCCACATCCAATAAAACTTCACCATGCTTCCTCGGTAATGAAAAACCCTGATAAATACTATCCAACTTAATCGCATCAACAGGTCTCATTCCAATAAGTCTGGTCTTATCCTCATTAATACCACGAATCACACCCTGCAGCCTCACCACCCAATCAACATTCCTCTTACCACTTTCCATCTCCTTCCTATATTGATGACTAAACAATCTCTCTGCTAACGTTCTATTAAACCTTTCGACAATACCCTGACTTCTATGTTGTTTTGGATCACCACGTTGGATGGATGTGGAATGTTTTTTGAATAATTTTGTGACATCACCGTAAAATTCCTTTCCCTCATCGACCATAATTAGGTTAGGGTAAGTTAATGGTGTCGTTTTGTATATTTTTTCGAATGCAGCCATCGTTTCATTTGCTGTTTTTGATGTAAGTTGATATGCCGTCTTATATCTAGATGCTACATCAACGACACACAGGACGTACTTGTATGTTTTTCGTTTATATTTGTCGTGGGGAAGGTATAGTAGGCCAGCCTGATGGATCTCGTTTGGTTTTAGGAATAAGTGATACGATGAATTAGGTCGTGGTATGTATTTTGGTCGTGGTAGATAAATTGTGGTTGGCTTGTATTTCTTCAGGTGGAGTGGATGGAATTTTCGGATAAATCTCTTCAACTCCCATTTTTATTTGCCAGGTAAAAGTAAAATGGATATGAAGGATTTGGGTGACGTGGATAATGTTGATCGTGATGAAGATATTGATGATACGACTGAGCAGGAAACTTCTTTTACTGATGATCCCGGTACTGAAATAATTGATAATAGTGAGAGTACGCCTGCTTTGTCACTAGGGACAAGAGTGGATAGAACCAAGGTGGATGACGTTTATGGAATAATTGAGGGAGATCTAGGTTTAAGGGTAGATGTCAAACGTTATGATCTTCTTAATTTAGAAGGAAAAAAGCTGTTTTATAAGGCTGAGGGTGAGGGTCCTGTAGAGTTGACAAATAGAGATGGAATGTTGAAGTCTTCGAAAAGGTTTTTGCGTGTCCTGGGTAAGAGACGGTTAGAAATTCTTGGATTTCCTATCGATAAGCGAATTGGATCGAGGCAAAACTCATCGGAAGACATTGAGATGGAGGAGATAGCGAATAAGTTACCGGATGATACTGAAATAAATTAATCGGGGAATAGTGAAATGGTTGGTGTTGTAGATAGGTTATTGAAGGTGTTGGAGAGGTTAGTAATATTGAAATGGATGGACAGACACCTGAATTTAAAACCTATCTGAGGGAGATTATGGGTCTCGATAAGTCTTTACAGAATATTAGGGGTGCATTGAAGACTGCTACAGCGAAATATGTTATGGTAAGTGACCATTTGGATATTGAATATGAGAAGCAGAAGGAGTTGATTGATAGTGAGGAAGGTGAGTTGAGTGATGAATATACGGAGTTGAGGAAAAAGGTCGAGGATAGGATTGAGAAGCTTAAGGGTGAACTGAATATACATGAAGAAGAAATATCAATTTCAAAGGGTAAGTTGTCCGGTGAGGTTGCAAAGATTAAGAAGTCGTTTAAGCAGTTAATGAATACTGATGTTTCACTGAAGGAAAGGATAGGGAATTTGTTTAAGGAGCAAGGGATAACCATTGCCTCTATACTTACGGCTATTGGTATGACAATTAGTACTATTGTTTTGGCTGTAGAGGGTGTTGGTGGTGGTGGTAGTGTTAGTGGTGGAAGTGGTGGCAATACAGGTGGTAAATCTAATGGTGGTGTAGGTGAATGGATTAGGAAAGAGTTGGGGGCTTTATCTAGGTTGTTGGGTAAACTTGGTGAGGAAGCGTTGGATGCACTTCCTGGTCTAATTGGTTCTGTTGTGGCGTGGGTGTTTAATGCTGCAAAAGAGGTTGTGAAGTTCGTTTCTGATCATTTATGGACGACTTTTGCAGGTGTGGGAGGAATAGTTATATTATATCTCACAAGAAAATGAATATTTATAAATACAAACCGGGTGTAAGTTATCCGATTGGGAAAGGAAGGGATTATAGAATTGGTGGTTATCCGTTAAGGGTGAGAGGTTTACATAAACACCGGATATATGTGACACCGAAGGATTTTATTGATATTAAGTTTCCTAATGTGTTTACTCACTACGTTTCTGAAATTACACGTACAAATCATCAAGGTCTTATTGAGAATAATGAGGATTTAAGATTATGGAATAGTGATAAATATTTTGGTTATTGGTCTGTTCAACTTGGATTTGCTATTTATTGTGCCTCAACGTGTTTAGGTGTTTCTGCCGAACATTTGGAGAAAGGTAGTGGGATGTTGAAGGCTGTTTATAGGTTTCATATTTATTATCATGTCAGGAGGATATTACATATTCTTCAGGTGAAGTTGCCTGGTGAAAGTGGTTTCTCACAATACTATAATAATTGGTCAGGGGAGGGTTATAATAGTGTTTGTGATGAGTATGGTGCAGATAGAAATGCGAAGTATGGTCCTGAGAGATCGTTTATGATTTGGAATAAAAATAATCAGGGTGATTGGTTGGAGAATTATATGTATTCAAGGTGGATTATTGATAGAAGTAGAGGTTTGACGAGAAAGGCTTTACCATTGATTTCTGAAAGTGTAAGGGAATATTGTTATTTGTTGATTGTTAGTCAGGTTGGTGCAAGGAGGAGTATTTTTAATCCGGATGCGAGGCGGAGCTATCTTCAAAAACTTGAGGTTATTATTATGAGAGCTGTTGATATTGGTGATGATATAAAGAGATATGAGAGTTTGTTGAAATATGCCAGGAGTAAAGTTGATTTTCCTGTGGCTTATGGAGAGAATATGTTACCATCAAATATGTTGGTCAGGCTTGGTGATGTTGGGGGATATAATTATAGTACTAAGCTTGCGGGGCTTACTATGAGGATTGGGGAGACTAATGTTGAGGTTAATAGTCCCCATGTTCCAATATCTAGTCATAATGTTACTGTCAACCATCCAGTCCATGTTACCAATGCAAGTATATCATCAAATATTGGTGAAGAGCATGAGGAGGAGAAGACGGCATTGGTTTTATTTGTCGGTGGAGTAATTGGATTATTTTTGGTTCTACGTAAATGGCGAGTGCGATAGCTATGATAATTGGTTCGGCTGTGGTTAATGCTGCTGCGTTTAGTGGAGGTGGTGTGCTTGCCAGAATGTTAGGTGGTAGTGATAAGGAGAGAATTAGACATGATAAAGCGTTGGAGAGACTTACAGAGGCAAGAGATAGATTTAATAAGGAGAGGGCTGAGAGGATCGATATGATTAATAGAACGTTGAGAGGGGAAAGAGAGGCTAGGAATGATTTTAGTGAGTACGATAGTGCTATGAGAGAGTATTATTTGATTACTAAGACTAAGTTACCGTAATTGAAGGAGCCTATGTTGAGTGATTATTATGTCCCTAGTGAAGAACAGAAGATTGGGGAGATTGTGTTTGTTGTTGGTGGAATTGCATTTTTAGGATATTATTTGTGGGATAGGTAAATGTATGTTAGGATTACAGATATTAGTAAGGTTTGTAAGTTGAATCAGAATATTTTTAGCGATGATGTTATTGAGGTTGGTCTGGTTAGTGCCAGTTTTATTTTTTCATGTTATAATGTTCTTGTGGATGAGAGGGTTTCCTCTGTGGTAAAGAGAAAATATTGAAGGCAGGATTTTATACGTTTAGCAAGCTTATGGAATTTGTCACAGGTATTAATTTTGATAAGCAAAGTGGTAAGGTTAGTATTGATGATGATGATGTTGTTATACCGAAATATTTGAGGGAAATGATTGTGGCGTTGGATACGTTTGATGGTCTTAGGTCATTGTCATTTAGATTGGAAGAGTTGAATAGTTATGATAATATAGTCGATGGAGTTAGCTGTAGGGATTTATATACATGGCATGCAGGCAGTTAGTGATATTCCTGTTTTTATACCTTCATACAGTGTTTTTGAACGTTGTACCTTTAGGAAGAAGTGCATATACAAAAGGGATGGGAATTTCACCGTGATTCTGAAACAGTTACTATGTATACAAGATCAAGTTGTACCCGGAGATGTGATAAAAACTTTACAGGACCAGATTAATAATACAGACAATGCATTATTCCATTATACTATATCACTCAATATCCCCATACTGGAATCCCTATTAAAGAAAAACAAGTTAATATCCTAAAAAAATATTTTACATTTATTTTACATTAATGAATCAATCGTTTCCACATCTAACAATAGAGGAACGTAATCGAGTACAACATCTATTTACTGTCATAAGTCGCCTATACAATAAGTACAAACCAAATAAGAAACAGAGCTTTATAAACTATTACTTTACACTAAAAAAGATATTCCAAGCATTAGGTAGGAATGATTATGCAAAAATAATTCCAAAATTAAAAACACAGTCTAGACAAAAGGAAATAGAAAGAATATGGGACCTAATATCTAAAGATTCTAAATGGGTTGACGTTCTTCAAAATTAAAGGATCTCTTAGGACCACCATCCAAATAATATAACGTTGGTTGATTACTTTTTGTATCTATCTTTTATTTTATATACATCCACTGACCATATTGGATCAGTAGATTGTTTTCGTCTTTCACCTTTATAAATTTGTCCTTCCAATTCACCAGGTTCATATAGATATCTAACATTAGTACCAATATCAAGTAATGTTTCATTATCACCTTTAATGGGCTGTGAAAATCCTTGCTTCACTAAAGTATGTTTTATAACATCTACAGGTTTCATATCAATTAGTCTGGTTTTTCGTTATTCAAAGCACTAACTACACCTTGCAATCTACTAACCCATTCTCTATTACTTTTTGATGGATTTACAAACTCTTTATGGTATTGATAACTAAATAGTCTATCTGCTAATGTTTTATTAAATCGTTCGACAATACCTTGACTTCTATGCTGGCTAGGATCACCACGTTGTATTATTACATTATGCTTGTTCATAAGTGTGGTAACATCACCATAAAACTCTTTACCAGCATCACAAATCAATGTTTTGGGGAATTTTAATTCGGTATTAACATATATCCAATCAAAGGCTTCAGCAGTTTCTTTTGAGCTTTTACTGGTTAGTTGATATGCTAATTTATACCTACTAACTACATCTACAACACAGAGAGTATATTTATATGTTTTTCTTTTGTACTTATCATGTGGAAGATACAAGATATCTACCTGATGTATATCATTGGGTGTAGCATAAATATAATATGAGGAATTAGGTCTCGGAACATACTTTGGTGACGGTAGATATATTTGATACAATGGTTGTTTCAGTAGCCATTTTTCTGCTTCTTCAATAGTTGTATCAGCCTTTTTAGCTAACTTACTTATTGCACTTTTAACCTCTCCAGCAGCCACATACTATGGTTGCTTATATGTAGCAATATTCAACGGCTATTATTTTTGCATGCTACCGTATCATATATGCATGCTACCGTATCATATATGCATGCTAGCTCATATTATATACATTGTGGGTTATACTACATCCATGCTAGCTATGAGTATGTTCATGGTAGAAAAATTATGCATGATGAGGTAGATATGTCATTCGAGATTTTCATGGTAAAAGTATCTAATTTATGAGTCGCTCTTTTTTTCACATTCTACATTCTCCCGAAAAAAAACATACCGCAGACCCTGGACCAGTCGTATCTGGTCTGCGTATTATCGAAAAAAGCAAAGCGGATGTAAACATTCAATGAAATAAAAATGGCTGGACGGCAGGATGATGGTTTGTGGCTTCGCAGAATAATAAGCGCAGTGGCTATTCATACGTGACCGTACTTTAATATTTTTTTCTATTCGTACGTGACTCTCACGTACTTTAATATTTTTTTTCTATTCGTACGTGACTCTCACGTACTTTAAAATTTTTTTTCTATTCGTACGTGACTCTCACGTACTTTAATATTTTTTTTCTATTCGTACGTGACTCTCACGTACTTTAAAATTTTTTTTCTATTCGTACGTGACTCTCACGTACTTTAAAATTTTTTTTCTATTCGTACGTGACACTCACGTACTCACGTACTTTATTATGTTAAATGAAGCAATTTGTAGTCATGAAAAAAATAATTATATTTAACTTTATGTTAGGAGTTCTCGTTCTATAGAGAGTGCAGCTAAACGTGCAACGTAAAGTAATACAAACCTAAAATTCTCTGAGATTGATTATTGGTGTATTAATGGTGGCAAGAAATTTTTATCCACTTCAAACTGGAAAACGTCCAAAACAATCGTGAGTATTATAAGAACTGAATCTATATGCGTCGTAATCAAGTTCTATTTTTAAAATGGGTATCTCAATGATAGTCGATGATTTTCGTTTTCATAGTAAAATTAATTCAAAAACAATATATTTCGTTTACATAACATTTGATCTATGATTTACGCATACTTGAGCATAGAATATTCTTAAAAGTTGTATATAGAATTTAAGGCTGGTTTCTATAATGATCAAAATGAAAAATTTTACTTATAGGACATTTCAGCAAGGATGTATGTATATGATAAAAATTAGAACAACTGAAGACGGACAACAACTATATGTGAAAGATATGCACAAAGAACATAACCACGCTGTCAATAAGGTAACAAAAAATGTTAACTGTTTTACAAATTTATTATGACCCTAACATGTATGAATTTACCTTACAGGCATGTTTTGAACATTTACCGCAACAACGCCGTATAACCGATGTAGATACGTCAGCTAAAATAACAAAAATGCTTCAGTTGAAAGCAAACAAGAAACTTTTACAAAATCACGTTTCTAAAGTAGCAGGGAAAAACGTTTTGCTGAAAGATCTTCACAATATCCAGGCGAAAATGGCAGGTAGAAGTAAAAATGACGTCGAGAGTCTTATCAGGGAAATGAGAAGTGTGCCTGGTAAGAATTTAAATTTTTGAATTGATGTACTTACCTTAATTTTCGCAGCTACTTAATTTCGCAATTCAAGAAAAATTTATTTCCGGGTATTAATTTTTAATTTTTTTAAATGACGTGAAAGATTATTGCTACTTTCTATTTAAGGAGCCACTGTGGAAGTTATTGATGACAGCGAAGATACATTGAACGCTATATACTATCAGGACATGGAGATGAGAAAAGCTTTTTCTGCTTACCCAGACCTGCTTATGTTAGACGCAACCTACAAATTAAATGATTTGCGAATGCCAGTATATTTGTTAATATGCGTGGATGCAAATGGAGAAAGCGAGATTGTGGGTGTTTGGATAGTAATGAATGAGGAGAAATCGACAATTGTCCGCATGAGTGAATGTTTCAAGAAACACAATCCTGACCATAATCAGATAGAAGTAGTGGTCATTGATAAAGACATGACGGAAAGAGATACCTTGAAAGAACAGTTTCCTCGTGCATCTATACAGTTATGCTTGTTTCACACACTGAGAGCTTTCAAACGTGAGATCACGACAATAAAGATGGGCATTACTGATTTGCAAGTCTCCCGGTGTTTAGAAATAATTAGTAAAATGGCGTATGCAGAATCAGCGGATCAGTATGAACAGCTTTACCGGGAATTGAAAAACACAAAAATCAAACCTGTACTGACTTACTTTGACAAAAACTGGCATGGTATTCGTAGAGAATGGGTGGAAGGGATGAAAAGGCAAAATAAAAACCTTTTACAACGGACCAATAACAGAGTTGAATCGCTGAATCAAAAGTTGAAAAGCGTCATCACAAAGTACTCTGGAATAGTGCAGTTTTTTAAAGATATGTTGAAGTGCATAAACACACTTAACATAGAACGAAACCACAGAGCTGCTCGACTATTTCAAAAAGTTTCAGTTAATTCACCCACAGATTGTTAAGAAATGCTCTTTTGTAAATATATACATACTGTGAAATTCTCTAAATTTCTTTTAATTCCACCAGATTCATTTTAAATAAATAAAGTACGTGAGTGTCCCGTACGAATGTAAAGAAAATAATAAAGTACACGAATGTCACGTACGATAGAAAAAAAATATTAAAGTACGTGAGAGTCACGTACCAATAGAAAAAAAATATTAAAGTACGGTCACGTATAAATAGCCACTGCGAATAATAAGAGAAGAAACAGCGAGAGATAAGAATACCAGAGGACCTCCAGCAGCTAATCAAATATTTAGCCGAGCTCATGAACTAATAGATAGAACTGCTGAAGCTGCTGTCAATGATTTTCCTTCACTGCTGCTGCTCAGTCCACTGCATCTCGGACAGCAGCCCTTCCTTGTGTCAGCTTCAGCAATTTCCCCATCCCCCTCGTATGGATTTAATGCATCACGAAGAGGTGCTGGTCGTGGTCGTTCATGCTCTTCTCCAGGACATCCATATCGCTATTCATTGAAAAGCAGGACAACAAAAAAGGATGTTGAAAAGCCACACAAGTCTGTGAATGTTTGGTTGTTAGATGTATTTATTGAGGACGATGATGGAAAATGTCCTTTTGAAAAATGTGATGATATTCTTTTCGATGAAGACATGGTTATCATGAAAGGTTATGTGATGATGAATCCCTTGGAAAGGGATGAATTTCCAATCAAAATGATTTTGTGTGATTTATTTCAGCAGAGATTTACTAACATTGGTCCAGACGATTTTGGATACTTAAAACGTGAACGTAACAAATTGTCCCTGCCGAAACAGGAGATGGCTTTGTTTGGAATTTTGAAATTTGAAAGTATTGGCAGGCCAGGGTAAACTTTACTGCTACATCAAAGAGTCTTACAAAAAGTTGGTTGATCAACCTTCACCTGTGGATGTTAATGATGAAGAAATTACAAGAAGTTGTGATGATTCTCCATCATTTCCAGCTTCAAGTATAGTGAATAAGAAACATAAAAGTTCTACAGTTGTTAGTGATGATGAGCTACCATCAGGCTCAGGTTAGTTTCGATATATATTTATTTTGTCCCTTCCCCATCATGCTTCATACAGCAGAGTTGTCATACTTGAGTTATACTTGAGTCAGCTTTGTTTTATACATTTGTGGTTGTGATCACCTCCAACAAGGTGTTTGAGTCTGCCCTTTTTAAGTGTCTCTACCCTGGTATGGGTTGTTGCAAATGAACACACACCGTACATTATATTTTTAATGTTTATTCAGGTGAACTGGAGAGTTATAAAAGTTTGCTGAATGAGGTTTTAGAAGCTTCTCCGAAAAAAAAACTTTATAATGACTTGGAGAGCATTTTGCATGATTTAAAGAAAAAGATATCAACATCAGAAGTCGAAAAACTCAAAGTTGATCCAGATGATTGCTTATCTGATGCACTCAGTTTCTATAAAAGTTCGGATTTCAATCCAAATCATAAATTACAAGTCCGATATGCGAAACAACCAGCTGCAGACACTGGAGGTGTCTTGAGACAATTTTATTCTGATTGCACTCAGCAACTGTTAGAAGGTGCAGATGGAACAATTGAGAGAAGGCTTGAAAACCCTTGATGTTATAGATTGTTTGTCCAACAATCCTATGTTGTGTATGCCACTGTTTATGTATGAAGAAGAAAATGTATCATGTGAAATTGTGAAAGACATTTTACTTTTTGATACATCATGTTCTGAACAAACCAAGGAGAACTTATTAAAATGTGTTACGGAAATGACCAAAAGTGACCTTGTTAACTTCATCCACTTCATAGCAGCAAGTCGTGTGTTACCGAGAAAAAGAATGAATCACCATTAAAGTTGATGAAGCTGATGGTGTGTTCGCTTCAACTTGTCTGTTGCAACTAGTATTACCAAAACAAGCAGATACATTTGAAAAACTTGTGTCAGCTATACACAGTGTCATTGGCAATAAAGGACAAACCAAATCCTTCACAGTGGTCTAAATGACTTTTTTATATCAGTACTCTTCCGTGTTCCCACCTCCCCCTGTAATTAAGCACGGAAGAATAATAACTTTGTTATGAAAACAGTGTTTTGTTGACATATGTCATTTTTGTGATTCTTTTTAAGCCTACATTATATACTCTAAAAGCTATAGAAATATTGATAATATTAGTTATGTTTCGGACCAGACCAAAATTTTAGCAGTAACCACAGCAAAACTACGACATTTTGGAATAAGAGTGAATAACTTTGCTCACATATGCACCTTCTCTGATTCGTATTTCATATTTTTCAGCTATTGGAATAACATTTTTATCAACCTTGTACATACCATTAGAACTTAAATATATACTATAAAAGCGAAAAGTTGATAGTTCCTTGTGTGATTCGTGTATCGCCTTTGGTGTGTATTTCAAAGCCATGAATTTTAAGTGGAACCTTCAATGTATGATAACACTTCTAAGAATATATCTATGCCAAAATAGCAGGAATCGCGCATTATGTCGACTACGTTGATCGCTTCCTCTATATTTTGAGAGTGTGGACATCGTACATCTTCTAATTCTACGGTTGACAGCCCATCGTCTAATGGTTAGGGGGCAGTCCAATCCATTCCGAACCAAATCAAATCCTCCACGGGTCCCCCTCATTCAATTCCATGTTCCTCATACCATTATTCCAAATCTTCCTCGGAGACCAGTTTCGCTCTGTTCTCAAAGGGTAATTGTTCCAACCGCTTATGAAAGACGTGATTACTCGATTGATCCTGGGTTGGAAAATACGATGTAATACAAATACATGAACATCGTTTTCCATATTGAGTATACCTAAAATGTAAACCGTTAACACCAAATTAAAAAAAGAAGCCCGGCATGTCATATCGTGATTAAAGATGTTCCCCCACTTTTTACTTATCACGTGCAACCGTGTAGAAATCAACGAGTAACTTCGATTACCTTGATCTTCCATCGCTTGAAACGTATAATAAAACTGATAGGTGACATATGTCCATACATCGCGCCACAATCTTTCGATTCTTTGGTTGTGTACCGAAGAGCCTGCCAAAAAACTGCCTCTGCCTTCTCTGAGCTGTGTCATTTTTTCCCATACTAGGACATTTTCACCACCCTTATCCGCGCGTACACGTGAAGGAATACCAAGTTCACAAATCGCAGCATTAAACAAATCCAATACGGTTTCTTTCCGATTATTTGTACTGCAATTTAAATACGTTATGAGACGCGAGTGACCATCAATAGCACCATGAATTACAAATTTCCAAGTTATCAAGCTATGGTGTCCGTCAATATGCCAAAGGCTGTTTGGTCCAGGTACACTGTACTTTCTTCTACGTATTAGTGCAGCCCATCGAATCCGAGAGTTCTCTGGATCAATTTTGTGGAGAATTTCTGTGACTCTTCTCTGCTGAACACGTATACCACGTGATTTAAGAAGTCCGATAACCATTGACCTCCCCAGAAAAGCACCATGACTCCTTTTTATTTCAATGATGACTCTTTCCAGCTCCTCTTTATTTATATTTGTGTATCCAGTTATATTTTTCAAGCCCAGCTCGGCAACTCGTCTACTAACCGTCCATCGAGATACACACAACATAGTTGCAATCTCTTGCCAGCAATAGCCCAGGTCACGAAAATACAATAAAACTTCTTCGGATAAGAAAAATATCGGTCAGCCAGGTCCATCATGCTTCTCTCTCTCGACCCCTGTACTAACTATAGCTACACGCGGAAGACATGCTCTTGTATAGCCATTGATTTCTCCTTGAAGTTTTTGCGCAAGCACCTGCAATGTCTCGATAAGTTGGTAAATAATGGGCTGGCTGTTAGTCGCTCGGTCGTTTAAATAATAAAGATTTTGTAAACAAAACCTTATTCTGCAATTCAGAAGTTCTATTTCATCGTTGTTCTCCACATTCCTGTTCTCTACAGCCGTCACAACATTGTGGAGATCGTTAAAAAACTGTCGTAAATTGATATCACCAGCGCAAATAGCATCCGCCATCTTGTTTAAAGTTCCCGTGCGGTGTTTGTGAAACAATGAAGAGCAAAGCAGACATTGTATGCTCTTTAAAACGCAGACCAGATTTGAACACGACAAACCTTGCATAAAAATTTTTACCTTGCATAAAAAAATCCCTACCATAAAAATAATGTTTTTCTTGCATACTATCTTTTTATCTTGTTTGCATTTGGAATATATAGCATAACAATATTTTAGCTAGAAGGAATATAAGATTTCTTGCATATGTATAATACAAACTAGGATGCATATAATATATGTTAGCATGTATATAAAAAAAGCTAGCATGCATATAATATATGCGTGTAGAATATTGCTACATATGAGCAACCATAACTATCGGAGTAGTAAATCTGATTGAATTTATCATCCATTCTTATAATATAAGCAGTTAAAAAACATACAGCAATTCATGGCAAACACTACATTTTTTCTATACCGTTTTTTAAATTTTGTATTTCATCCATAATTGTTTTTTGATAATTTTCTTCGATAGTCGATTTCATTTTATGGTCACGGTTTCTAATGCCATTAATTACTTCAAGATACACACACGGGAGTTTGCCAAATACATTTGAATCTATACCGAAACCCTCAGTTAATGATTTACTGATAAGTAGTTCGAATTTACCAATAGAAGTGGTCAATCTGTCTAATAGCTCAACAGTTTTAGCAATCTTTTTGTTATACCTTTTAGAATAAAATGTTAATACGGATGATACGGGGGCTGCTACAGTGGCAACACCTGTCAGAGCAGCCCCAAGAGGTATGCCAACAGCAGTAAAACTACTACCAACACCAGATACTCCTGTTAGTATAGAAACTACAGATGCTGAGGTAGATACATTGCTTAATCTTTCACGTTTTTTTTTAATATTTGGCTTGCTTGCCTTCATACTTGTTTCTTAAATTAATTAAGTCTTCAAGATACTTTCTCACGGTGCCAATATGAAATTGATCAGGTGAATTCATTGATGGAGCGGTAGGTAATGTAGGGTATATTTTATCGGTCTTATATAAAGATATAGATCGACAGAATAAATTACAAATAAAGTTGAACAATATAGATAATGGTAAAATGTCAAAAGAACAAATAGCCGAAAGAAATAATTTGATGGAAAATATTAATAAACTAAAATTAAGAAGGGAAAAAGAAAAAGTTAGGGTGTCCAAAACTATAGTAAGTCTACTAAAAAATGAATATGATAGATTTGAAGATCATGGTAAATGAGAGTTACATTGAAAGATGCTACCAAATTGTTGTATGCTAAAATTGATTTTTATGATAAAAATATTATGTTCAATCATGAAAATAGTGAAAGGTCATCATTATTAAATAAAAACGGTGGATGGAAAGTGGCTAATTCGTATCATAAATTATTAGGTAATGATTTCTTAAGGGACATGGGTTTTGATCCAAATTCAGCTATTATACCTGTTCCGAAAGTAGTGAGAAGAGCGACTACCAAACTGAATGAAGGAGCAGATGCAGCATCGGATAAAATACAATCAGCCAATAGTATAGAAACTGCAGAATTGATGGCAGAAACGTCAAATGTACTTGCTGAATCCATGGAAAATATTGAAAAGGGAACATCTCATATGGATGATAATGAAAAGGAGAGGTACTTACAACTAGCAAATGAAATAAAAACCTATTCCGTGAACAAGGTATTACAATAGTATCGGTTCTGACAGCATTTAGTATGACTATTGGTGTGTTAGTAGAAGCATTATTACCAGGAAGTGGAACATCATCATCTGGATCACCTACAGGAGATAAAAAGGGTGCTAGTGGATGGTCAAAGATAAATTGAAAGCACTTGCTGGCCTATTAGGTAAATTAACAGGAAAAGCAGCAGCAGCAATACCTGGTAGTAAAGGAACAGTAGTAGCATGGTTACTAAATAGAGCAAAAGATGTCATTGGATGGTTATCACAAAATGTATGGACACTTATTACAGGTATAGGTGTGTTAATTTATACGTATTTCATGACTAGGAAGAACAAATAATTATATATTTTCTCCATTATATGTATATAGAATATAAATGGAAATATTAGGATGGTGAAGAATTTAATAAAAGCTATAATAATACCACAACATTTGATGAAGATGGTAGAATATACATGGATAAGATGAATAGGGAGGCCATGGAAAGAAATAATTTAATTACACAAAATAGATGAAATGCAACAAGAGGGAGATATACAGGATATACAGGAAATGAAGAATAGAATTGCTGCAATAGATAGGGTAGAGAAAATGAGAAAGTCAAAGTGAGCAAAACAAAAATATAGGCAAAACAGATTAAATCCAAATGGTGATGCAAAATTATACAAAAGGATTAGGATTACAGAAAATGGTATTCTGTTTGATAAAGGAGAAGGTGTGCAAATGTCATTATTAGAAAATGGTAGATGGAGAACACCTACAGATTATGGAAAAGTATTGGGTAAAGAGTTTATGGAAGGAAAACACATCTATGGATTCAGTAAATGAAACAAAGAATACACGAAGTACACTAAACAAAAATTAAACAGATTAAAGATATTGAGATTTCCACGTGATAGAATAACTGCCAAGGAAACTATTGAAATGATCACCAAACAGAATGCAGATGTGGCAATTCAAACTTTGGACAACAATCTTTCATACGTGATGATGGAGTTATAGTACCAATCGTGAACTAAAAGGTTTGGATGAACAATCAACAAAAATAAGAGGTCAAATTAAACTGGCTGCAGGAAGAATGATGGATTATAAGGGTAAACTAGCTGATGCAGAAAAAAGGTTAAAAGATTTAAAAATGATGGTAAATTTACTGATTTTGAAAAACTAGAGAAGAAGAAAGAAATAGAGGCTGAAATACGACAAGCAAAAAACCAAATAGAGGCTGTCAGTGTCATATCCAAGATCTTAAGGGCAATTATAAGAGTCAAATATTACACATCAAGGATTCAATATCATATTTTTTAGATAAAGATAAACGTACATCAGGTGAAAGAATTAAGGATCTATTCCGTAAGGAGGGTATTACAATAGTATCCGTTTTAACAGCATTTGGTATGACTATTGGTGTGATAGTAGAAACAGTATTTCTGGGAACAAAAAAATCATCAACAACAAACAAAGGAACATCTACAGGAGATAAAAAGAGTTCCAAGGGATGGATAAGAAATAAATTGAAAGCACTTGCAAATCTTTTGGGTAAATTGGCTGGTGAATCAAAAAGCATTACCTGGAATTATTGGATCCATAATATCATTTATACTAAATAGAATAAAGGATGTTTTCGGATGGTTGTCTGAGAATGTATGGGCGCTTATTAAAGGCATTGGTATGTTAATCTATGTAAAAGTACCACAAAAGTGAAAATACAGTGGTTATGGTTAATATTACATCTATTTTTTCCTCTACATGGGTTATTTCATCTGTAGGCACTTCTGATTTTGTATTATCAGTAGTCTTCTTTGTGGGTGTAATTTGGTGGATCTGTTTTCTTTGGTGGTATAGGATCCGTCTTTTTCTTTTCCGTATTAACTTTAAGATTAGTACCCAAACCAAAACCTGTTTTAGATACTAGGATTTCATTATTATAATTATTCAATTTACCTATTCTAAGGTTCATATCAATTGGCAACATATACACGTTCTCACCAACAACATAATCGACTTTAATTCTAGCATATTGTAGTGTATCCTGGAACCTTTTAATGTCTTCTGCTATATCGACATGTCTATTAATAATGTTTTTAAAGTTGTTTAGAAATACTTGTTGGCAATCCAATGCAGGACCTGAATTACCGAGAATACTAGATCTTGTAGAAGTTTGGGATGTTAATAGTAAGTATGAGTATGCTCTAACTGATTCACTTAATTTTTGTACACCAATGGTTGTTAATCCCCTTAAATGTTGTATAATCCATCTAGCAAAACTGTTGGAATCATAATATGCATCACCTGGAGTATTGTTATATTCAGGTCGTTTAACTTTGATATGAACTAAAATAGTTTTCATTTCTCCAGGTATTATAATTTTGATCTACACCATATTCTCTACATAATTGCAAATATTTATCCTTTGTGAAAGTATTATTACTAGCAGAAAATTCTTGTTGATATGGTAGATAGACTTCCAATATTTTGAATATACGTCTAATGTGATAATAAACATGGAATCTGTATATGCTTTTGGCTAAAGGATGTTCATCTGAATTCAAATGTTCGGGTGATATTCCACATACGCTTGTCGATAGAAATACTGCAAAATTTAATTGAGTCTGCCATAATCTGAATGGGTTGGATTTCTAATTGTTATACATACCTCTAACCATACCAACCTCATAGTTAGTGAATATGTTTGGGAAACTTGCTCTGGAAACTCTCAATATCATTTACATTCTCCGAAACCACTATATTTTGTATGTATAGGTCCTTTGCCTCATAAAACCCGGATACTTTACGATCATATTTATAAATTCTATTCATTATATTATATAACTCAGAAAATGTATATTGTAATAGATTACATTTCGAAAGGTAGAGATTTGCAAAAAACCTATCGACAATAGAGATAATAGTAAAAGAATTGGTCTAGTTAGAGCGCGTTTAGCTTACACGTTTTACAATGTTGAAGAAGACGAGAAGATGTATCTAACAAATGGTAAACAAATTAATGTTAAAAAAGGATTTTATAGTATAATTGATATTGTAAGAAATATCATTAGTACATTAACTGGATCTATAATTGGAGCAGGAATAAAAAAGTTTGATTACTATCTTAGCAACATATTAGGAGTAAAAAATAATAATTACATTGATCTGCTGCTATCTAAAAAATCATTTACTTTCTCTACCGATGCTCTTTCTACAACAGATAACCTCCATAATGGGATTCCGTTCAATACCCTTCATACTGGATACACACCAAAAGATGTTTCATTTGGTGATACAATAATATTCGAGCCGACTAATGTTCAATACAAAACTATGAGAAATGGCATAATAGATTATATTAAAGTTGAGCTACTAGATAATGAAAAAAATATTATAAACAGTAATTTACCTACACCAGTTGTTCTTCATATTGTTTAATTTTTTCTATTCCATAAATATATATGACTACAGGAGAAAAACTAAACCCTAATAGATCACTTAGAACTGCTTATGGAATTAAAGGAAATAGATACAAAATTGTCAATACTAATAATCCGGGTACTATTGATCAAAATGGTATGCTAAATGTAAGGTTTCCAAATTTGACAGATAGGGATATCGTAGTTCCAGGAACAACCAAGTTAACTTTTGATATTACTCTTAATTCAACTGATGATGCGAACAGAACATTAGTTAACAATATTGGAAGAGCTATTATTAAGAAGAAGTTATAAAAATCGAAGGCGATTAAATACTTAGTATTGATAATAGTGACATACTTGACACATATTATGACCTATGGATGGCATACTCTGAAAGACGAAATGCTATATTTCAAGGTATTGTTACCACAGGAAGAGGACAAACTGGAAATGCTATAAATATCGAATTGGTGCAGGAGACAAAGCGGCTGATACTGAAGATCAAGCAATAGCTACAGCATTTGGTAATAAGTTTTGTATTCCACTAGACTTTGAAATGTTAGAAAGTTCTATGCCTTTTTATCAGTCTGGACTATCAGGTAAACTTTCATATGAACTGACATTTAATGCATACAAGAAAGTAATTAAGTGTGTTAAAACCGACGCCACATACACAATTAATAACCTATGTTTGGAGTATGATATAATTGATAATTCAAGATTGGCATCAGATATCAAAACCGAATATATGAGGACGAGTATTTTGTATGATCGAGTTTTAATGTATAAAAATCTTATTCTTAAAGATAGCGACACGAAATGGAATATAAATATGAACACACCGGCCTAAAAGGTATTCTAATGTTGTTTACAAAAGAGACTGTTTGGGCAAGAAACACTGAAAAATTCTACAATCCTAAAATTACTAATGTTGCGGTAAATGTTGAAGGAAAATCTAATCAATTATACGCACAGGGGATGAAAAGCTATCATCAATGGGATGAAATCAAAAAAACACTTTGGTGCTGGTAGATCAAAGCAGTATGGTTCAGTGCAACATGATTTAAATGTATTTGATATGAGAATGGTAGATTATTATACAGAAAAATTTGGATTGTGGTTGGATTTCAGATCATCCGATGATAACACACTACATGGAACAGGTAGACGTATGGTAGATACTACAAGCGGTATTACTCTAGAGATTACAAAGACGGCCGGTGCTGGTGGTAACCTGAATTGTTATATCTATCTATTTATGGATGCTCAAATTAACATTTTAGATGGCAGGTTGTAAATATTATGTACTAAATATATATAATGGACTTTCCAAAATTTCCTCATAGTGCAATGTTTGTTGGTGCAACTGCATGTGGTAAAACTGAATACTTATTAAAACTACTTGAAAGTAAATATAAAAATCACTTTGAATACATTGTTATTCTATGTCCAATAGTTTTAGATAATAAGACGTACCTATCAAGAAAGTGGTTACTCGATGATGAAAGCGTATTTATTCTTTCTGATGTAGAATGTAAATTAAGTGAATGGATTAGACTATTTACCAATGTTTTTAAGGGCCATGAAACACTATTTATAATAGATGATTGTTCTGATGAAGGTGAAATAAATAAAAACGTGATGCACTATCAGAACTTGCATTCTCTGGTAGACATAGAAATCACTCCCTATGGGTATTAACACAAAAGTATAATTCAGTTTCAAAAGATGTTAGAGAACAAGTTAAATGGCTTTGCTTGGTCTTTACTAAAGATAGAGATAGTTTTGGAGATTGTTTAAGAGAGAATGATGTTGTGCAAGATAAGAATGAACAAGACAGATTGAAAAAGGATCCACAAAATAAACCATATTCTACACTTATACTGAAATGTTACCAACCAACTAGTTATTATTTGTTGTAGTTTGTTAAAATCCTGCTAAAATTTGTTAGGTGCAAGTGCGACGCTAGTTATACGCTAGTTATAATTTGTTAATTAATAATATAATGATGTGAATACGTTAACTTCATTTTGTTATCAGTAACTATTTTTGCAATTATATATCCATGTTATAAGTTGCGTAAGATTTTCTATCTTATAAATATAGTAATAGATTCCAAGATACTTGATCAACTAACTAATTTAGAACAGAATGTTGCCAAAGAATTAAAACCTAAAAGAACCAGAAGAAAGAAGACTGTAACCACCAATTGAAGAACCAATGGAGGAGAAGTTGATCCTGAAAAAAGGAATAGACTGATTAATTGTGTGCTATCTGGTAACTCTAAACAGCATCTAGGTAAAGAATATACTGAACAACAAATAAGAGAAATGGATAGTGATGGTATTAATAATATGTCTGCAAGGTATGAAGGCTACCTGGGTGGCCAATGACTAAATCATTAGGGAAATCACTAATTAACTTATATTCTAATGTGGCATGTGGAGTATTAGGTGTCAGCAACCAACAAGAATTGAATGATGACTTAGAAAACGATCCATTTCTTAATACAGCTCTACAAAGATTTACATGTGATATGTACTATAAATTTGGTCAATGTTAGCGCCAGTTAGTGTAGCCATGAATACAGGTAGACATTATGTTAAAAATTCTAGTACTAATAATAGTAATAATGACGAACAACAAACACCAGAACAACAGTAGTGGAACAACCAATAGTGGGAACAGCAGAAAGTAACAAAACAGAAGAATCCCATAAGAGTTGAACAAGGTGAGAAGCTTGTTGAACATAATCGCCGTAAAAAAGAAGAATTAAAAAGACTCAATGATAGTATAACTAAACAAGAGGAGCACCATGCTGAAAAACAAACTACAACAAATAATTACCAGTATGTGGGTGTTGGTGCAGGCATATTGTTAATAGGTGGATATATTTCGTATAGTCAAATAAGAAAAAAAACACCAAAGCCACGGTCAATGGAAGAGCCAAAGGTACTTATCAATAAACCTGGTAAAGATATCTTTAACATGGAATAACTTTTTCTATTCCATAATATATAATGGGTACTACGGATTACACTAAAAATATAAAAGAAAGCCTGTATCATGAAGCTGTTGTTTCTGGACTAGCTGTCGGGTACACCATGCTTGCAAAATCACTTTTTAAAATCACACCACCATCCCTTGGTAAATTTGATGTAGAGGATACTGTGAAACTGGTAGCAGTTGTTGCAGTTTCTGATATGACCAAGGACTATCTTGTGAAGCAAAAATAGTGATCATATATAAGATGGCTAGCTTGGCAATGATGGGTATTGGTGCTATTGTAAATGCTCTTGCTTTCTCGGGTAGTAATTTCCTTTTTAGTGCATTAAGGGGAAGTGATGAAGAGAGAAAAAGACATGATCTAGCGGTTGAAACAATGCAAAAGGCTCAAATAGCATGGGCTGAAAAACGACAAAAGCGTATTGATTACATAAATAATGAAATAAGAAAGGAAAACCTATCGGAAAATAGGTTTGATGACTTAGGACTTGCAATGAAAAGATATTCGTTCTAACTGGTACAAAACTTCCAGAACTACCACCGGAGCCTAAACTATCGGACTTTTATAAACCTTCAGAATCACAGAAATTTAGGGAACTAGGATTTATCGCCGTGAGTATGACTGCATTGGGTGGTGGTATTTAATGGTATGAAACAAGAAAAAACAAGAAATAGACCATAAATCTTGCCCCGTTGATTCAACGCCCCTAAGAAATTTGTCATAGGTTAAATAAATTCTATACCTATATTGTAATGGAAAAATATTGTATATACAGTTATTGTAAACAATGTGGCGAGATATCAAATGATGTGAACCCGAATTATCGCTATATTAATGGCAACTATATATATTGGGCAACCTGTAGTAAATGTCTATGCATGAAATGTGAGGGTGTATATAATGGATTGGTATTGTTGAATGTGTAAAAGATATACATATATTTTTTGTATATATTTATATCTGATGGATCAATATAAACGCACCTACTTATAAAAAACAATATAGCGCTATTTTTTATACACATGGGATGATTTTATACAATTATCTGGTAAGTTATTTTGGTCGATATATTCAAATTTATATTTTTGTTGGGTCATAAGTTGTAGATTGCATAAACGATTATCTTCCTTGTTATTATTAATGTGATCAATAACTTTTCCTTCTGATATGTTACCGTTAAAACCTTCCCAACAAACCGATGGACAAAATATCTTTTTTGCCTACCACCATATTTTCTTACATTGCATTGCGTATATCCAGAATTATTCTTATTACCTATGTGGGGTTTCTTTCTAATTTCAATATTTATCATTATTATATAGTTTATATTAATATATCTTTAAAAGAGTTTATTCACGTTTTTGACTTAAAGAGATACCACTTTATTAAAGTATAAAATGAATCAGAAAATATCTAAATCTAATGTAATGAATAAGAGTTATCTTGAAAAACTCGATAAATCAGAACTCATTGAATTGCTTTTAGGGCATGAGAAAAAGGGGTCTGTTGAAACTATAAATGATAAAACAGGATATATTAAAACTCCAAAAAGAAATAAGTGGATTAAGATAAATGGACCTACATATCGAAAACTGGGTAGCCTTGTGTCTCCAGTATCAGCCCCTAGAAAACCTGTGCCAGCACCAAGAAAGTATGTTCCTAAGCCTCACCAAGAAAACCAATCCCTGCACCAAGAACTGATATAGTGCAATTGCAAAAGGCTCTAAGGGATTCAACAAAGTCATTCGAGGTGGGAGTTGTAAATACTAAGGATCCATTAAAACAGCTATCAATGGTAAGAAGTGGTATTACCCGTCGTCTTAATAATGAGCTAATTGAACTGAAAGGTATCAAGTATGTTGAAACACTAAAAGTAAAATTTGAAAAGCAACTTGATAAAGATAAAACAACTACTAAAACGGCTCTTTTTATTTTAATAATAAAGTGATTACGATAATAAATGAAAATGAGATTAATAATGCCTTACAGGTGGCATCGGAACAAATAAGAAATAGTGGATTTCCGAGGGATCTGGGTGGACTATTGTTTCAGTTGATGCACATTATTTTAACATAACCAAATACAAGCCATTAAACGGTTCCAGTTATATTGAACTACCAACAGAATTACAAAATAGTTTAAAGGGGTTAATTAATCTACAAAATCAAGACAATGAATGCTTTCGATGGTGTCATATTAGGCACCTAAACCCACAAGATAGGAACTTGAAACGAATAAAGAAATGTGACAAAGAATACATTAATAAATTGGATTACTCTGGAATTGAATTCCCAGTAGCCATCAAACAGTATAATAAGATTGAAAAACAAAACAACATCAGAATAAATGTATTTGATTATGAGGATAAACAACCATTCCCGATATATGTATCAAAAGAGAAATTCGAAGATCATATGGAACTATTGTTAATAACAAAGGGTGAAAACAAACATTATGTGCTTATCAAGGATTTTAATAGTTTCTTGTACAATCAATCAAAAAATAAGGAAAGGAAACACTTCTGTATGTACTGTCTACAATGTTTCTCGTCGGAAGATATATTATCAAAGCATACGGAAAACTGTATAGTTATCAATAGTGAGCAAGCTATAAGAATGCCGGAGAAGGGTGACAACATATTACAATTCAAAAACTTTCATAAACAGCAAGTGCCATTTGTGCCCGATAATAAGAAATCATATACTGAAGCATACCAAAAACATACAGATTGTGGTTATGGTTATAAAGTTGTATGTCGTTATGATGATAAGTATAGCAAGTCAGTTAATACATATAGAGGTCCAAATGCTGTTAACAAGTTCATGGAAGAAATGTTAAAGGAAGTCAAATATTGTAAGAACATCAAAAGTAAGCACTTTAATAAGGACATGGTAATGACTAAGGCTAGTAAAATAGATTTCAAGAAGGCACATAGTTGCCATATTTGTGGTAAAAAGTATGTTGATAAAGATATTAGAGTAAGAGATCATTGTCACGTGACCGGTGATTATAGAGGATCGGCTCATCAAGACCGTAATATTAACCATAGAATAACTGATAAGATACCTGCAATTTTCCATAATCTAAGAGGATATGATAGCCATTTTATTATGCAACAGATTGGTAAAATTGTCAAAAAGCACTCATATAAGAATAAAGACGGTGAGGTAAAGGAAATGAACATTAACGTAATACCCAATGATATGGAGAAATACATGGCCTTCATGCTTGGTAATAATCTGACATTCATTGATATAGTTTCCAGTTTATGAGTTCAAGTCTTGAGAAGTTGGCAGATAATCTATCTAACGAGTCCGTCAAATATACCAAAGAAGAATTCGGAGATGGAGTGAAATTCGACTTGATGATCAAGAAGGGTGTATATCCTTATGACTACATGGATTGTTTCGAAAGATTTGATGAGACACAATTACCCAATAAAAAGGACTTCTACAGCTTACTATATGATGAAAAGATTACAGATAAACAATATGAACATGCAAAGTCAGTTTGGAACGAGTTTGGTATGTGGACAATGGGAGAGTATCATGATTTGTACCTAAAATCAGATATTACTATTAGCTGAGGTATTTGAGAACTTCAGAAGTACATGCTTACGGTATTACAAGCTTGACCCATGCCAATATTTTACATCTCCTGGACTATCCTTGGATGCTATGTTGAAAATGACTAATGTAGAACTTGAATTGATGACAGATATTGACATGTTCCGGTTTATTGATAGGGGATTAAGAGGAGGTGTATCATATATTGCCAACAGATATGGGAAAGCTAATAATAAGTACATGAAGGATTATAACAAGGAGTTGCAATCAAAGTATCTTATGTATATGGACGCTAATAATCTATATGGTTATGGAATGTCACAGTATTTACCAACAGGTGGATTTAGATGGTTAACAGAAAAAGAAATAAAAAAATATAACCTAGCTAAGTATGCAAATGATAGTAGTAAAGGATTGATATTAGAGGTTGATTTAGAATATCCAGAAAAACTACATGACTCACATAATGACTATCCATTAGCACCAGAGAAGACCAAAGTGACCAAAGATATGTTATCAGACTATTGTAATACAGAATAAGTATAATATATCAGTTGGTGATGTTAATAAATTAGTACCAACATTGGGAACAAAGGAAAAGTATGTATTACAATATAGAAACCTTCAGTTGTATACAGATCTTGGGTTGAAAATAAAGAAGGTGCATAAGGATAAATTTGATAACAGTGACTATCCAGAGACTTCACCATTCTATGACACATCAAACAAGAAAAATATAGGTAAGATGAGGTAGCTGGTGTAACAATCCTTGAATTTGTTGGTTTGAAGTCCAAGATGTATAGCTATATTAAGGACAATGGTAAGTGTGGTAAGACAGCAAAGGGTATCAAGAAGAACATTATTAGGAATAACATCAAGCATATAGACTATAGGAATGTATTATTTGGAAACAAGCAATTGTATCACACTATGAAAACCATTAGAAGTCAAGACCATATGCTTGGAAGCTATGAGATCAATAAGGTGTCACTCAGCTGTTTTGATGATAAGAGATATATATTAGAGAATGGAATAAGAAGCTATGCATACAGACATTATTTCATTGTACAATAAACTAAAAACTATAAACAAAACTCCCGTAGTGAGAATGACCTGCACATTGCGCGCACCTTCAAGGTGCAGGCTAATTTTATATGTAGTGGTTTACGGGCAACCTAATGCCACGCCAGGGACCCTACGACACACACATAACAGGACTACAACATGAACTACGTGATTGGATATGTAGGCGGCACACCTTCCTCACTAGCCCCACGGCCCACAGCCCGCCAGCCATGACACAACTTATAACATATTTTTACTTCATATAAAGCACTTCACTTTTATCTAAATAACTACTTGTGGTTCACATTTATTACTTGTTAATTCCCGTTTATTACTTGTTAATTCCCGTTTATTACTTGTTAATTCCCGTCATTCTTGGTAAATCCCAACATGCAATTAATCTCATCAATGCAAAACAGGTTAATTAATTATTAAAAAAACTTATAAAAACTTAAAAAACAAACCTTTAAAGAAGCTTGAAAACAGAAAACGTTAAAAGTAAACATGTTTACATTATAAGGTATCATATTTCAATATAGTTTTAAAGAATCATATTTCAATGACATCATAGCATTGACTATATTTAATTAGACATCAGATGTAACCGACATCACAGTAGTATAGGACATGGGGTGTTCCAGCTCATTCTTTATAGCTAGCTATAAAAGTGTGCTGGTTCCCCCATGTTCTATACTACTGCTATAGAGTTTGACCTTTGACGGGTCTACGAAGAGTAAGAAAAACCTTTCAAGGTCTTGGCAGGAGTGTCGATCTGTAAGTTGTAGCTGGTATTCTCCTTTTTCATGGTGATCACTTTGCTTCGGAGTATTCTTTCAAAGGGTAATGCTAAGCGGCTGAACCGTGATATAAGAGCACTCGCAAGGCTCTCGTTATTTACCTTGTCAAATTCCAACGCAATGTTCGTTAACTTGTAAGTAGTTTCTGCACACTTGGCTGCAGTACTTCCTGAAGCCGCTGTACCAGCATCTTTGATGACAGAACCGTACGATGCAAAATGGAGAACGAACCATCATGTAAACCAGGTTGGTAAAAAGGTAAATCTCTCGTCAATTCAAACATTTTCCCAAGGGGGATACAGAAGGTATTGCCGTAGGCTGCAACTATCGCTTTTTCCTCGTCAGTTCCCACATGATCAGTCGCATTCACTTGCAAAGCGCGGATAGTACCGTCGTTAGGATTGATACCCTCCAGGATCAGATTATTCTCACGTTCAAACTTGGGAAGACAGAGGTCTCTATAGACAGCGAGCACGTTGTAATCATTCACATTTTGCACCTCGTTGCCGTTCAGTGTGATTCTGAGGTTCTGCACAATACTCTTACCAATATTGCTAACGATAGTGCGCTTCGTATTCCTACCCGTAAGCTCAAGATCAAACAAAAGCTTAAGACTTCCGAATATCACATCGTCCTGCCCCATGTTGGGTACCTCAACATACAAGTCTACATTTTGATTGATTGTAGATGGAACGTGGCTCACTTTGACACGCTGCTTCTTCCCTTTCATCGCCAGCATCTTTTTAATTTCCGCGTAAGGATCGAGCTTCTTTCCGAATATTGCAGATGTCTTACTCATAACTGTTTATTACTAGGTGACTTTGGTTGAAATAAATGCCTATAAATCCCACTTATAAACCTGGAGACGATTTAACGCCTAAGGAAAATATTCCAGACGACACAGACGGATCCTTCAGTAGACCTAAGGATCTCCCTGCCCATCCTGGTACCAGTTCTACGCAAACACCGGAAGAGCGACAGACGCAGGAAAGTACACTAAGCTAAAGAAAAAAACTCAAAAATTCTAAGATTGACGATCTCTATGAACCATACTTGCTCTATGATGGAATAGAGATCACGAAAAAGAACGGTGAGTTTCGATCTGTTAGTGTCATAAAACAGAAGCTAGGAAGCACTTTGCGAGCCATAGGGTTTACAGAGTATACCACGCGAAATAAGGGAAGCAAAGCCATGGTCAGAAACTCTTGAACGATCTAGATTGTGTTGAGGATGCACAAAACGCAGACGATATAGAGACGATACCACTTCTTGAGAATGTTTTAGATGATACGGAGAGCCTTATGTCAGAGACTTCCTTCAACGGCGAGACGTTTACTGAGCGAGAAAGAAGAGGGTTAAATCTCGAGCTGAAAACCTTGTGAGGCAACCTGAAACAGATGAAAAGCAAGATGATCTTCTACGATGGTGAGATTGGAAAAGCAGAAGCCAAGATAAAGAGACTGCAGACGAAGAGAGTACAGTCTGAAATATCTGTTGAACAGAAACTAAGTTGGGAGAATGATATGGAGGATTCCCAGAAGGAGCTTGAACGACTCCAAAACCAGAAAGAAGCTGTACAAGCAGCGCACGGTTTACTATCATCCGAGCGGGAGGAGGGAGTAAAAGGTTTATGCGAAAAGAACTTGAAAGACTTGGAAAATGTTTAAAATACTTAGCACAGAAGGCAGGTGCAGCTCTCCCTGGAATCATCGGTACGATCGTGTCCTTCTTCTTCAGAGTTGCCGCAAAAGTGGTGGAATTTGCAGCCAGGCATCTATACATCGCTATGGCTGGCATTGTTTCTATTGTTATAGGATACATAGGTAGGAAGGGCAAAAGATCATAAAGACTTGCCCGTCAGGACGGAGCCGCAGGCGATCGCATTCGTGTGTGGAATATCTACACATGAAACACTTAGCATCTGGAACTGCTTTTGCTATTTAAGCCACATATAAGCGAGAATAAGTACTACTCCTGTTGTAACTAACACAGCCTTGGTATCATCGTGTGTGTAAACCCATCGTCGAAAGGCATGGGTACTTTCATTCTTCCTAGTATACGTCGCGTGTGGTAGTAGACATGGAATCGAAAGATGCTGTTGATACACGCATGTGATGGAAGAGGTAAAGATCCAGTCATATGTTTGGCAGATATCCCTAGTGCTGTTGTTGAGCAATGGGCTGCAAAGTTGACCTGAATGTTCCCGTAATCCATTGCTTGCCCTTGCTTGATGGGATACTTGCTAAACTCTGGCTAAACTCTGGAAATATCACAGGGAAATGTGACTCTGTAGACACGTACAGATCTTGACGTTCAAGCTTCGTGATACCCAGAGGCCATCTCCTGTTCGATTTGTACTTAGCTTTGGGGTTATTCGAATAAATGTTTATCTTTTTTCTATAAGAAAGATGACCCCTAAACAATTGTATATTACAGATATCGACAAGCCCACGCTTTTTGACGATTACCTGAGGCAGTGTACAAGGATCGCTTTAAAGTCGATCAGTATACGACCTACGTGGTTAAATATTTACAGCGACAACGATTTCGCTATTTGGAAAGTGGCATCTGGCTAGAGGGTTACTAGGATCGAAATCATGAATGGTTTGTACCGGATCGAGGACCTGGCAATATATATCAACAAGCAAGCTGATGGAAAGGCTATGGTTTTTGTGCTAAAAAACGGTCGATGTAGGCTCCGAGTCAACGATGGATTCACAGTTGTTATTCACAGACCTCTTAGGGAACTTATGGGTCTACCTGACGTGAGGAAGTATTTCACGAAGGGCGACTACGATGGGATCTACAAGACAGACGTTTACCATAGACTACGACTGGTCTGCCCACAGCTTGATGAAAACGATTGCTTCCTGACTGGTAAGAAATCTAAGATTCTTGCTATGCTACCTATGAAAAGAATGTATTTTCCTTAGGGCTCACGATGCATTTGCTTATAGAATAAAGATGAACAGCATGAAATTATATCTGACATTACCGCCAAATGCCCCCGAGGGCTACACTATCCAGGAGGATGAACGTCAGGTCTACAGATTGAAAAAGATTGAGGAACAGTATCTTTGCAAAGAAATCAAAAAGCGTGACGGACTCGCAAAAACGTTGCAAGATGCATGGCACCTGGGTTCGCTACTGTGACCATGGCTTACATGGACTTAGTGTGATCACAACCAGCTGTGGCCTTGGTGCATTAGCAACAGGACTCGGTGCGTCTTTATGCATTGCCATGGGAGGTATCACATTAGCCATGGGAATCGGACAAGCCGGTCTTAAAAATGCTTCAAAAAGGCTAAGTGCGAAGTCACAGAAACATGAAAATATAAGACTGCGCGCCGAGAGTAATACCCCATTCACACCTAAAGTTTAAACATGTTTTAATGTGGTTTTATAACACCATGTTTTCTATATACCCGTTCATACCACAGTAAAACCTGTTTTAATGAAGCCAGTTTTAATAAACCTAGTTTTAATAAAACAACCTGTCGAGGTTGTTTTATTCGTGTTTTATCTAAAACCATGTTTAAACATAAACAAAAATGGCCGATCGCTGGCGTGCTCGTGCAGCACAGAAATTAGAAGATAAATGAAGCAAAATATAAAGAATTAAATGTAGTTGAACGCGTATTCGAATTAAGTTTTTATTCAGAAGAAAACCTTTTGGTGTATTTTAAGCTGGTGGAACTATTATAGTGGTTAGGGTTATTATGGTGTAGCTAACCAACTATCAGATAGATTCTTTATAAACTTTATTCATGGTTTTGACCAGAGATTATTTTTTACTCCTTTCAGTGAGGCTTCAAGTCAGAATATTGAGCATACTTAATTTTGTTCTTGATCGTGGCAAATGTGTTTTGAAGTTTAAGTGTAAATGGTACATGTAAAAACCGAGTTTTAATGAAAATCAGTTTAATTAAAACCAGTTTAATTTAAACCAGTTTTGTTAGGTGTGAATGGAGTATAAGTTAAATTCTGTTGTTGATCTCATCTCCAAAGCGATTAAAAATGGTGTCGTAAGCGACTATGAGTTCAGCTTAATCATGCAGGAAAAGCAGCGCTATATGGTGTAAAAGGAACAGATGCGGCAGAGAGTAAAGCGTATCGTAAACATATTAATGAACGGGAGCGTGCTGATCTAGTCGCACAAGGGAGACAGCAAGGGAAAAATGAGGTTCTAAAAAAACTACAATCTGTTCAATATGCCAGCGCTACCTAGACAAACCTCCAACGTACACACCCTGTTACGCAGACAGCAACGCGGAACATAGTTCCAAGGCGCAAAGCGTTAGCATCTGCTGTGATGCAGTTTTGTAAGTACCATATTTACAAAACCACAGCTTACCATGTTCCTTCAGCACAACCAATCACATCCCCAGTGGTTTGATTATGAGCAACTCATTATCATGTACAATACGTCGCGATTTCTAATACAGCTCTTCGGTCACGACCTCGAGATTTCGCAGGCAGGCTATTTCTACACAAGGTTCGCAATAAGGACCATCCGTCTGCGTTGACGCATCTTTAAACTTGACTTTTCGGATAGCATTCTCCAATTCTTCTCTTGACATTTTTGACCTTCCTTTCATACCTAGACAAGCCGCTTCTTTTTTCAGGATGTTCATGTTTGTTTGTAAGGCTGGTGTCAACCATATAAACCTTTAACATACTACAACTCGGTGAAGCCCTCGTCATCATCTTCAGACTCACTAAGGTAACAAGCGGCATATCTTTCCACCTCCTTGTATTTGCACTCTTCCAAGTAGGTTTGTACGTAATAGTTGTGCCCCTGCCTATAAATCCCTGCTAGTTCGATTATTGCTGTACATTCGCAAGGTTGTTTTTCAGGCACCTTTTTGTTATGGAAGTTGGTTCTAATTTTACCCTCCCACCCCTTTAGCTTAAGGTTAATATAACGATCTTTCTTCACACTTATATTAGTGAAGCAATGCCCCTCCAAAACCTCTACCTTATCCAAGATCTCGTCGTACTTAGCCAACCACTCAGGGTAGTCACGAAGATCGAACGACAATGTAAAAGCAGAATTCTCGCTATGTTGAGAGACACCACACTGCGAGAAGATATTTTTAGGGGTCTTTATCAGCAACGGAGATAGCTTGCCCTGATCAAGGTAACCAATCATATATCTCTCGTCTTTGCCCTTGTTTGCAGAAATAGAATCGCTCAGGACTAGATTTTCTATATTAAATCTTCGATATTGTATGGTGTTATGTTACTGTAAAATTCTTTTATTTGACTGTCTTGTCTCCAAATCTCAACATCCTATCTATTAGATGTTCTTCAAGTCTCAACTAGCATCGGGTAATGGGCTTCGCGCTTTGCCACAGACCCAGATCATGACATACGCAACTGCCTCCATTATACGTGATATGTTTGGGATAACAGTACCAGCACAACATTTTATCTTCAACCACAAGGCTCTGCCAACACTTGCATCTATCATACTCGTCAAGTATGCGTTCACAGTCATCGCATTGTTGTTCCATCACTTTATCTTATGGTTCTTGCAAAACATAAGATCCGGTATAGTGTCATTACGAATCTCTAGACATTTTTCCACAATTTTTCAAGATCCTCTTACTCGTCCTCTGAAAAGCACCAGTCTATGACTCTGTCGGGATGCCAGGCTAATGAGTCATGAACTGATCCGGAACATACTCGAGTGTCCATGGGCTCTCCTCAACAGCTCTGCTGCACATATCCTCAGTCTTGAGATGATCCGGAATATGCTTGAGTGTACAGGGGTCATCCTCAACAGCTTTGATCCACATGTCCTGAGTCATTACATTTCTAAACCGAGTCATGTCTCTTTATTAAGTAGACCAAACCCTCAACCAGCATAGGCCTTGAGTAGGGACTTTGCCCCTCTATACTCAACTTCTGCATGATACTGTCAGGTTTGGAGAGACCTATTTCGTATGCGTCAATTTTTTGATGATGTCAGCAGTTTTTAGGGTTTTACCTACCTAAACTATTCATCTTTTGTCTATTGAGTGGCCAGAGAGTCCAGAAAATAGGTTCCCTGAAGGTCAACTTTTGTCACCAATCTTCAGACTTGTACACATTTACATTTCTACAATCATGAAGGCAACAAAACCAGGCACAAATCAGGAACCTTTGCAATTCCAGAAGAATCACTTTGATAGCCTGATATGAGTAGCTAATTGTCTATACAAATACCAGAGAAGGAAAGAGCTTATACGAGAGAACCTGGAAAACCAACCAAAAGAACTAATCCGGGCCTACACATACCGCCATGGATTTACCACCATTACTAAATATTTCTTAGGCTTGGCAGGCAATGACATTTAGACTTTTAGTGCTCACTCTACCAGGAGTGCATCCACCAACAAGGCAGAGGACGTAGGAGTACCAATGAAGAGACGATAGCCAAAGAAGCTGGTTAAAGAGGAACGAGCACGTTTATCTAGCATTACAAGTTGCCCATATGCCAAAACCTTGGAAACGAACTTCTGGACAGTTTATACACACATATTTACTTGGGTTAGATTTTATATAGGATTAATGTACCCTTATGGTGCATGATATTACAAGTTATCATATGGTTAGAGTTTTTCTCGCACTGTGATTGGCTAATCTACACGAAATATATGCTATATTTTTATTTTCTACCGAGAGTGCAATTTTTACTTACTTTTTAATTCTACAGTGCATAAAGCTGATATTTTTTCTCTGATTGGCTGAAATAGCGTGCAAAAAACTGATATTTTTTTCGCTGAGTAAAGTTATTGTTTTCTTGAAAAACGAGAACTTGTCAGTAAATTTGTTCCATAATTTTCTCAACGTAAAAAGCATTTTCTTTTTACGAAACAAACTGACAATTAATCATAAATATTCACAGTTCAATTATTCCTTTGTTTCGACATAGTCATTAAGGAGAAGTGCCAGTGCTCTCCACCGTAGAGATTAACAGCAACTTAAGGTTAGTGAGGTTATATCTACAGCGCGTTGAAGGAGTTTTGTGTTTAATTCGATTGTTTAACTTAACTTTTTATACATCATCGGTACTTATTAAGCATATGTAAATATTTTTGTGACATAAACGCAATATGGAACGATTTTCTACTACAAGCGAAGAAGAAATTAAGAATTTACAAGATAAAGCACTGCTTTTACTTCAACTAATTTGTATTGAATTAACATGGATATATTACTCTAAAATTTATTCATCTGCGTGTTTGCACGCATATGTTTGAATTGGGCGTCCTATCCTATGAAAGTTAAGTTTTAAGCTACCATTTTGAAGTTAGCAAGGTTCCGGAGTATTAAGCTTGTCAACCCTTTTGCGCCGGACTTTAATTTCATTAACCAATCAGAAACCTTATTCGTTTCAAGTGTTTACGCAACCTGGCGTTTAATTTTAGGCCGGGGCGTCCACGAGATCACCAAAATATACATACGCAACCACGAGGCCACGAGGACAGATTGGTTTTACATTGCTTAATCTTTTCCCAATCTTTTCCCATTTTCTTTGAAGCACTTATCTACACCTTAACGTTTCACCCCTTTATATTTTTTAAATCCTTGCAAAAGAATGTAAGGGTCAACACATTCTCATGACAGCTGCTCATCACATAGCTCTATTATAGGAGTATGCTAAATATAACATCACGTTATCTAGCCATGTATAAATATTAAATAAACCAATTTTAAGATTTTGGCTAGGAACGTAGATTTCGAGTCAGCATTCTGCTGAAGCTGGCTAGCTAACTATACCTAGCCATACTTATTCCCATTCTTTTAAAGTTTTTATTCAGTTTGGTATATCAATATTTATTTTTATGTTGGGGTTGTGGCTATCTAGCTATAGCTCCTGAGCTACCTCTAAAAAGTGAAAGTAGCCAAATGCAGTTTTTAGCTAGCTACAACAATTTTTATGATGCTAAATGTAATTAGGTAACTACACATTTTATTACTGTCATGAAAACTTATTCTGCAAAGTAAATTTTGTTAACTGGACAGGGTAACGATGGGCTGTTTCCTGTGTTTTTATTTAAACCGTTGTGATAAAGTTTTTTTGAAAAATAGTATTACGCCTATTACTCATGTGTGACACACGGTTTACCTGTAATAAACGTTCAACCTGGTGTTAACAACTGGCTGTTTTGTGTGTGTTTTTATTTAATTTGAAGCTGTGATAAGTTTTTTTGGAAAAGGCTACTACGCCTATAGGCATGTGCTAAAAGGGTATTGAGCATAAACGCATGTGCAACACGGTCTACCTGTACTAAGCTCAGTCCAGTGTTAACGACGGGCTGTTTCCTGTGTTTCTGTTTAACTGAAGTTGCATTAAAGTTTTTTGGGGAAAAGGTGTATATTACACCAATATGGATGTGCAACATTGTTTACTTGTACTAAGCTCTCAGCCTGAAGAAATATTCATTTTTGAATTTTCACGGGGAACATTCTCCGAAAAATAAAAAAGGTTGGCCGACTGTTTCTGCTATGACGGGGTAGCAACTGCGTTTTTATTTCAGCTAAAGTTATATTTTTAAAATTGCATTGCAATTGAAACACTTAAATGTTGTAGCCGCCTTACTAGATTTACGACATACTGCATACCTGTACTAAAACGCTCCACCTGAATGTGTGACAGTGTTTGCGGTTCTTATTAGGCACTCCACTGGACATTCAACGCCAGGCCGCACAGTTACTTGTGGCTTAACCCGGTGTTTCGACGTCGGTTCTCTCGGCTAGTTGAGAAAAACTACCAAACTGTTGTGAATTAGACTTGCACGACAATGTTGATTTCATGTGAAGCTCCTTTTATATTTTGTTAGTGTTCATAACTGAAGTTAGTTGTACTGAGTCTTGTGACTTGTCTTGGTGTCTGTTGATATCCCCCAATAGCGCGGCATACCTTTTGAGCGAAAATAATTGAGCGGTAAAACTGTTTTTGAGAGTTTTCGCAGGTCGCACCGAGTCTATCGATGGTGTAACATCGTTCCCGGTCCCTTCCTGCGGTTCACACAGGTGTTTTCGATTTTCTGAAAATAGTACGCATGCGCATTAACGACTTGCCTCCCAGAAGATGCTAACTATGTTATAGTTCCCAGTCCCCTCTTTTCATCAAAGTTGAAAGACTAAGACGAAGTGCACAGTCTATGAGTAGGCTAGAGTGTGTTGTGATATTCGAATCTCGGGGTTTTTTCATGGTGATCAAAATAATACTTCTGGCCGCATTTCCAACCTCGTTTCTAGAGCTTCTTCTTCGTTTTGACCTACTGGTGGCGGTTTAGGTTCCGTCCCAATGGAAAAACCTAGCAAGGTTGGCGGGGGGGGACGAGTATGGTCGCGTTTCTTTATCCTTATCCAGCCGTCATTCTCAAAAATTAATCTTGGCTTAGCCAAGAAGATTGATTTGATCCATTTTATCCTACGTACGTTCATAAAATAATGTGCGCCCAAAATGCAAATCGGTCTTTATGTATCATGAATGCTCTATATGCATTACATAATAATTTTTATATTACATGCCGCACGCTCTCGATGCAGCGAATTGCGTACGTATGACCATTTGATTTCTCTCGCAGCGCAGATGGTAAAGACGCATGTCTTCTTGTTTCCATTTAATTTCATTCAGGCGTGACATAAACAAGCTTTGTTTTTCTTTTGAAATAATTACTATCTCGCGCATAATTTATTATAAATTAAAAAAAATTATTATGAATTAAAAGATATGATCACTTCTTGCCTAATCTTCCTCAAGTATCATCTAGGGACAGAATAAACAACAATAGTGTAGTAGCATGATGGCATATCTTTCGTTTTTGATTGCATCTTTCGTTTTTGATTGCTGGAAATTACTCGTGATTTAATTGATAATATCATAATTCGTTAAAATAATATATTCAGGCGTGGTCCTAGCAAAGGCTTCACCCTCTTTTCTAGCGGGTTGACCTTGTGCCCTGGATGAAAACCTGTCTTTCTCTTGCTTCAAAAAGGGAGGACTGATACAGTATTTTAACAGGACGAAAACAGGGGGTTGCTCTCACAGCCTGTGTCGGAAAATAAATTTGAAAACTATTTAATTCAAGTATAGGTATTTTTTTGGAATGTCATTTTAATTGGCGTCATTTCCATTTTTAACACCGTTCGTGCTTCGAGGCTCGTTACTGCGTGCTGATAGGACTTTAGTTGCTCACTTGATGACAGTAAAGTATAATCTTTCCTAGTTAGTCCCATGGCGATTTGGATGAAGTGCGTAAAAATAAAAATAATAAACTGTGTTAAACATCGTAATATTTAATGATACACAATTGTAGTTACCTTTCCAGCAAAATGAGAGATTGAGGAATATAGCATATCAAACATGGCTTATATATGAGAGCACTGCGCATGTGTAGCGAAAGCGATAAACATGCGTGCAGAATCGTCAAGAAACTCGATTTCCGACTATCTTCGATTGTAGAAAATCCCGCATATCTTGCAATAAATTTTATGAACCGTGGTTGAAATTAAACAATCATCTACAGATTTATGCTCGGTTTATATGATAAATTAGTTATCTCACTTGTTCTCGAAAAATATCGTCATATTTTTTTCCTAAAGGCTCGTGAAATATGTAAACGAGAACATAAAAAACTGAGAAAAAATATTTCCGATATTTTTCTCGGCACTGTCCAATAACTACTACATATATAACAGACAAAGAAATATATAGTTTTGTTAGATGATGTCCAGTTTTTACTCAACTCTTTGTGAACCCAAAATAGGTGGCTTTGAAATCTTATTTGAAGACTTAGGACCAGAAGCGAAATTATTATTTTCAAAATTAGACAAATGTAATGAAGTTTAAGTAAAATACTAATTTAGCCCTGGTTAAGCATTCAAGTGCTCGTATTCATGGCTCACTTCTCTTCTTAATACTGACATTTCACTTCTTTATAAAAATAATTTTTTCTTAGTCAAAACACTTCTTTTCTTTATTCTGATAACTTCTTTTCCGTCAAAAAAAGTTTTTTGTGCTCTGAAAACTACATCACGTGTCGAGTAGTAGTAGGGAGTCACTCAAAGTAGAGTTATAGTTATAAGCCTGTCAAGTCCCGCTTCGAGTATCTGCGCAGATACTCCTCAGCCACCGCTCCTAAAAAAAAGGGAAATTTCCTAAAAAAATCTGCTGACATCGGCAAAAAATTAACGCATGCGCAGCAACGCGGAATAAGTTCCAAAAACCCGACGACATCCGACAAATCCAACGGCATCCGACGACATCCAACAGTGCTAGCGCAGTCTGCGACTCTATCATACGCAAGTTGAGCAGAAAGGGAAAGTCCCTAACTCAAAGCACAACCCAACCTCGTCCCCAGGGCATCTTGTATCTTTTCTGACCCCGGGACGGCGATACGAACATGACCCTGCTGGAGGAGGCCTCGTCACGTGACCCTCCAATACACAGTTTTTCTGTGTGTAATATTTAATGAGATTTGTCTCAATTAACCAAAGTTTTATATATAACCTTGCAGAGCTAACGAGCTCGGCGTTTTACGTCACAGATACGTGCGGCGAGTTTGTTTTGATTCCTGTGTCATACTCATACGCAACACACAAACTGCTCGCATATTGCCCTTGATTGTTTTCTAAATGTATAAATATACAATCATGTTATTTAGGCTGCTGTTTACTTGAAGAAATTCAAGCAATTTAGTTATTTGTATGTTACTGAATTGGTTGGCTAGCAAGCACTGGGTTGCAAAACTTGTAGCTAGGGGAAACTTGGAAATTGGTAAATGATTTGCCCACCTGGACCATAATCCTTCGTTGGTTCTCTAAGGTGCAAATATGGCTACATAATTTTCAAATGGTCGTGTCATTCTAGGTGCCTGACTGAAAGTAGCTAGGCAGAAATTTAACTTCGCATTAACATTTACATTCTTTATTCATTTTGGCTGAACTTTAGAATTCTCATTTACTGTAAGTTCATATCTGTAGATAGATAGATAGATGTGCATATTTTACATGGCTAGCCTCACAAATATCGAGGGATATACCCTGTCTATTATTTCCAGGAGGGGCCATAGACAGGATACCTGTCTCTCTTTTCTGCTCTCGCGCTTCGATGGTCTGTCCTGCTTTTTTAACCCTGCTTTTTTTAGCGCGCTATCGCTGAAAAGAGAGACAGGAATAACCTACCGTAGGAATGCAACTGCTACTTTCTGATTGGCTAATTTTTGCAGGGCAGTTGCGCAACAATTTTGTTGATCCGTGGCCGGATCAACTAAACTAATAAAGAAAGCTACACCCTTTTAATTATATTATAGTGAGGCTGATGATTAAAATGATGGATTTAATTTATTTCATTCACTATTTCCATTTCGAAAGTCATCTCGAACATTGTAGTTCAACTTTATTTTTCGATTAAACCTAAACAATTAAAATCTGTAGTTAAAAAATTTAAAATGTAGTTGATACCTTGTGTATTCTTATGGTAAAAGTTTAATCTACCAACTTCTACCCAGTGTGTGTTTGGAGTGTACATGTGCGCTTCATGTGTTTCCTGAAAGTTCGCGCTTGAACTCTAAGGACTATTAGGCTACTCACTCGGGGTGCTTAATACCATGTTACAGTATACAGTTGTATACTATTTTAATGGTGTATATATCAGAAGGAGAGCGCCGTGGGCGGAAATAATCTATCAAGATTTCGAGGTGTGGATGCTTTTTCCATGCCCAACACGAATAAAGATACTATTCTTTCCTGTTCAGAAAGTACAACCAGGCAACAGTAAACAACGTTCTATCTAAATGTCATCGGTTAAAAGGTGTTTTAAATGGCGATGGATCGAGCTGGCAGCAGCATGTGCGTTTACTGATGTTTTTCAATAAATTTGAGTTTGGTGGGATATTTTTAAAAGTTCAAACTTATTAAAAATTATTATGCGGTAACTGCATTGTTCTTTCTAAATGTTTAAGCGATTTCTCGCGATTTTATTTGACTAAAGCTAGAATTTTTGGTCTTTAAAGTCTCAGTTATATAGCTTAGCTAGCTAGCTACTTTAGGCCGCCATCAAAAATATGTTATGTTCGCGTCCTCCGACCGACTCACTTTTGGCAATAAAAGCCCGAGTCGGTAAGTCGGAAAAAACCCGGAAAAAACTTTTTGATCCAAACGATATATATTTGAAAAAAAAAATTCGTGAGAACTAATTTTCCCAAAATTGACTAAAACTCGCGAAAATTAATTCCCGTAAAAATTAATATCTTTAGGGTACTCATGGCAAGTTTACAGACAGGGCGGCGAAAAAAGGGTCTGTCGAGTGGCGCTATACTGTTTTTTGGCCCTGGGAACGAATTTTGCCCCCATCTGAAAATCCCGGGAAAAAATACGCCCGACCGACCGACTCATTTTTGCGGGGTCTTCAGGACGCGAACATAACATATTTTTGATGGTGGCCTTAGGCTAATTAATGTTTGTTTTTAATCCGCCATGTTTGAAAGTGACTTCCAAAATAATTATGCGAATATTTAAAAACAATACTGTGAAATTTAAGTGGCTATATAATATTTTTGATTTTGAAATCAGTTGTCAGTTTGAATGTTAACTGTCAAGGTAGGTTATTCTAAACTCTCTTTTTTCTCTTCTCTATCAAAAATATCAAAAAGGGAAAAATGATGAGTTTAGTTTACTAGACTAGGAGGGGCCATGGCTTAGATGGAGAGTCTGTATTACTGCTTTTATATGATGACCAAGATTTTGCTGTACGATCCCAAAGTTGCTTTTTTATTATTTTTTTGCACAAAATTTATTTAAACAATAGTTTATTTAAACAATAGTTTAGAATTCTCATTTACTGTAAGTTCATATCTGTAGATAGATAGATAGATGTGCATATTTTACATGGTTAGCCTCACAAATATTGAGGGATATACCCTGTCTATTATTTCAGGAGGGGCCATGGCTTAGATGGAGAGTCTGTATTACTGCTTTTATATGATGACCAAGATTTTGCTGTACGATCCCAAAGTTGCTTTTTTATTATTTTTTTGCACAAAATTTATTTAAACAATAGTTAACTGAAACTGAATTCGTATATGGTGCACTCACTGCTTGCAGTTATATATATTGGGTGAAAAAGGCTTCAAAAATGTATATACTTTAGAAGTCTTTTTTGCTTTTACATTTTGTGGCCTTAACATTTCCAAAAAGCCACCCATTACTGATAAATTCTGCTTTTTCTTTTCCTAATGACATGTTTTAAAACGCCTTAGAGCTTTTTTTATTTTTTATTCAACAAGCTTACATTTATTGCATACACAGTTATACAAAAACAAGGTTTTTTTTGTTTAAAACATAAATAATGCAAAAATTTTATCAAAAGCATTATGCTGGTTTGAAAATTGAAGTCGACAAGTCCACATGTGATCTGTTTTGTCGATTCAATGTATCACTGATAGTTTAGAAAGAATTGTTACAGTAAAGTATTACTACCTTAAAAGAAAAAAATGTTTGGGGAATAATTTTTTGAGGAAATTATTTTGGGGATTTGGGACCAAAATTAGTTCCATAAAGTCACACTTTTTAAAGGTCAACAAAATTCTGCTGCTGTTTAAAAAACGATTTTTAATTGATATATACATCTATTTATTGTTATCATTCTGCTTGGAAAATATTTAAAATGCCAAACTAGCTAACCGTGAAGATTAATTCAGTATTCTCATAAGACCATCCAATCACAAAAAGATATCAGCAAAAAGATATTCTTTGCAACTAAATTTTTCGTTTACTGGCATAATTTTAGGTTGAATCTTATCTGACCTATTTCTGAGGTTAGAATAGCTTTTAAAATTTTCTGAACCTGTATCTTGTATCTTGTACATATTCCCACCGGATTTACACAGTTTTTTTAATTTGAAGTAGTTTATCACTGTACGTTTGACAATCGTTCAGCGTGAAACTGACAGTTATGTACTTTTAACTTATTTTCAAATACATTGAATTTTGAACCTGTACCTTAGTCAAAATTGATATGCTGTCAAAAACGGCTTATCGGAGTCTCTGAAAAGGGCTAAATTCTGAAACTCCGAAAGTATGATGATAATAGAACTATATTTTGGCTCAATTTCATCAAACCAATCTAAAACCATATCATACCAAATCTCAAGTCAATATTTTAATTTCTACTGAAGTTATGGGACCTCGAACTGAAAAGGACACTATATACTATATATACCCCGTTTTAGACTTATTTTGTTATTTTTTATGTTCACTGCTTTGTAATTATATAGTATTAAAAGTCTTGAGATAATCACAGTGGTGAGCTGTTCAATATCTACCACTATCTTCAGTACATCCTGGATTTAACCATATGCCAGATTGAGCGCTCAATCAAAGCGTGACCTAAAATTTGATTGAGTTCGATTTCTGAAATTTCTTCATAGCGTGTTAAAAAAGGCCTAGCAAGAATCAGTTTAAGAAAATCTTCCTACCTTTTCTCTTCCTCAAAATGGCTGTGTAATTTTTTTATGCCTCATGTAAAATTATCTTTTATCGGATTGGTCTAAAAGTACTCCATAACAAGTTTTGAGTCAATAACTTTATTTTTTTACCGTTTTTAAGTTATTGCACTTTGAATTTTCTTGAATTAGGCCGGGTAAATGTGCAGTCAATGATAAAATGGCTTCGACAGTTAACCTACTGGCTTTTTATATTTTTTATGGTAACCAAAGCATATAAAGTAATAAAACATGCCCACTAATAACAACCTGATATAATTTAAAACGTAATGATACATATATTTTGTAAAAAAAAACATTTTCGATATTTTGTGCAAAATTATTTTGTCTATAAAGGACATGGGCGGCACTAGGTCTCTCAGCTAGTAATTTTATGTACCGTCATTCTTTGCATAAAGCTGCAAATTAAACCTGGCCACTTGGAAACAAGTTGAGTTTCTTTCTTTTGTTCTTATCTTGATAGTTTGCTAGGTATTCTTGCGGTCGGAATGTCCCTCCTTCGTGCTCTCCGATGGGGTACAAAGTGGACTTTTCACGGTCAAACCTTCACAGTAGCAACCTTAATTAAACAGAATTTACAAGCAAAACGGCGTTAAAATGTCGCAAAATGGCAAAAATTAAGCAGTATCTAAAACATATTAAAGATTTGACTAAAAAAAAAAAGAATTCCTTGAAAAATCCAGTATTGTATTTATGAAGGTTTCACCACAAAAACATTATGATTACGGCATTTGTACACCATTTCATAATGGCTGCTTAACCTGAATACTGGCCCGTGATTGGTTCAACCAGTATTATGACGCGATTCCGACCGCAAGAATATAGTGTGCTAGGTAGCTACTTTTCTAGTTTTATTAAACTTTCCCAGCTATTGAAATATTTCCATGTAAGCAGTATTACTTTATGATGTCTATTTTATACTCTCATTGCTTAGTAATGCTTTTTATTAAATTTTTCACTTTAAAAAAACATGATGCTGATACAGCTCCTCCGCCATTTTAATACGAACGGCTTCCTCCCGTCCGTCACAGACTCGCCACCTCGCCAAAATGTTTTGTATGACGCAATAATTATGTGACATATCCTCGCCAATCAGGTTTCATATCGGACCAGCCTCCTCCAGGGCCATGTTCGTATCGCCGTCCCGGGGTCAGAAAAGATACAAGATGCCCTGGGGACGAGGTTGAGCACAACCGCTTTTCCTAGTTGGGATCCTACTTATAATAGAGAGAAATGAGCTGGTTGAATGCAATCAGCAAACTATACAGCGCTGTATCAGCGCCGGTAGCAGCCACTCGCGACGCTCTTGCTGATCGACTGAAGAACGTGCGAGATACTGTTACTCTTTTATTACAACAGGGCAAAGGAACAACTTTCGAGAGGGACGACGCTCCACGATGAGGTCGAGTAAGAAGCACAAAAGGACTACTACGACACGGAGGATATACAAGACGAATATCAGGGAATCGAAGACTTCAAACACATGTTCCCGGGAGAAAGAAGCAACCAACGGATCTAGAAGGGCTCGAAGATATTCAGCACATATTCGATGAAAATGATATACTGATGCTGGAGGATTGGAATCGTGTCAAAACATGGAGAATCAACAAGAACCTTAACCAACCCTTCGTGCGTGCTATCATGGATAAAATCACGCCAAGCATCGAGATAAGAGTGAGAGTTGTTTATAGATTCAGCTGCAACATCCACAAAGGTAGAGGGGATTCATCTCCTTACTGGAAAACCAAAGGCTCCAAGTCGCTATCAAGCATCGCGGACATCGAAGCTTTCATAGAAGAATGCGAGATGAAGCGTCTCGATCTGGAAGATGGTGAGTTTTGGAGCAAAGCATACCTTCCTGCGGTGAGAACTATAGACACCCCAGGAGCCTACGAAGGGAAAATCGTGTTCGATCATGTGCAGATCAAGATCATAAGCACCAGGGAGCCTCTGTTGGAATGTGGACCTCTTCCTGACTGGCTACGGAAGAAGAGATGCATCTACGGTATTGATGGTAAGGACGAGAGAACGGACTATTTATGTATGTGGCGATGTCTTGCCATACACTACCGGGGAGATAGAAAACAGAGAGAAAGGTTTGTCACACAAGAAGCTCTTGCCTTAGCCCGAGAGTACTACGAGGATCCTAAACTAAAACGTAAAGACGTGCGCCCTACAAAGCTGGTGGATATGGAAGGTATCGCAAGGCACTTCAAAATCAACCTTAAAGTGTATGAGCCTACGACAAAAAAGGAGAAAGCACCATGGCGACTCGTCTATGGACAGAAACAGCACAAGAAAGGGCCAAATGACATCGTTCTTGGAATGTTGGAAGGCCACTGCTTCTACATCAAAGATATCGAAGTGTTGACAAATACGCTGGAGGGTGAGGTATGTGGGCAGCTCTTCACAAAAGCCTGCAATCTCACGCGGCATAAGAAAGATGAATGCGAAGGGGTCAAGACGACGATCATCTGCAAAGGTGAGAAAGTGAAGCGTATGCCGAGCAAATCGGAGAAGGTATTCTACGGTTATGGTTTTAGCTACGCTGCATCGCAATGGCTAGAACACATGTCGATGGAAACAGGAAGACATATACACCACGCACTCTGCGGTCATGGTGGAGAGTGCGTGGTGTTATATGTGATGGTAAAGGGAAGGAGTGGAAGGTAGACGGTTATGAGCCTATCACGAAGACCGTCTATGAATATCATGGATGCAAATGGCACGGATGCCCATGTCAGCCACAAGCGAACGCATACCACTATGAACAGACGAAGAAGAAGGAGGCTATGCTACGGGAACTCGAGTATGAGCTCATTACAGTGTGGGAATGCGAGAAACCATCTAAAGTTAAGCGCTTCTTCAAGAAAGAATTCAGAACCTATCCTAACTACATTGTGTTTGATTTTGATTGCTGCCTTTGAATAGGAGACAAACGACAGATCTGATGCATATATCTGAGCATATACCGGTAAGTGTCGCTATTCACGATAGTCTGAATGGCAACCCAACGTTCATAGAGCATGAAGATCCTAAAGTTTTAGTGAAACGCTTCGTGGAAAACCTGGAAAAGAGGCACGCTCTCATCGTCGCAGAAGTGGAGAGAATGTACCTGTTGACTTCGCTATGCTCCCAGTCAAGACTCAGGACGTGTGGAACGAGTGGGTAGATCAAGTCGCAGTGATTGGGTTCAATAGTGGGAAGTATGATCTGAACACATGATCAAGCGCTACTTTGTCGAACAAATTGCGAAAAACGAAAGCGAAAAGATCAAGGTAGCCAAGAAAGGACAACAACTACATGTTCGTGACAACCTCATAGTTCAAATTCCTCGACATTAAGAATTTCCTCGCTCCTGGTATGAGCTACGACAGATGGTGCAAGTCTCTCGAATGTAAGCTCAAAAAGCTCGTATTCCTGTACGAATGGTTAACGAGTTACGACAAGTTGAACCATGTCGGGCCAGTCGCGCACGATGACTTCTACAACCGATTAAGCGGTAAAAATATGCTATCACCCGAAGAGTACGAAGGCTTCTGCAGAGAGTTCTATAAGCGAGGTTGTGTGACGATGATGGACTGGTTGCGCGAGTACAACGTGGTAGACGATGGGCCCTTCATCGAAGCGGTAAACAAGACAAGACTGCAGTATTACGGGGATGATATAGACATCTTGAAGGATGCAGTGAGTATTCCAGGCGTGTCGATGCGTTATGTGCTGAACAAGGCTCTAAGACTAAACCCTAAGGTAGAGCTATACGCTCCAGGCGAACCTTGCAAGCATAAATGTAAAGACTCCTGCTTCCGTAAGACATGTATAGACTGTAAAGAGGTGCAGAAAGCCTGTACGGCATGTACGAAGAACGAAGCTTACGAGCGATCGTGTTCTGTCGGTATCACGAACGTGGCGTGACAGGCATCAGATCACATGTATATAAGGAAGCCAAAACTTGCTTGACCATCATAGGGCTAGATGCCAACATGCTGTATCCGAGCACCTTGAAGTACGACTTCCCTTGCTGTAAGGAAAAATTGATCAAGGTGCCTATACCAAAATCGCCGCATAACCTCGAGATACTAACGCGAGGTGTGCAAGCGGGCTCCTTGTTTGGGTATACACAGGTTGAAGTACCCGCGGAGTTGTATGAGAAATTCTCCGAGATGTCGCCTCTGTTTGTGGTAAAGGAGATACCAGATGAAGCAATTCCGGAGCATATGCACGCGTACTTGAAAAAGACAGGGCGCAAGCGAGTTCCTGGTACACGTAAGCTCTTAGGTTTGATGGAAGCGGAAAAGATCTTGCTACATACGCTTGTTCTAAAATTGACCATGGCTTGAAAGTGACAGCCTTCCGCCAATTCTTCATGTACGAGCGAGGTAAGCCCTTTGCTTGGTTTCCTGAGGAGATCGCGGAGGCTCGGAGAGAAGCGGATGAAGGGTAACTCGTTCTACGGGAAGATGATCGAAGATGTTGCCAGGCATGTAAATACAATGTTCACGAGAGACGAAAAGATGGTTGACCAAGCGATGAGATCTCCATATCTCGAAGACTTGGACGAGATAGGCGATGCTTATGAGATTAGAGAAGGTAAGCACAAGTGCAGCTTTGACAGAGCCTACCAATGTGGCATCGCATTGTACCAACTAGCCAAGCTACGTATGTTGGAATTCTACTACGATTTCCTGGACAAGTATGTAGATCGTCGAGATTTTGAGTATATCTACATGGATACAGATAGCGCTTATTTTGCTATCTCTGGGGAAGAGTTGCGAGATGTCGTACGTCCTGAGTTGCTTGAGGAGTACGAAAAAGAGGTGGCAAACTGGCTTGTGACGGACAAGTATTCGGAACGAACCGGAGGGTTATTCAAACCGGAATTTATAGGGTTCAGGATGATTGCGGAGACAGCCAAATATTGAAGCACAATTCACGGAAGGCATGTCTTGGGAAAATTACGGTATATTGACCACACAATAACTCTCAAGTATTGAGAAAACGGCGAGAGACCCTCAATCCAGGAAGTAGCGAGAAGACTCCACTATACCAATACCCTGCCTATCTGGGCATCAGAGAACATCTCAAAAGGCAACCGTTACGTCTCAGAATAAACAACATGGAAACTATTGGAGTTCTTGTGGCTGGTGCAGCAATAAATGCACTCGCATTTTCCGGTAGTAACTTTCTATTCAGCAAACTGTCAGGACATGGTGAGGAGGAAAGACGACTACAACTACAAGCTGCGCAAGCACAGTGGGTGCGCGATATACAAGCAAAAATCGATTGGTATAATCATCAAAGAGAGCTCAAGAAACAAGCCGGGGAGGATTTGAAGGAGTTTGACAGGGGTATGCAAGAATACTATATTGCTACGATCGAAAAAACTCCCAAGCTTTCAGACTTTTATGTACCTTCTGAAGAGCAAAAGAACGGTGAACTCACCTTCATTGTTAGGGTCCCTAGCTCTTTTGGAGTTTGCGGCCTACAAATATGTATAGAGACATTCCGTTGATTACATAACAGACTTTGCGCTAGCACATCGTTTTGTCATGTAATAAAGATGACAAAAGCAAATCACTCTGTATCTAGCCAAGAGGCCGAAAAGCTGAGCAAGATCTACTACAACCCAAAACATCTTTGGGTTGGACGAAAAGCCATCAAGCTGCTCGCTGGAGAGAGTGGACTATCCAAAAAGAAAGTCTTACACTGGCTTTCTCGACAGCTCCAGTGGCTTCGACACATTCGGGGCCCAAAAAAGATAGACTACCCTCATTTCACTATTACAAAGCCTAATGAAATGCACCAATTTGATCTACTGTACATGCCTCATAACAAAGTTTATGGGAACACGTACAAGTATATCCTGACAGGCATCGATGTAGCTTCACATTACAAGGTTGCAAGACCTTTGCGCACGAAAAAGGCTGCAGATGTTGCAGAGATGATCAAGGACATCTATAAACCGGGGCCTCTGCGCTATCCCAAGACCTTCAAGTGCGATAACGGAGCCGAGTTTAAGTCAGATGTTACGAAACGTTTGGAAGGAAAATGGGTGGAGATTAAGCGAGCCACAACCAAGTATCATCATACATTTACAGCGTTCGTAGAGTCCTTTAACAAGATCCTTGCCGAGAGACTCTTTAAACCTCAAGATGGGCAAGAGTTAGTCACTGAAGAGGCTAGTAGCACATGGGTAAATTACCTGTACTCTACAGTGAACAGTCTGAACAATACCAAGACTGAGATGATTGGAATGAAGCCGTCTAAAGCTGTCAAGCTGGATGATGTACCACTTGTGAAAAGCGAAGAGTTCCCCGCGGAAAAGCCGTTACGAGAAGATGGTCTCTACCTCTACCTGCTTCAACCTGGAGAAGAGCATTGTGATCAGAAAAGACGTGCGACTGACGCTTTTTGGAGTAAGAAAACGTATATCGTATTATGGCAGATCGCCTGCGGCTCCGTCCTGACAGGCAGTCAGACAGTCGTGTGTTGTACTATCTGAAAGGTGGGCCTGAGCGTAGTTTTGTTGCAGAAGAGCTCATGCTACTTCCAGAGGATGTAGAATTCCCTCATGAGTATGTAAAAGAGTGGTGAAAAGGTATATTGTGATCTTGTAAGTCTCATGAGACTTACAAGAACATATGGGAAACTTCACTGCGTAATATAGCGATAAATTTTGTTAATGATGTGAAATATGGAGAAGTCGGGCGCATCATGGTTATATCGTATAAAGGTGCATCCCAAGGCTTGCTCGATATATTTTTGTCTTTTTACAGTGCTATCGCGCTTTGTTCGGAGCTTCGCGATCGAGAATTCTATAGCTCCTAGAGTGCTCCAGTCTCACGTACAAACAAGCATGTTTTGACTTTTTGAGCTGAGTCTTGATGTTGAAAATCTCTTCCTTAGTCGTAATAACATCGTTTTCTTCGTGAATGAGATCAAATTCTTTCCAATTCTTTGGGTACCAGACAAAAAGCATTTTCATCTGATCCCTCACCGTTATTGGTATCTTCTTATATCTCTGTGTAAGCACCCATAAACTATGCTTTCGATGCCTTCCTGATATGGCTAACTGTATCAGTGCTCCACGAGTTTTATCGAGAGATTCATCCGCTATCACATCGTCAACAATGAACAGAGTATCTTCACCAGCTAGCAGTGACGATAGTTTTTCGACCCAGGCAAAGAGTTGGTCCTTGGGATTGATCAAGAACACATAGTCATCTTTCCAAAGCGAGGATCTCTCGAGGTAAGTGCTGTTCCATTGTATAGTTGGACAGAGGATAATGATGTTGTGGAAGTGCTTCCTATACTCAGTTTCTAGGAGATCAAGAACACGCTGCGTCTTGCCACAAGACGTTGGTCCTGAAAATATCGCAGTATGAGCCTCTAAAACAATGTCTATTCCCTTAGTCATTTATTTGAAAGCGAGGGAACTATGTTCCGCGTTGCTGCCCTGCGCCTTTAAAGTCTAGTTTGTTGATCGAACACACTAGACTGTTTTGCGTTGCTGGCACGGCATATCATTGCTAACGCTACGCTTATTCTGTAATATATCGATTGCCTTTTGAAATGTTCTCTGATGCCCACTTAGGCTGGGTATTGATATAGTGGAGTCTTCTCGCTACTTCCTCATTTGATGGAGCCTCTCCATTTTGCCGATACTTGAGAGGTATTTTGTGGTCGATATGCCACTTGCCGTAGTTGTCCCAGCTCATGCCTTCGACGAACTGAGAGGTTATATGTTTTCGAAGTGTGTCTGTATCGCACCCTAGGTACTCTTTATAACTGAGCTCCTTATTTCCTTGTAGGGCATGACGTGTTCGAACCCGAACAATATTTGCGAGATGTCCAGGAGGATCACAAATGGGGCATTGAGACCTTCGCTTACCATGCTCGCAGATGCTTCCACCACCACAGGCTCTGCATTTTGCTCTTATCGTACCATGATCGCAGATACTATCACCTTCACAGTCTCTGCATGTGGATCTCTGTTTTTGATGCTCACAAATACTTCCACCTCCACACGGCTTGCAGTATGATCTTCTCGTACCATGCTCACAGATAGATCCTCCTCCACACAGCTTACACGCTGATCCTCGCTTATTATGAGGGCACCTTGTACGTTCCTTTGACGCCTATATCAATACACTTGATACATGTCTTCGTCAGTTGTCCGTTACGTTTGAACTTGAAATTGTCTAAAGATAAAGAGTGTCTACATATTGAGCATTTCCTAGTCTCTTCCATGTTCTTTTGTGTCTACCTCCAAGATAGACACAAATTTCGATGGACAATTTGTATGTTCTAATACTCCACGCTGTGGTATCTACCATCTAAGATGTTCAGCTGGGCGTCACTGAGAAGATAGACATAGCAGCGGATATCCCCCGTTCCGTTGGCTTTTTTTGTCATTTCCAGAGTGATACCGTCACTCACGCGTTGCATAGGTCTCCCACTACCATCAAGACTATGATCAGGAGATGATCGAAAATCGACAAAAAGTGCGTATCTCTCGGTCATGAACTGGCCTATCGTAACGTCAGAGGTCATGGCTACCGAAGAGTTTGACAATTTGCTCGTAATGATCCTTTCCTAGCATTGCGTATGAATATAGCTCATTTGGCACACCTTCGCCAGTTATCTTTATTGTCTCAATCTTGGGATTGTAGAAGACTTCGTTAATACCGCTATACGCTTTGACCAAAGAGTAGGAGACAACCTTTCAACCTCTTGGCAGGCGTATCCAACTGTAAATTAAAGCTGGTATCCTCCTTTTTCACTTTGTTTGCTAAGCGGCTGTACCGGGATACCATAGCACTCGCGAAGCCTTCGTGGTTTACCTTGTCAAACTCTAGTGCAATGTTGCTGATCTTATAGGTAGCATCTGCAGGCTTTGCTGCCGTAGATCCTGAAGCTGCTGTACCTCCATCTTTAATAACAGAATCGTACGATGCAAAATGGAGAACAAACTGCAGCCTGTCGTGTAATCCTGGTTGGTAGAAGGGTAGGTCTCTGGTCAGTTCAAACATTTTGCCAAGAGTGGGGCAGAATGTGTTTCCGTAGGCTGCAACGATCGCCTTTTCCTCGTCAGTACCCGCGTGATCGCTAGCTTTAACCTGCAAGGCAGGGATAGTGCCATCATTCGGGTTCAAGCCTTCTAGGATCAGCCTATTCTCACGTTCACGCTTTGGCAACCACAAGTCTCTGTAGTCAGCGAGGACGTTATAATCGTTGATGCTTTGCACCTCGATGGTGTTCAGCGTGATTCTCAAGTTTTGCACCAGACTTTTCCCTATATTACTTACGATAGTGCGCTTCGTGTTTGTCCCCGTCAGCTCAAGATCGAACAAGAGTCTAAGACTCTCTCGGAAAATGACATCGTTCTGCCCTATATTTGGTATGTCGACATACAAGTCCTCGTTCTGATTGATTGTGCTCGGTACATGACTCACCTTCACACGCGGCTTCTTCCCTTTCATCGCCAGCATCGTGTTAATCTCCGCGTAGGGACCGAGTGTCTTTCCGAAGATGTTAGTCATAACTGTTTATTATATACAGGGCGAAGCGCGAAGCCCAGCACTAGATGATTTTGCTTGAAAAGTCGCAGACTGCGCTAGCAATAAATGCCTATAAATCCCACTTATGAACCAGGAGACGATCTTACGCCTGAGGAGAACATTCCAGACGATGATGGGTCCTTTAGTAGACCTGAGGATTTTCCTACCCAGCCTGGTACCAGCTCCACGCAGCAACGCGGAACACAGTTCCAAACATCTGAAGAACGACAGATGGAGAGTAGTAAACTAAGCCAGAGAGAAGAGCTTAAAAGGTCTAAGATTAACGATCTCAACGAACATCTTGGCAAAGAGCTGGGGCTATCAAACGCGAGACATTACGATTTTGAACTACGAGGGAATCAACTCCTCTATGATGGTATAGAGATCACGAAAAAGAACGGTGAGATGAGGAGCGTCGCCGAGATACAGAGGAGGTTAGGTACAAATCGTATGCAAGCCATAGGCTTCACCGATTATAGTACACCTAACAAGGGCAGCAAGGCCATGGCTCAGAACCTCTTGAATGATCTGGACCATGTCGAGAACGCGGACGATATAGAGATGATGCCACTACTAGAGAACGTCCTGGATGGAACAGAGAGCCTCCTGTCAGAGACTTCTTTCAACGGCGAGGCCTTTTCGGAAAGAGAAAGAAGAGGGCTCAAAACACTTAAAAAGTAAGATGATCTTCTATGATGGTGAGATTGGAAAAGCCGAGGCCAAGTTGAAGAGACTTGAGGCTAAGAAAGCCGCGCCTGGAGTATCCGAAGAACAGCAAACTATATGGAACGAAGACATTACTAAAGCCAGAGAAGATCTGGAACTACTCTAAGATCAAAATAAGGCCGTACAAGCAGCGTACGGACTGCTGTCATCCGACAGTCAGAGCCAGCTGAAGGCGATCAAAGATACGCTGATGAAGATGGTAGAAGGCGATACATCACTCACTGAAAAGCTCAAGATCTTGTTCAAGGAACAAGGGATCACTATAGCAAGCATTGTTTCAGCCGTAGGCTTGCTAATATCCACCATTGTGCTAGCGGTGACAGGAGGAACAGCAGCCGCAGCAGGAGGAAGCGGTGGTAGTGCTAGTAAAGGTTTTGTACGAAAACAACTTGAGAGACTTGGGAAATGTTTGAAGTACTTAGCAGGGAAAGCAGGCGCAGCTCTTCCTGGTATCATTGGTACGATAGTCTCCTTCTTCTTTAGGGTAGCTGCAAAGGTTGTTGAATTTGTTGCGCAGCATCTGTACATCGCAATTGCAAGTGCTGTTGCTATTGTTATAGCATACATGGGTAGGAAGGGTAGCAGCGCGGAACGTAGTTCCAAAAGGTCTTCAATCCGGTAGAGAAAAAGTTTCAGTCTAGTTTGCCGATCAAACACACTAGACTACATACCTCGGAGGTAGACACAAACTTCGTTGGACACTCTTAGATCATTTTTTTTATCCATATAAATCCAAGAATAATTCCTATTCCGGTCGTGACTAGTACAGCCTTGTTATCTGCATGTTGCTCTGCTTCCTGTATTTGAAATTGCGGCACCCTATAACTGGCGTCAGGTACCTTTTTCAACGTCTCCGTGTGCTTTGGCTTCTCAACAGGCTTCTTCATCTTGTTTAGATCCACTTGAACCCCAAGGTTTGCCTTTGCAGGTGCAATCAAGACATTGTTATTATACCCCTCAATTTTACCAATACGAAGATTCATGTCTGAGGGCAACATGTACACACTGGGCATGACAGCAAAATTTGCAGGAGTTCTAGCATATTGGAGCACCTTTTGGAAACGTGTTATGCCTTCCCCTACATGTTCTTCTCTCAGGACTATACTTTCAAAGTTTTGTAGTAGGATTTGTCTCGCTGTATAGTTGTCTGCGTCGGAACCTAGCAAGGATGCTTTTGCTTCCGCCTGTGAGCCAAGTATCAAGACCACGTATACGCGAACACTTTCACTAAGTTTTGTCAAGCCTACCGATGTAAGGCCCTGGCTTGTTGGCATGATGAACTTTGCGTAATCCCCATCAACTTGTGGCCACCATTCACCGTTGGTTAGTGAAGCACCTACTGCTTTGAATTTTTACAGACCGTGGGGATCTGCACCGTACTCACGACACACTTGCGCGAATCCAGATGTTGAATAAGGATTCTTATACTGACTAAACCCATCGTCAAAAGGCATGGGCACTTTCATTCTTCCCAGTATACAACGCATGTGATAGTAGACGTGAAATCGAAAGATGGAGTTGACAAGGGGTAAAGATCCTCTCATATGTTTGACAGATATACCTAGTGCTTTCGTCGCGCAATGGGCTGCAAAATTGACCTGAATGTTCCAGTAATCCAACGCTTGCCCACCCCATGCAATTCGAACGGGATCGTTAAGGTAAGTCGTTGAACTTTGATGGGATACTTGTTAAACTCTGGGAATACTACAGGGATATGTGACTCTGTCGATACGTACAGATCCTGATGTTCAAGATTCGTGAAAGCCAGAAGCCATTCTCCCCTGTTTGATTTGTACTTTGCTTTGGGGTTGTACGAATAAATGTTCATCTTTTCTTCTACAAGAAAGATGACATCCAAGCAACTATATATCACAGATATCAACAAGCCTACAATTTTTGACGATTACCTAGGGCAGTGTACGAGGATCGCTCTAAAGTCGATCAATATTCGACCTACGTGGCTGAACATTTACAATAAGAACGATTTCACCATTCGGAAGGTGGGGCCTGATCAGAGGGTTACCTGGATCGAGATCATGAACGGTTTGTACAAAATCGAGGATATAGCGAGTATTATCAACAAGCAGACTGAGGGGAAGGCTATGGTCTTTGCGTTGAAAAATAGACTCTGCAGGCTCCGTGTGTCGGATGGTTTTACAGCCGTCATTCACAGGGTACTGCAAGATCTCATGGGTTTGCCTGATCCTTCGGGTGGGAAGTACTATACGAAGGGCGACTATGATGGATGGTACAAGACCGACGTTTACAATAGACTACGACTTGTCTGCCCTCAGCTGGATGAGGACGATTGCTTCCTTGATGGCAAAAAGTCCAAGATTCTCTCCATGCTTCCCACCAAGGAGTTGAATGCTTGGGGAGATATGCTTACCTGGAATTTTGACACTTCGATCTACCTTTCTTTGAAAGGCTCGACAGACAGGCTTGAGTTTATGCTGACCGACGAATTCCATCCTGGAAAGAACGTATCCTTTGTAGGGATCACGATGCACTTGCTTATAGAATAGACATAATAATAAAGATGGATACTATGAAGCTATACCCAACCTTGCCGCCACAGGCTGTCGTAAGCGCGCCTGAGGATGATACTATGCATGAGGAAAGTCAGGTCTACAGACTGAAAAAGATTGAAGACATCGAACAGTATCTGCAAAGGGAGATCAAAGAGCGTGACGGACTCGCGAAAAAGTTCAAGATGCATGGCACCTGGGTTCGCTATTGTGACCATGGACTTCTTAGCATAAGCGTTATCACTACAGGATGTGGACTTGGTGCTTTGGCATCAGGTCTTGGGGCTCCCCTATGCATTGCCATGGGAGGTATAACGCTAGCCATAGGAATCGGACAAGCTGGCCTTAAGAATGCTTCAAAGAGGTTAAGCGTGAAGGCTCAGAAGGATGAAAGTATTCGACTACTCGCTGAATCAAAGCTGAATTCCGTCGTAGACCTCATATCAAAAGCTATAGAGAATGGTGTTGTGAGTGATTATGAATTCAGTCTCATAATGCAGGAAAAGCAGCGCTATATGCTGCTAAAGGAACAAATACGCCAGAGGGTAAAGCGCATCATCAATAACATCGATGAACGAGAGCGTGCTCAGCTAGTTGCAAAAGGGAGACAAGAAGGAAAAGATGAAGTTCTCAAAAACTACAATCTGTTCAATATGCAAGCAATATTTAAACAGGCCTCCAAGGTACGCACCTTAACGGTAATACAAGGAAGGCAGATTTTGTATGATACAAAACTACAGGATACTAACTCTTAGACTCTACCATATTCTACCATAATCTACAACACAATCCACCAACTCTCCCGTTTCTAGATCAATGAGCAAGTCACCATCATGTACAACACGTCGCGATTTCTGATGCAGCTCATTGGCCAGGATCTCGAGATTTCGCTGGTAGGCTATTCCTACACAAGGCTTGCAGTAAGGACCATCCGTATGCGTTGATGCCTCTTTAAACTTGACTTTTTGGATAGCTTTCTCTAGTTCTTCTATTGACATCCTAGACCTTCCTTTGATGCCTAGACTACTCGCTTCCTCCTTCAGGAGTTTCGCGCTTTGGAACTTTATTGCATCACATGCGTGTCCGCGTTGCTGCTCACTGTTAATGTTTGTTTGTATGATTGGTTTCATCCATATAAACCTTTAACATACTACAACTCAGTGAAGCTCTCGTCATCAGGCTCCGCGCTTTGCTCATCTTCAGACTCACTAAGGTAGCAAGCGTCATAACTTTCAACCTCCTTGTATTTGCACTCTTCCAAGTAAGCCTGTACGTAATAGTTGTGACATTGTCTATAGATGCTCCCCAGCTTGATGATGGCCGTACATTCACAAGGTTGTTTTTGGAGCACCTTCTTCTTATGGAAGTTGGTCCTAATCTTACCCTCCCACTCCTTCAGCTTAGGATTGATGTAACGCTCTTTCTTTACACTTCTGTTGGTGAAGTCATACCCCTCCAAACCCCCCAAAGCCTCCACCTTCTTCAAGATCTCAGCGTATTTAGCCAACCACTCAGGATAGTCACCAAGATTGAGAGACACCCTGTGAGAAGACCTTTTTAGGGGTCTTTATCAGCAATGGCGATAGATTAGACCGTAGGCTGTCGCTATGTTCCGCGTTGCTGTCGTGGTCAAGATATCCAATCACAAATCTCTCGTCCTTGCCTTTGTTTGCAGGAATAGAGTCACTCAGTACCAGGTTTTCGATATTCACATCTTCGATATTGTAAGGCGTTACGTTAGTGTAAAATTCCTTTGATTTGACGGTTTTGTCTCCAAATTTCAACATCCTCTTTATTTAATGATTTTCAACTCCCAACTAGCATTAGGTCATGGGCAGACCTAAAGCATAATATACACAACTGCCTCCATTATATGTGATATACTCCTGATAGCAGTACCAGCACAACATTTTAGGTTCCGCGTTGCGACATATACCTTCCACCACAAATCTCCGTCCACACTTGCATCTATCATACTCCTCAAGTACGCATTCACAGTCATCGCATTGTTGTTGCATCGCTTTATCTTATGTTTCGCAAGAAACATAAGATCCACATGTAACTTACCTCTGATCGCCGCGTTCCATCGCTCCGCTCCACAACTTTTCAAGATTCTCCTTCTCGTCCTCTGAAAAACATATAACTCTGTCGGGATGCCAGGCTAACGGAGATAGGCAATGAGCTCATTTAGAGCAGCCCTGATGCACATATTCCGAGTCTTGAACTGCTCCGGGACATACTTCAGCAGCCTGGGATCCTCTTCAACGGCTCGGGATATGTGTAGCAGACACATATCCTGAGTTTTGATCTGATCTGGGACATGCTCGAGCGTATAGGGATTGCGTTCAATGGCTTTGCTACACATGTCCTGAGTCTTTAGATGATCTGGGACATACTTGAGCCTACAGGGGTTCTCTTCAACAGCTCTGCTGCACATGTCCTGAGTCTTGAAATGATCTGGGACATACTTGAGCCCCCAGGGATCCTCTTCAACGGTCCTGCTACACATGTCTTGAGTCTTGAAATGATCTGGGACATACTCAAGCGTCCAGGGATTCTCTCCAACAGCCCTGTTGCACATATCCTGAGTCTTGAACTGATGCGGGACATACTCGAGCATATAGGGGATGCGTTCGACGGTCACAAGAAACATAAGATCCACATGTAACTTACCTCTGATCACCGCCGCGTTCCAACGCTCCGCTCCACAATAGCTCAAGATAATTTTTGTCGTCCTCTGAAAAGCACCAGTCTATAACTCTGTCGGGATGCCAGGCTAGCGGAAGCAGCTCGTTCTCAATTCTAGCATTCTGCGCTTTCCTTCGGCGATTGTCGACATCTTCGATCATCTTCCCATACCCTGAAAGCCCCTCCAGCTTGTTCTCAATTTTTGCATTCTGCGCTTTCCTCCGGCGATTGGTGACATCTTCGATCATCTTCCCGTAGCATGAGTTACCCTCCAGCTTGTAGTCATTGGTGTACATGTCAAACAATTCCTCTTCATATAGCCAGCTGAACCTATGAACAATCATCCTCTTCAACCTTTCAGCGCGTTGCTCATCGAAATAGATTGCCGTGTTTGTCATTCTCTCTTTACTTTCTCGACCTCTTGACTTTCGGAGTTTTTCTGAAGTGGACAGAACTTTTGAGTAGGGACTTTCCCTTTCTACTCAACTTGCGTATGATAGAGTCGCAGACTGCGCTAGCACTGTCGGATGTCGTCGGATGCCGTTGGATTTGTCGGATGTCGTCGGGTTTTTGGAACTTATTCCGCGTTAATTTTTTGCCGATGTCAGCAGTTTTTTAGGGAATTTCCTTTTTTTTAGGAGAGGTGGCTGAGGAGTATCTGCGCAGATACTCGAAGCGGGAATTGACAGGCTTATAACTATAACTCTACTTTGAGTGACTCCCTACTACTACTTGTCGTACTTTTTTAAAGGTCTTTACAGAAAGGCAACGCGCATTATTTTGCTCCTATTCCAGTTCCGACTAGCTTTAACGAATTTTAATAGATTTTTTTTGTAGCTGAGAAATTCTCAGAGACATTACTAATTGGAACATTTTGCGATTCAGCGAAACTAAAATGTTTTCCGTGAAAAAACTTTCCTCCTTAACCTTATTTTTTGCTTAAATAAATATTGATTGTGATGCTTGTTAGGAACAGAACTCACGGGGAAAAATCAAGATATATATTTCGGTAATCTTAGCTTTTAGACTATTTGTTTTAATTTTTATATTATATTATATTATTACAGTAGACGTCCGTTAATTCGAACACGCAAGGGACTAAATTATTTGTTCGAATTAACGAATGGAAGTTCAGAAAAAACAAGAATTTTAATAAACTTTTATAGGGTCTATGCTAATATAACTCTATTACAACTTTACTACAACTTTTTATAAAAATCTTTTAACGTTGTTTGCTTGGCGATGGGCAAGGCCTCCAAATTCCTTGTAAACTTCATTTTATTGGAAATGCCAATTTATTTGATAAATTGAAAGAAATTTTGCCACCATTGATGCAATAAAAATGAATAAAAATGAAAATGTTTTTTTTATTTTCCCATAAGATTTTATTTATCGATACACAAAATTTCGAATTAACGAGCATAATGCAGCCTTGGGACTAAAAAATTGTTCGAATTGACGAAATGTTCGAATAGCGGAGTTCGAATTAAGCAGCTCAAAATATAAGACTTTATTAAACCAAACTCAAGGGACTTGGCAATTTGTTCGAAATAACGGGAAGTTCGAATTAAGCGGCATTCGAATTAACGGACGTCTACTGTATATTTATTTTGGCCGGCGATCAAGCTTTATACAATAGTTGCAACCTAATAAGATTCAATTTTACTGCAAGTGGATTTTTCCACGGGTCATTTAACTAGTCTTACTTGCTAATAGTAATACTCTAGGGACACACATACACAGCTTTAGGAATTTTTTTCCCATTTTGGTCCAAAGTAGCCCCTAGTTATCCATGCGAAGGTTGACGATAGTTATTTCCTCCTGTTTTTAAGTCATTTGTGCTCAAATTTTATAGTGCTCTGCAATGGCGCCTTTCTAATCTTACTTAATGTTTTGCGTCAGTCTAAATGTGTTGGAGTCGTGCCGTAACGTAAAAAAACTGACAAATAAGAAATACATTTTTTCGGCTACTTTAAAGGAAAATCAACACATCAACAAATGGAATTGTTGTATGCGAGATTAATTTTCAATTTCATTATTAGCGCGATAAATTTCTTAGCGTGATCATTCTAATATTTTGTGTTTGTGTTTCTTGCCTAAAGGCTTTTACTAGCAGCTGTACGTGTATGTTTTTATAAGAAACCTGAAACACGATCCATATATTCCAGTCTTAAAAAAATTCTAATAAGAGCATTTGAGCTTAAAAGTGTTAAAAATAAGCGCATCTAGCTTTAGAGGACATGATCGTATGTTACATAACTTACTTTCACCTATTGGCCTCGTCTTTTCTCATTTAACTTTTTCTTGCTTCTATATAAAACAACCTGTGTCTCACAAACTACTTGAAGCAGATACTCCTCTTTATGACAGGCAACTTAAATTTATAATCCTGTTTTTATATCTTCACCTGTCACATATTCATCTCTTAACACAATTCTTAGTGTTATCCTAGAACTGACTAATTTCCAGCGCAGTTATCCGCACCGTGTTTATTATGTTTTCAGTTCATGTTTCAAACATATTCTCGTAACCAGGACTCTGCTTATGTTTAATAGTTTCCAAATATGAGATGAGGCCCTGAGAACAAGGTTTTGTTTAAACCCACATTTTATTAAATAAAATCACATTGATCGACAAGAGATTTATGATTTTTAAAAACAGTAAAAGTAGTATATACCGTTATCTTTGTTATATACGCTGGAAAGAATAAATTTCTAATCAACGAAAGTTTTTTTATGATTATATCTAACCGGCCGAAACAAAGTCGGTCCAAATTTTCGTTGGCCTTAATTTTTGTCGGTCCAAATTTGGTCAACAGAAATGTTTAGTCCTTTATGAATTATTATATAGGTTTGAAATTCGTATCAAAATATCATTTATTTCCCTTCAGCGATAAAGAAAAGACGAAAACTAACAAATAAATAAACATATTCTTCATATATTTTGGCACCCTCATCCCCAGGTTTTTTGCCTTGTTGATATGAGAGATGACGTCGAAGACAAAAAACCCTGGGGACGAGGGTGATATTTTGGATTTCTGGTACTCTCTTTCAAGATACAAGATGCCCTGGGGACGAGGTTGACGATTTTAGTACAACAGTTGCTCAACACTTTATGTTAATGGACAACCTCAACCCCAGTTTGTTTTTATAGGTCTGGGTCCCAGGTTGCTGCTCGCGAGTGCGCATTTTTTTTTAAATCACGTGGTACATTCTACGGCCCTTCAGACAGCCGCCATATTTCATATTTAAGCTGAATATCTAGTATAGTAGTAGTATCTTTTCTGACATATACATTACAAACAAGACATTCAACTAAGATATAGATTTAACAGTTCTTTTGTTGCTATTGTTATTTATTTTTTTCTTGTGCTCGCTCAAATGGAACTATCGATTATTTTTGCTTCAGTGGTTACCAGGTGCAAATCAACATCGAGTGCTCTGATCGCCTGCCTGACCAGATGAAAACCGGAAACAAAAAAAGAGAAAAATGTTTTACGTTTCTGTCAGACGTTCTTTTACACGGATGCAAGGTCTGTTTTAATGTATGAAATTTGTGTTGTGTAGGTCTGTTATCCCAATGCGTTTAGCCCATTTTCCATACCTACTACAATAGCTAGCTGCTGGTTTCACAGCTAGCCATCTGTATGAAGACTGTATGATAGACCTAGATTCTTAGCACACTGTTAAGTCAAAATTAGCTATGTTTATAAAGTTAATAGTAGCTATATGTTTTTTCCCAAATTTCCGCTAAAACATGGCATGGAATCCCACAATCACAGTATTTGTCAAAATGATACCATATTCTATGGACGTGATAATGTTCCATGCTCACATAGTGAGGTAAAACATGGTCTTTTTATGGTCAAAATTTTAGAGTAGAAACCTTAATTAAAAAATAATTACAAGTAAATGCACTTTTTTAAAATATAGCCAATTGGCATCCCAGTGCTTTTTCCAGGGATTTCATTTCAATTCCAATTTTACCCGAGCAGATCGTAGTAAAAGAAATACAATTAAAAAAGCTTAAACTATAGCCTGACAGGCGCGTAGTTCCTATTTTCTTTGTAAAAACTGAAAGATATAGCTAGATGAGAAAACATCCTGAAAATTTTATTGGAAACTGCAGATCAGAACATGTTCAAATGTTCTACTGAAATAACAAACTCGCCCTAATTTCTCTCCAGCTACAGACATATATAATTCCCATTCATTCCACAATTCATTCACACGATCATAAACGTACAGCTAAATTTGACCACATGCTTGCTTGCCATGTCATTACCCAAAATTTAATCAATGAGGGAGAACATCTGTAGCTAGCTGATTCCCATCATAATGCTTTTTATAAATATATATCAACAAATTTCAAACTGTGATAAATCGCTCAATATTTCTGTGCTATTCTATATAAATTAAACGTTTTAACTTGCTCAAATTAGGCTTCTTTGCAACACCCATCGACCTCGAGTTATTGTGGTTTTTTAAGACAGCTTCTAGCATCGCTGGCTGCCTTACTTTATGATAATTTCCTTTGTTCAAACACCTACTGCTTCCTTATGAAGAAAGTATGAGATCTACATTTAAAATACCTGATTTCTCCATGTTTATAAATATACTTTGAAATTAATTATCTCCATAGATTGGAAGAGGATCATTAATATACCCCGTCCAACCCATGCTAGCATGGAAAACGGACGTTAAGCCGAGAATGATGATGATGATGATGATAGTGCTTAACTATTTTTCACTATCACAATAAGCATTCTTGCTTGTTGAAATGAAAATGAAAGAGTGTGTTAAGTATTAATTATCATAATTAATAACCATGCTTTAATGTTTTTTGTTTTTGTGCTTTGTCTGGTCTCCAACAACAATGTCGAATGGAATATATATGCCTTTCCAATTGAAACTCTTGGATAAAATTTCTTTCCATTCAATGCCATCTTTTACAAATAAAAAAAAGGAAAGGACAGCATTAACAGAGTCTACTATAATTACGATTTCATTGAACTCCGTCTCAGTGATCATTTAAAGTTAATGAAGTTAACATATAGCAAATGTCAATGGTTAATAATCTCATCTCAAAGTGTATCTGCAGCCATATTTGGAGACCTCACTTTTTGTGATTAGACAGAGGGTGATGTGCAATGTACAAGAAATATTTTTGCATAGTTGTGACTGTATCATCTCCATCAATGGTTTATAATGATCAGTAAAAAAGTTCTGGACACACACCTCTAAATTATTTTATGATATCCAAAAAATGATTCTTCTGAAGTGGTGAAGATGCTCATCAACCCACATCAACAGCCATAAAATGTTTGCGAATAAGTGACGGTAATATAATTGCCGTCATCTTATGTGTTTCTAATTATTGATGGCAATTACAAACATATCAGTACCAATTCAATTATTTAGGAGGGTGTTACAACAAGGATATAGGGACACTACTTCCGCAATGAAAATATAAAAGGAAAACACAAAAAATATATTTATATAACAGGAATGGTTTCCTACACAATCGAGAGTAATCTTTTGTACATTAAAAATTTAGAACAAGCATAATAAAAGAAGGGTGTTATGACAAGTATATAGAGACCTTTTTTACCACAATGAAAATATGAGGAAAACCAACAAAAAATTTATTGAACAAGAATGGTTTTCTACGCAATCAATTGTATTCTTTTGCAACTTTAAAAATTTGGAATAAGCATATAATGTAGGACGGTGTTACGACAATTATATAGGGACATTTCTTACCTTAATAAAACATGCTATATGTACCCTACATTAGAAATAGGTAATAATGATTTTTACCAAAAATTTGTTTGCTTTTACAATTGTGTTCAAAAATGTTTTGTTTCCAAGATCATGCCCACAAGCAATGATTTACGGCCTTTTTATATTAGACCAATGCGCTTTGAACTTGTCAATGTTCGCAACAAACTTTAGGACTTTGAAGGTTATTTGGTTTATTTCGAGACCTCAAACTGTTAAATTCTTGCTTACAGCAGAATGGCCTGTTTTCTCGATTTGCCAAACCTTTGTGGGCAGCGTGTTATTTGTTCCACATGCGGACATAGCATTCTTACCTGCCCTACACATCTGCCAAAGCAGAACTTTCGCAGATGGCTGTGGAGCATTCACAGGCGATGCTGTTGCCATTTTGATAAATGGCCAAAAAACTGGATAAAATTATGTACACAATTGTAGTAAAATAAACCTTTTTTGCTTTGCAAAATATCGACGTATCCATCACACCCTGCATTTATGTGTGGGCCTATAACAGGCCACAATAGATCTATTTTTATCATACACGATAAATTGGGCTCAGTATTCAAGTAATGGTAAATGATCGTGTATGCTCCGGATCGGGCACGCCAACAAGAAAATATGTGGAAATGGGCACCGTAATTGTGTATGTGTTAACTTGTTCACATAGATCTATTTTTATATATATGTTTATAAAACGTTTATTCTCCATCACATACATTTATTCAAAGAAAGAAAAAACAAATTAAAAAATTTGATATATCGAAAATAACTCTTTTGCAGACAATTTTTTAATATAGTATATTCAATGTGGAGGAGAGTCACGTGAAAAAAATATTTCAATCAATCATTCCTAAAATAGATCACGGAGAAGAAACAAGTATTGTGCAATAGTTCATTCAAACATGTGAAAACAAAGTTGTTCATTTTAAAGAATATGTTGACGTAATTACTATCTCGCCTGCGAGGAGTATTCAAATACAGCTGTCCGTCCCAAAATGGAAATTTTTGGCTCTCTGAGCACCGACACGGGAGTAGTCATGTGTTCGAATCTCATCTTGGTAACTATTTTTACTTTTTTTTTTCTTTTTACTATCTCGCCTGCGAGGATAGGTTTCCAACTCGTAACTAACTAAATGTCCCAAATGGTCAATTGCAACGTCACAGATTTAAACTTCGTACCTAAACTCTCTAAGTACTTGGAAGTCATCTAAATGACGTTTCAGGCCAAAATTGGTATTTTTTTTCGACAAAATTTGGTACAGTTAACAAAAAAGGTATGCTGAACATAATAGTGACATCATAATTTTGATTTTTGTCACCTAAATGTCATTTTAGGCCAAAATTGGTCCAAAAATTAAAACTACTTTATTTTAGCCAAAATTTGGCAAAGTTAACAAAAAAAGTATGCCGAACATGATGGTGACATTAAAATTTTGATTTTTTGTCACCTAAATGTCATTTTAGGCCAAAATTGGTCCGAAATTAAAACTACTTTATTTTCGACAAAATTTGGCACAGATAACAAAAAAAGTATGCTGAACATGATGGTGACATCAAAATTTAGATTTTTTGTCACCTAAATGCCGTTTTAAGACCATAAACGTTTCAATCGCGCGACTTTTAACCATGGATGATAGGCTCTATTTTTGTTAGAAGAAATTGTAGAATTGGGTCGCATTGTGGATGTTTCATAGTTGTGCATTTTTAATAGCGAGATAGTTTATGCAGCGCCTGCATCTTGTTTAATTTAAATTCAAAAACCTACATCATATAAGGAAAAAGGTATATGCAATAAATCCATTAAAACAGATGCAAAACAAAGTTGCTTATTTTCGCTAGGTTTTAATGTAATCAATTCAAATTTTGGACAAAGAATTTTTTAAAAGAGTGGGAAAGAACCTATTTTTGTGGCCTGCTATAAAGTAAGGATGAACAAACTTATCAACCTGCTACCAACAATTAGTCAATTTGCCAACCATTAGTTAAAAACGATAGTTACGTTCACTTAACTCTAGTTAATTGCATCCGGACAGGGTTTAGGGAGCACCAACTGTGCGTCACTATTTCGCCGCCATGTTTGTTATGCTACGTCTGCAATTTTTGTGTACAGCCGCTACTTTTCGCATTAATTTTTTATTACGTTTTCACATAACCTTCAGCCTTTGTAATTCAGCATTCTGAGCGTCAGCAAAAATTTGCCGACGCTATCTTTGAATTTCACATAACACTTCGGCAGATTCGTAACTCACGTCGGCAAAATTCTGCCAACGTAATTTTTGCATTTAACAGCGTACGTCGGCAGATTCATAATTCACGTCAGGAATTCACACTTTACTGCCACATGTTTATTGAATGAGGTTATAGCAATATGTTTACCGTTTATAGCTTTCCACTACGAATATAGTGTGTTGTTAGACCATTCAAGAAGCAAAATTAAGAACAAAATTCCTTTACGCCCTTACATCGCACAGGGGCAAAAACGCTACTGAACAGAACATATAAATATTTGCCGTATTCCTTTAACAAATGACATAACACACATTTAAAATTTTATCTGAAGAAAGTTTTTAAAAAAAACCAATACTTATGACCCTACTTCACTTACATGCTTTATTTTTTTCTCTCAACGATTTCCTCACTCTCTCCAAAACACGACTCTGGAGATCAATTTTTCTTTTGTGTTGAATGTTATTCTAATCTATTTATATCTTTGCAATCACATTGAGCATATTGAAATGATTTGCTTCTGGTAATAGAGCAGTATGGCAGGTATCATAGCACGCCTGAACAAATATGCGCATGTGTGGGGGAGTGCGCGTGCGATCGCACGCCTCTTACGAAATGGTCTGCTGAAGATAATTACAGTCAAAGAGTAAAAATGTTTTGAATTAAAAGAAAATTTACACATGTGATCATAATAAAAAAATGACACTTTACAAAGAGGAACACAAAATTTTGCAACGGCAAACATGAGCTAACGAATTTTAAAATTACGTCGGTAACTACGTCGGCAAATGCTGAGTGCCGACGCGAATTACAAAGGCTGACCTTCTTTTAGCACGTCGCTGCATGGTGTTGGGTTTTCCAAACCCACCCACCCTTTATAAGTGATTTGAGTCGACTCTTATGTTGGATACACAGCATTACTGTTAAATAGTTATTTTACTTGTTGCCGTTGTGCAGTTTGTACATATGTTACGATAGTTTATTTTTTGACACAGGGCAGATTGTATGTACGTTATGAAAGTTTTATTTGTGGCCACTTGGCAGGTTCTACTATGCCTCATTCAGGCGTCTTTTACTACCACTTTTTGTGGCTAGGTTTGATGTATTTATATTTTTCAGATGGTAGCCATTTTCCTTGTTTAGTTATACAAATTTTTTACATAATTATAACCTTTGTTATTTTCCAGAAGATAGAATTGAAGGGGTGTGTTGTGTCCAATCAATAAGTTTGTGCTATTAAATTTTATTGCCGACGTGAGATACATTTCAACTGATTTGCGTCGGCAATATTTCTTTGTAGTGAAATTTTTAGCTGGCAATAACTTTCGTCATTCACCTTTTATTAGGGCTAGACCTCTCATAAATTTGATGCATTGATCTCCTAAGACGATGACAAAGGGGAATGGAGTACAAGTCTTATTGACATACTTTCCCATACCTTTCGTTAGGTTAATAGTTCACTGCCAACTGGCTTTTTATGTTTCGAGATGAACTCATTAGGTTTGGGCATCATTAGGTGGTATATCGCAGAAGTCGCCGGTGACATGCTTCGAAAATGCTTGTCACCGGCACAGTTTAACATGAAGCAAAACTGTACAGGAGACTCAATTTTTAGAGTCTTAGCTGAACATCTCTCCTCACAAAACCGAGGGCAGGGCTGACTTATTGCCTGCTGTGTCGTGTGGGAGAAAGAACTTCTGGACTTCTTTTTAATACGATATACAATTTTTTCGATTATTATTTTGAATCGAATGGTACCACAGTATTTCTGTAGCCTGAATGATTTTAGTGATAATGGCTTAACTTACTGAAAATCGAATGTAATTATTTTGTAGTCGCAATGAGTGGGAGTAGCTCAAACAAAACCAAAATTATTGTTATTTAAAAATTTCACAACAAAATTACGTCAGCAATTTTTTTGCCAACGCAACTACGGTTTCTTCGTATTTTACGTCGGCAGTGCCAAATGCCGACGCTAATTTTAAGGGCTGTAGTTTGCGTTTGTAAGCTGTGCTGGTTGACAGTCTGTCCTTTAACCTGTCCTAGTTGACAGTTTGTAGTGAGAGCTGGTCCTAGTTGACCAATTTTTATACATTTCAGTTTATTACAATAAGTTTATTGTTTGTTTTATTTTTATGTTATAATATTTCTATAAAATTTAAATACTGAGAAGTTTCTCCTGTGTTTAATTTAAAATCTACTTAATTTTAGTGAGGAATAAAAAATAAATTTTTACTCATGATATGGGAGAAGATCCCCGACCATTGATGGATAACTCTTCTCAACGCGGACCCCCACCAATGATGCGACCACCCAGAGGACCATTTGGACCTCGTGGTCCCCCACCTGGATTTCGTCCTAGACTTCCAGGAGACTGGGGGCCAAGAGGGCCACCCCCTGGAATGTTTGGCCCTAGAGGCCACCCTCCATTTGGCCCTCGTGGTCCACCACCAGAATGGGCTTTGAGAGGGCCTCATCCTGACTTTTTTAGACCAAGAGGTCCAATGGATGGACCATTTAGAGGACCACATGGTGAGTTCGGTCCTCGAGGAGAAAAATTTCCAGGAGAATTTAGTGACTTTCGTGGACCGAGACCAGACATGTTTATGGGTCCTAGACCATTTGGTATGAGACCAATTGGACCAGCCGATAATGGACAATTTGCAGAAGATGATTTTGGCTCTGCTGATTTCAATGGTTTGCCTGGTTCAGCAGAAGGTCAGCAAAAAAAAAAGAAAAGCAAGAAGAAGAAGAAAAGCAGTGCTGATGATGCAAAATTTCCAACACAGAAGGCAAAGGATCCTGTTAAAGCTGAGTAAGTTTTACCATAATGAACAAAAGTAGCATGTATTTGTATGTTGAGTGGTACACATCTTTAACTTGCAGAGTTTAATTCTTAATGACATGGTTTGGCAATGATTACTTTTTGTTATTTAAATGTTGTGCTTTATGTTAATGTACTATGTATTTATATTTAGTCCACAAAATTGTCTCTGATTTTAGATTGGTTTTAGATATGAATTTACTAAATGTGCATATATATATTTTTAATATTATTCAAATAGAACATTGAAATTTTTATGTCAAATCAATTGTACATGCAGTAAATTATTGCTTGCAGAGTTTTTCTTGAATATAAGGGGAAACATAATCATCTTGCAACCATACACCATCTTTATATAGTGGAATGCAATATTTGTTGCACAACAAGAAAATTCTGCTCATACCTAGGCCTGTTTTCACAATCTACTACTTTTATTTATTTATTTTATTTATTTCACGAATGTTTTACAAGGATGGCCATTTCAGACATTATAAAGTCTGTTATCAACATGGGTCCTTGGAATAAATAGGATAAAAAATATTAGTAACAATAAAACAATAAAATGTAAATGTACAATAAAAACGGTCAGTATAAATATATAAACAGCAGAAAACACACAGACAAAAGGCTAAAAATCAAAATACCACACTAGAAAAATGAGTTGATCAAGACAAAAAACAAAAAACAAACAAAAAGCCATAAAAAGGACTAAATACGCAGATAATATTCTCTCAGTTGCGACTTAAAAATATTGTATGATTCACATTTTCTAATGTACAACGGGAGTGCATTGTAAATATGTGCTCCAGTGTAACAGAAAGCTCCACGAGCATATTCCAAACGAAGATTAGGTAATTTCAAGCTATTTCTGTTGTTACGTGTGTTTCTTGTGTGGTTTGTTTTTGTGAAGTAATTTTTAAAATTTTCACACACATCGTTGTCCAAGCAACGGCGAATGAAATTACAAGCTCGCATTTCTATCATATTGACAGTATCAGGTGGTGTCAAGAATTGATTTCCAATAATTGAAGTTGCTCGTCTATGTAAAGATTGGAGTTTGAGTAGTTGTGTCTGAGAATTCTTAAGGTGAACAAATCCGCAATATGTTAATACTGGTTGAATCATTGTTTGAAAAATTGCCAATGCAGCTTTTTCTGTAATCAGCGGTCGAATGCGATATAGTAAACGTAATCTACCGGAAGCTTTTTGATACGTTAAATCAAAGTTGCTGCTCAAATTCAATGATGGTTCGATAAGTACACCAAGATATTTATACGTGGATGTTACCCTCACAGTTTGGTAGCCGTAAGTTACGTTTAATGAGCTGTTTTGTTTAGAGAGGTTATTTTTCGAACCAAATAACATTGCTTCAGTTTTTCCTGCTCTGAGATTTAAAATTAATTCATTTTCCAAACACCATGCAAGTACACAATTCATGTCGGATGAAAGACGGGTTTCTATGATCTCTAAGTCCTTACCAGCAACAAATAAAACGGTATCGTCTGCATATTTGACTACTTCAGAGTGTTTCACTACGGTACAAAGATCATTGAAAAACATAATAAATAGTAGTGGGCCCAAAATTGACCCTTGTGGTACTCCACTATTGGCTGGATGTTCATCAGACAAAGAATTTTTGTATTGAACTTGCTGAAATCTACCAAACAAATAGTCTGTGAACCACTCATGTTTGTCTCCAACAATTCCAAAACTGGTTAATTTTGACAGTAGTTTACCATGACTTAACATGTCGAATGCTTTTGTGAGGTCTAAAAATACGGCACCGACCATTTTGCCATCGTTAACCTTCAATTTCACAGTGTCGATAAAGATTGTTGCAGCCAGTTCAGTTGAACGACGAGGCCTGAAACCGAACTGGTTGTTGTTTATTAAATTGTTACTTTCCAGATATGCAGTCAATTGTTCATGCACAACTTTTTCAATCACCTTGGATATAATAGCTGGAATAACAGATATTGGTCTATAGTTATTAACAGATGACTTTGCTCCAGATTTGAAAAGTGGTAACACTTTGGTGCGTTTCCAGTCACTTGGAAAAGTTGAAGTTTCAAAAGACATGTTAATAATGTATGTCAGTGGTGAAGCGATTACCTCCATGCAGTCTTTGAGTAACCAGGATGGTAGATCATCTAGCCCAACAGACTTTTTACGTTTTAATGATTGTAGATGTTTCATGGTTTCATTAACAGTGATTGGTTTAAGTCGAAATTTTGGGTTAGATTTACTCGGTATTTCTTTATGATATTTCCAGACGGAGTTTGTCAACACAAAAGCAGATTTTTTAAGTGAATTTACAACATTAGAAAAAAATCTACAAAACGCATTAGCAATAGAATGTTGATCGGTTACCAATTTCTCGTCGATTTGTATAGTAGTATTCACTTGAGAGTTCGATCTAAGTGGAAATACTTTTTTTATCGATCGCCAGAAGGATTCTGGATTTCCGGTGTTCTCCTCAAATAACTGTCGCTGATACGTATTCTTTGCTTTACGAACTTTATTATTAACCTTATTTCTTATTTTTTTATAAGCGGTGATATCTGCTTCTGATTTGGTTTTACGCGATTTTCGTAACAATTTGTCGCGTGAGTTCATCTCCTTCTTGAGATCAACAGTCATCCAATCACATGGCTTACCGCGAACTTTTTTACGAATTAATGGAGCCATGGAATCGTAGGTGCGATATATAATTCCCTTTAACAAAGACCATGCTTTATTGACGTTCGTTGAATTATAAACATCTTGAAAATTATGTGATGAAAGTGTTTGACAAAATTTATCTTTGTCATAATTTCGATAGTTTCGACAATTTATTGTTTTGCTAACGAAACGGGTGTGATGTTGTTTTCTAATACAACATATAAGGTCATGGTCACTAAAAGAAATGGGGATGACTTTGGTATCCGCTATAACTGTGCAATTAGTTGTAGCGATAATGTCGATAAGAGTTTGTGACGTTTCCGCTATTCGGGTTGGTGATTTAATGACTTGTTTAAAACCGTGTAACGTTAAAGCTGTTTTAATCCCAACATGATCGTTCTTTTTCAGAAAATCGACATTAAGGTCCCCTAAGATTATAACTTCTTTGATACCGTCTAATGTTAAATGACAGTACATCAGATAGAAGAGATGAAAAATCTTTATTAAGATACTTTGAATTATCCGGGGGTCTATAAATTACGGAAAGTAAATATGATTTCGCATTTTTTGGACATATTTCTAACCAAATACCTTCAATTTCATTTATTTCTAGATCGTGTCGCCTTTTATAAATAACATGATCAGCAACATAAAATGCTACTCCGCCTCCTTTTCCAAATTTATGAGATTTGTGTATAAATGTGTATCCATTAATTGCAAACATGTCCTCCGGTTCATCTCCCGTATGTATTTCCGTAAGAGAAAAAATGTCGATTTTTCTATTGTTTATAAGAATGTTCGAAATCTCAGCAAAATTTGCCCATAGACCTCTAACGTTCAGGTGAAACATATTCATACCCTTTGCATTAGTAAATTCACGGATTTCATCTGTGGCATTAGGTCCAGGACACTTTTCAACATCACCGCTTAAAAGCAACAACACAAACAACCATCTGCTTCGTCTTGAGAAATATACTCGCGTTTTGTTAAGACTTGTAAAAAAGCACGATTCGATGTTACAAATACCACTACTCTCGACAATATCCATACCACTTTTAAAATAAAGCGAATAGTTTTCATTTGAGCATAAGTAAAAACGTTTTTGCAGCAATAATACAACAAATAATAGAGCAGCCATAAACGCTGCTGCTTTCTGTGCTGCCATTTTTTTGTTGGAATAATCGGAACAGCAACATTACAATGTTGGCAACAACAAGGATATATTTTGTTTTGTTTTTTAGGGACAAGGAGGATGGAAAAGATGTAAGTCATTTTTAAATTTCATTTTTAAACTATAACATATCATTCAATAATTTATGAAATCTTATTTTTAGGGAGAGGAAAGTGACGTAGATGAGGTAAGGAATGAGACTATTGCACAGCAAAAAACAATGTAAAAAATGTTGTTTTCTAACATCTTATTGGTGTTAATTTTATTGAATATTAGATTTAGAAATATTATGGCAAGATTGATTAGCCATTGTTCAGACTTTACTCAGATTTGCCTCTAAGATCTCAAGATTGTTAATGTCTATGACTTTGAAACTTGGCATGATTGTACATAGCACATCATAATACAAACAATTTACCAGCCTTAGTATTTTGATTACGTCACTTATTTGTTGGTGACAACACACTTCTACCCTTTAGTGTAACAAAATAGTCCATTTCGCAAATGTACTTGTAAGTTTTGTGAAATGTTACTTTTTAAAGTTATTATTTTTAACAGTCTTAAAATTTTAGTTGAGATATGCTTGAAAAAAGGATTGACCAACAAAATTCACAATGTTGACTCTCTTTGTCATAGGAATAACAAGTTGTTTTTATTTTTAGGATAAGTTGCTTGCAAGTGATGATGAAGACGAGTAAGTGGAAAATTTTGTTCATGTCACATTTAAGACTGAGCTGTGTAATTGCTTCTTGTTTATTTTTTCGTTAGTTCATCTTCTTCTTCATCGAGTGACAGTTCCGATGGAGATGACACTGATAATAAAGGGGGTATGTTAGCATGCTTCTTTTTTGTTTTTGTTTTTCGTGTTGGAATTTAATTTTTTTAACATGATTTTCAGATAGTGCCCCACAGTTGCCAATGCAAGCAGGAGGATCAAGGTAAACATTGTTTTTAACAGTTTGCATTGATATTCTTGTTGTATATGCCACATTGGTTTACACAAATGATATTTTTCAACTTGAATGTCAAGTATTTTGAGTTGCAGCCATTTTACATAAACATTACAATTATACCTTGAACTGGGCAGTATGTTTTCACTTTGAGAGTGTAGGTGTTTCAAAAAATAAGAGAGTTGTGTCTATATTATACATTTTTAAAGTTACCTGCTATTTATTTAGGCCTGGCCAACGTCCACCATTCAGACCACCTTTTTCACATATAAATCGATTTCCAGGTAATCAAAGATTTCCAGGTCATCAAAGGTTTCCAGGGCCAAGATTTCCAGGTCAGAGGTTTCATCGTCCTCCATCCAATCAACAAGAGCCAAGAATAGTACACCAACAACCACCACCACGTGTTGTTATGGCTGATGGCTCATTACAACGTCCTGCTGTAATCCAACAACCATTGCACCAGGTAGATTTCTACCATAAACATGCCCAAAGATATTTAATGTTGATGTTAAAAATGAAGTTAAGAATTGTGCAACAATTTTTGTCCTATCGTTATAGGTTTATTTCCATAATTTTGTGTGAAAAGCTTCGCGAATTGACCCACAAATGTTTTTAAATGATTTGCGATTTCTCACTGTTATAAACCTACATTTGCGACATAGGGAATTTTGGTTTATATTTATTTTTTTTCTAAATTTAACTACTTTGCCAAGATTTATTGATTTTTTTGCAACTGATGGTGCACAGTTCTTTTTACATTAACTGGTGTCCTTAAAAGGTGAACTTCAATCTGGTTAACAATTCGCATTTGTATTTTATTGCTTCTTTTTAACAAATGTGTTGTTTTATTTAAACCATACCGTGAAATACTGTATTACTGTTTAGTCCCCACAATCAGTTCGGATTATGCAACCTGGACAGGTACTTGTTCGTCAAGTGATACCAGGGCTAGCTCAACCAGTTCTCAGAGCTGTTACACTTCAGCCTGGCCAAGTTTTGCCAGGTCAAATTCCTGGGCAACATCTTAACATACAAAACATTGCTGCCATGAGGCCAGGTATGGATTGTTTCATGTTTTAAACATTTTATTAACAAAAATTTTAAATGATTGAAATCGTTAGCTATGATTTTGAGTGTTATGGTAAAAATTATCTTTATGCTTGACGCAAATTAGGTATCATTTTATTTTTCAGCTACAACGCTACTCCAGCAACAACAACAGCAACAACACAATCTACAGTTGCTCATCCAACAACGTAATGCGACACCAACATCTGCTGGCCATGTATCTGTAAGAAAAAATCATTCTCATCCACACATTTTTAAGGAATCATTCCACCTGAAATTTGAGTAACTATCTGAAACTTGTAACTATCTTGAAAATCGCATTCCATATTTTGTTTTTGCTGTATTTGTTATATCATTTTTATCTTAGTGCGGTAGTTTTTTTTGTCAGGGTGAAACAACGTCTATGAATGGGACTGAAGCAAGGCTACCAAAACAACTAGGAGGACTTCAAGTGGCCAACCCTGGTCAAGTTATTGCATCTGGTCTTAATCAGCCTCAGTTTAGTAACGCATTACCAGGACAACAACGACCAACTTTGCTGCCCACATCAAACGCTTTACAGACACAACTCCGACAGAATGCAGCTGGAGGCCAACCTATGTTCATTCCTAGCTCCGGAGCTGCTCATGGTCACCCGGGACAAAATTTAAATGCTACGCTACAAGCTAGCCAAGCCTTGATCTTACAACAACAACAGCAACTGGCTGCAGTGCAGCAACAACAGCTAGCCTTGCAGCAACAACACCAGCAACAATTGTTGCAACAGCAACAGCAACAGGAATATGAAAGAAGAGCTCAAGATCAACAAAGACCCGACGGAAAAATGCTGCGTCCAGATGTAAGTCCACAACTTTAAAATTTCAAACTGATTTTCAGTTAGGTTTTTATCGTTGTTGTTTTATGTACTTTCAGTAGTGTGAGTATTTATTTGGCTTTTAAATTTTGTTATCTTTAGGCACGTGACAATCGACGAAAACGCGATGACTACCACAGAGGTAGACGATACAACCGCAGCCGCTCGCGATCTTTTTCGCGGTCAAGATCAAACTCATGGTCAGGTTCCGACTCTCGCTCAAGAAGTCGATCATCAAGGTCGCGGTCAGGTTCAAGATCCCTGTCTGGTTCCAGGTCACGCTCAAGATCGTGGTCATCTGCTGAAGGTTCAAGATCACCTAGTCCACAAAGACGCAAAGGAGGGAGGGAACGTTACGATCAAAATGCTAGGTAATTCCAGTGTCGACTTATTTCTCTATAATTAAATTACGTGCGAAGAAAAGTGTTAATAATGGCATCAAAATGTTAGATTTTTGCCACCCAGTGGCAAAAGTGCGCAATACTAGGAGCACTTTTGGCCGCACTATTAGTTTTAAAAGTCAACATTATTTTGAAATCTTTATGATCGCTAAAAGCGCTGCAGTGCATATTGACGTAATTTTATGATTTTAACGAATGAATTTGCTTGAATTGCGACCATTGTGAGTTTGTGCGAGCATTTCTGTTTTAAGTGGACACGGAAAGTAATTTGTGTTTTGCTATCGAAGTGGGCTTCAGCCTTCCGCCAGAATCTTTGAGTTTGCTAATGCTGTTCAATTGTAATTGTATTCACATTTTATCAATTTAGATCCTCAGAAAGATACGGGCGACAGAATTCCCAGCAACATAGACAGCGTGGCGAGCAAAAACATTCTTATAACGGAAAGGACGAGCAAAGATATGAAGAGTTGGAGCGCCAAAGATTGAAAGAAAGAGAAAGGAGAGACAGAGAACGTGATCGAGATGGTGGAAGAGAAAAGGATTATATTCCGTCTAAGAGACGAAGGGACGATAGAGACGGAGATGGTCGTGATCAAATGCAAGATGGACGATCGAATGAATCAAGAGCAAGAGTATGGTACTATTTATGCTGCTTGTGTACTATTTATGCTGCTTAAAACGTTTCTTTTCGGCTTCTTATACCTCTTCCTAATGCGTCTATTTTTAACTCTAGCGGGACGAAAGAAAGGATTCGTCGAAGTCATCAGCGCGAGACCATAACACATCTAAAGACCAATCTCGAGCATCGAGCAATCCTGATATCGGAAATAGAGTTTTAATCAGTTCACTGCCTGCCAGTATGTCTGAGCGCAAGTTAAAGCAATTGATGCAGTCTGTTGGAGAAGTCGAGGTGACGCAATGCTTTCTGTTATGTGTGACTAACGTTTGTGTATAAACTTTGTGACGCAGTTATGTACAGTGCCGTAACCGCCGGGGGGGGAGGGGGCACAGCCCCCCCCCCCCCCCCCCCAATAATTTTCCTACTAAAAAAAAAAAAAGAGAGAGAGAAAGAAAGAAAGAGAGACAGATTTAGTGTCATTTCTCCAAAAGTTAGATAATCCAAGAAAACTACTTTTGTTTGAAGTTATAAAAGTTATAAAAGCTACAAATGCTGTTAGCGAACGATGTCTTTCAGCTTTGAACCGCATAAAAAATTACCTTCGAGCTACAACCACTGATACACGGATGAATAATCTGATGGTATTACATATTCACAATCATACACTGATAATATGAAGTAGCAAACAAATTTATTAAAATAAAAGAGAGAAAGTCGTTCAGGAATATTCGGATCCTTCCCATAGATCATTATTATAAAAATCACTGAATGTTTTAAGGGGGCTGGCAGCACATTTTAAAAAGTCCAAATGCGATGTAAATTTTCTAAAAAGTGCCAGCACTCTTAAAATTTCTAGTGTTCTTATCATTTTTTATATTATTGTAGTCGTGTAATGTAAATATGTATCTCTTTCTACCTTTTGGTAGATGATGGAAATTTTTATCTAAATTTTGATGTCAATTAAACAATGCAGCTTTTCTAAATTAAAAAAATATCGAAACATTCATCGTGTTTTTTAACATTGAACCATGAGATCGTTGACGTCTGGAAGGGCATTTTCCGCCAATCTATAGATGTAAAATTTCAAAATTTCCACTTCGCGCCCACCATGGGGGCGCCTCGGGTAGCCACTATATAAAGCGAAATTCATATATGTAATTTTTCTATATAGGCCCCCCCAAAAAAAAAATAAAATTGGGGTTACGGCACTGATGTATACGTTTTATTGCTTTTAGAATTTGAAACTATCCACCACCAGACATAAAGCGCTAGTTGCTTTCACAAGAAGTTCCACTGCCGTTGCGTGCAGAAAGAAATTTCATAAGTAAGTTATCAAGGCTACCTGTGCTTCATAAAGTTGTTCACCCAGGAAAATGGTGCAAGTGGGCGATTATTTTAAATTGTCTTTTAAGCCTGAAAGGCTAATTAATTTTGTATTTTTTATCATCAATATTCGGATTCTTTTAAGGTATGTTATCGACAACTGCAAACTTTTGGTAGAGTTTGCTTGATAACTTTTCATAATGCACACTAAACAGGTATGTACAATTGTCTTTCATTTAGTAGACTTCGTGGTGCGTCTAAAATGTTTGATAATTAGTTCGTAATAGCTAAGGATAACATTGCGCAACCTTCGACAGTTGTTTATGAGTTACATATGCGGCTGTGCATCATATTTAGCATGATATTAAACATCGTCAGGATAGGCGTATTCATCACGGCAGTAAGTATACGGTCTTCGCATATTTAAGTCGTAAAATTTCTATCGAGTTGATAGTAACGTTAAATTATCGCGCATGTGTCATAACATATGTCGTAAAAGTATGTATCGTATTGAGATTTAAAGAAAAAGAAAATTAAAGTCGGACCCCCACAAATTGTTTTTGAATGCTCGTAGCGTAACCGCATGTTACGACGGTCGTTGCACTCAACAGATTGGTGGGATTAATTTTACCGCGAAAGCTGGGTTGGGTTTCTTTCTTCTGTGCGTCTTTATCGTGTGGATCCGATTTTACAAAGAGCGTGTGTGTAGGAAAAAGAAAATATGGGGTATTCTTTCCGTGAGCAGAGACGAGTGTTTATTTTACTTGTGTTAAGCCTAAAGTATTAAATCCGTTTAAACTCTCAACATTGAGACGAAGTGAATTATCTTCAACGAACATGTCTGCGTGACGTCATCTCCAGGTAAGTGGTGTTTTTATACGCTGTTTGCTTTTACTGTGTGTGAATCCTTGCATGCTGTTAAAAAGACTGCCACTATATAAAAAACGAATAAGAAGCTTCTTAAAGGCTTACAATAATCACACGCTTCAATTCTTACTATGACGTTAAAAACTGGCCATATTGTCTTCAAATTCGTCAAATAGAGATCAAGGCAAGTTTTTTTGCCTTTTCTGACACAGTAAACGTATAACAGAATAAGCCGTAGTTTAAAAACACAAGAGACCCTAAATCCTCTAATAGACGCCCAGGGCGTTTATTAAGTTTTTGGAGATTTTAGAGGAAGGCGTTTATAACGCAGGATTTTTATTTAAAGTATTATTTTGTTAATTTTAAAGAAAATAATTAACGGAAGTTGCGAAATCGTCCTCTTCTTTGCCTTCCCCAAAGAGTGAATAATTAACGAAACATCTATCATTTTTCCAAAAAATACCTTTATTGGGGCGGTTATTAGAAGGAGACGATTGAAAGAGAGAGTGGTTCATAAAATATTTTAGATATTTAGAGAGGCGTTCATTAGATGAGGTGATAGAAAAAAGCGTTAATTAGAGGATTACGGTGAAACTTGTTTTCAATCTAATATGCGTCTGATTATATCAAACGATAATACATTTCTATTTTATTTATTTTTCTAGCGAAATATTACGTTTGTGTTGTGTGTCTGTTATTTAACTTTATAACAATTTGAGAATAACTTGAAAAATATTTATAAATTTACAATATTTGAATCTACAAAAGCTCCTTCAGGATAGCCACTACTCCTAGAGGATTCAAAAATGGGAAAGATTCCGGAACATTTTTCTGAATATATTTTTGGTTTGGTTCAGCTTTTTAGTCCCCAGGTTATGAGAACTGTTTACGTTGTTTTCTCTCATTGAAATTTTGTTTTTGTCGAACAAAATTACTCCTGAAAAACAGGTTGCAAATCTTCTGGAATATTGGAAAAGTCCTGGAATTTACTTTTTTTAAATAGGTGGCCACTCTATTATTTAATTCTCTGAAAGAAGAAAAAATTGAGAAATTTATCCGCCTTCTTTCTTAACAGCTAAGTAATTTTTTTAGTGATACAGCGACACTGTTGTAATTACATACATATCTGGCATGTGTTCTTATTTATTATTTATGTGTAAACACGGTTTTGTTTTAATCAATCCCCTCAGAAATTTCAAATCTAAAAATTCACTTTAGATTTTGCTGAGCCTTCAACAAACTTCACAAATTTCCTCAATTTTAAACTCGAATAGTACTGCAACCCAATAAGTTTTTAGTGGAAAATTATTTTTAGCAAAATTTGTTTCTATGTTTTATTAATTCCTGTCCATATATTTACCAAAAGATTGTCGCCATTCTGATTTTTCATTTATATTTACTTATACTACTCTGGTTTGCTTCGATTATTGTCATTCAACACCTATCTTTATAAGATGTAGACCTGCCACAGTAATATCGAACAATAACAGCTAAATTCGTACCTGGTGAAACCAACTAGTTTAAGGCTTTACCTCCCATTCCACCTTCCATTCCATTTCCATATAGCTGGATACGGGTTCGCAAATTTAGTGTTTCCCCATTACGTGTGTTGAAGTGCTTTTTTAAGATTTGTCTCGGTTTATTGAGAAGTTGTTACAGCCATTTGTGACACATTTAAACAGGATCTAAATTGAGTAAACGTTTTAGCGTCACACAGCCATCGTTAATCCGTTTTTATATTATACAGTATCCGTTAATCTGTTTTTATATTATATAATATCCGTTAATCCATTTTTATATATACAGTATCCGTTAATCCGTTTTTATATTATACAGTATCGGTTAATCTATTTTTATATTATGCAGTATCCATTAATCCGTTTTTTATATGCATTATCCGTTAACCCGTTTTTATATATACAATATTAATCCATCTAGATATATGTATGTTAGTGGTTTTTCAACGATAGAAAAACAAAATATTCCATTAAGATAGTAAGAAGCAATTATTGTTATTATTCAAATTAATTCTCGTCCATTTTAATTAAAACACAGTTGGAGTGTTATTGTGTTTAGGGTGAAATGATGAACTGTATTTTTCGTCGTACGACCTGTGTCTGACTGTACATCTTTTTCGTACACATATATGTATATAATTTTTAGTTAGCATGGAAAAAACTATTTTGAAAAGGATCATTCGGCTTTTATAGTGTGTATGCGTTTTTGTAATATGCAATCGTATTGATGAGTTGTTTCATGTAAATCTTACGTAATGATTCGAACGATCATTAACAGCTGTTCTGTAATTGTATTGATATCAATAAAACATGCTCTTTATTCCCGCACTGACTCGTTGATAAGGAATATATCTCACTGAAGGCAAATAACACAAAATACTTAGAAAGTGTAATTTAGAATACACTTATTCCCTGAAATTGGTGTGTTTGAAATTGCAATATTTGTAAATGTTTTTTCGTCACATATTGCATATAAAAAGTTCGCTTTGAGCAGTCAAGGCTTCTTACTTGGGTCTGCTCTTGCTTTTGCACGTTTATTTATAACAATTTGTTGATATACTAGCATTTTTATTTTTTATGTTTAAATTCCTTTTGATCTTTGAATTTGTTTGTGAAGATTGAGTTTTAAACTCAGTAATTAAAAAGGAAAGCCCAGGGTTTCTTGGAAGTGAATATACTCCTGCTTCAGGACAGCAAGAACAAGAAAGTGTCTTACTTACCAAGTTAAAAGTACGTGTACTGCTTATATACTGCTCCCTTTGCTATTCATATTTACGATGATGTACAAAATCCTATGATAGCTTTAACCTTTTTCAAAAATACATTCAGGTGAACGAATTTTCTACTTCGATTAGGCTTCATTTATTTTGTTTGTAATATACACACACTAGAGTTTGATGTTGTGACCAATACTTTGTTTAAAGGTGTATAGTTTAAATAGATATTCATACAATATATATTTACGTGTGTTAATATATACGTTATTTTATTCATTTTACGGTTTTTTGTCATGATGATTTTTAAATCTAGTGTGACTGTACAAGCAAGTAGTAAATTTGCATGGCTGATCAAAATGTGCGTGTGATGAAAATTGTTCACACAAGTTTAATGTAACTCCAGCTTTTTTCAATGCAATAAAATCTGTTATGAGTGTTGCCTTGCGTAGTGAAAGAAAGCAAGTTTTTTTTAGTTGATGTTGGCCAAAAATAACTCAAACAAGTAACTAACTTCAGTTTTATGTAAAATTGTTGTGTTAATATACTTTTTGTTTTAGATCAGTTTTTATTTAGCCTACTAATCTGTAAAATGTCTTTTAGCCCATTTTTGTGAATATTTGTTTGTTTGCCAGAATTGTTCAATTTTTTCAGATAAAACCTGCTCGCAATCTTTCTCAAACCTTATTTCGAGCCATAGTTTCGCATTTGCACTAGTATAACTCCCGACGTTTTTCAACTACCATGTAAAATGTTTTTCTTTCTTTTTGTTATCTAGAGAAGACTAATAATCTTTGAGAAAGTGTTCAATTATGTACTTTGTACGCAGTGAAAACAGTGTAAAAACTAGAGATAGCTCTTTAAACTTTTTTCGCTTTAAATCTGTTCTCTTTGAAATCGCTTTTTATTGTGCAAATGTTTGCTTTGAGTCGATATGTAAGTCGGAAACAAAACAAGAGTTACGAAAAGGTCATTTTTTAAAAAGTCTGTTAGTTTGAAGTGGTTTTTATCGTGAGGGTAAATTAATTGGAAATACGGCGCTCGTCATATGTTTAAGTTTCACTAGGGCATTTTACATTTTCTTTCTAGCACAAATCCTGTGATTAAAGTTTCAGTGACAGTCAGTAATTACTATATCCGTAAAGCAAAACTCAAAAAAATGGCGATTAACGATGAAGAAAATGACAGCGAAATGACAGCGATTGTGCCTCAATGTGAGCTGTATCCTATGTTGCAAAGGTGGTGTGGAAATTCAAGAAATACGACGATATTAAAATACAGCATATAATTTTAGATTGTAGATCTGATCTTTTTTCTACATGAGAACATATTGTTTTCTTTGTTATTCGTCTTCGTCGTCCCATCTGTTTGTTTTCTTCTGCACTACACACATTTCCTTTTTAAAGCATTCGAACGTCGTTCGAATCAAGCTGTCTTTGCATTCAAGCTGAAGCTTGCTGGCATTCAAACAACAGGTGGTCTGCACTGCTTTCTGCATTGAAATATTAGTAGTGCCAGGCCACCATGCAGCAAATAATGCGGCGAGTGATAGCGTTAATGAAATATAGTGGTGTGCAAGTGAACTCTGTGCGCCTATTTTATAGTTAACATCTAGTTTTATTAGAGAAGATTTTTAATTGGGAATGAAGTAGTTTGATCGTGTATTAGTGATGGATAGTTTCAACGCGACGATAGGACGGTTTTATGAATGGCATAGCGAAGTAGATGAAAGCGTAACAGAAAACTCTTTAGACGAAACGAAGGAAGAAAAAAGATGTTTACCAAGCATTGACAGGAATCTTATTCATTGCAAGTTGTTTTATTTTTGTTATAGTTCTGCCATGGGTTCTCTTTGGCCGTACGTACCGTTGTATTTTCGTCAGTTGTTCTTAACTCCCCGTCAAGTGGGCGCAATTGTTGCTGCGAGAACTATTGTTCAATTTTTATTTGTTCCATTCTGGTGCATGATAGCTGAAAAATATCGTAAGCATAAAGAGCTGCTATTAGTCAGTTTATTTGCTTGGTTGATAAGTACAGTTGGAATATTGTTTATACCACGAGAAGAACCCAGGGCCTGTTTAACAATGAGGAACTTGACCAAGAAACAAATAGAAAAAGCTGCAGGGAAAGAATGGTTTGATTTTTCACCTTTTAAAGATAGCAACGCTTTTTTAATTAGTCGTGACGAGAGTCGCGAGTACACGCGTGAACATCGCGACTTACGCGACCAAGGCGTGTTTGATGATTATATACCCGCACTAATATTAAACACGTCATCAGATTTTGCTGCTATATACGAAGAGTATGACCCAGAAAAACATTTATCTGATTCGTCTCGCCCATTCATCTTGTTATTATTGGTAACCATATTAGGCGTTAGTTTAGCCTCGCCTGCCCAGACTTTAGCTGATATCTGTACGTTAAAACGTTTGAAACATCAAGCTCAGTCGTTTGGTCAACAAGTAGTATGGGCAGCGGTCGGCTCAGCATTATTCGCTTTCACAATTGGTGTATCAGTAAACTTTTTACAAAGACGAAATCCATGTACGCGTATGACTGAAGTGAATTATTCGCCGTGTTTTTATGCGTTTACATTTTTTATGTTATTAGCATTCATTGTTGCTACACAATTCAAATTTCAATCTAACGATGCTATTCAAGTTGATCTGGACGAAACGATCGCAAATTTGTGGGAATGCGTTAAAACTATAAACGATGTTCACTTAACAAGTCTCCTTGTGGTAACATTTTCGTGCGGATTCGGGAATGGATTTATATCGACTTTTTTGTTTTGGCATTTACAAGAAATGGGCGGCTTGCAAATTCTGCTTGCGTTCGTTTCTCTTATAAACAGTACTGCGGAAGTGTTGTTCTACATGCTCTCAGATCGATTACTCGGATACGTTGGACATTTTAGACTAATCTACCTTGGTCTATTTTTCTTTTCAGCTAGATTCTTTTATTACAGTTTTCTGCGCCAACCCTGGCTAGTTTTACCTATCGAAATAACGCACGGAATGACGTCAGCAGCCATACGATCCGCAATGATATCATATATACGACAAGAGGGAACCACTGGTCATATCTTGCATGGTATTTTTAATGGTATTCACGGCGGACTTGGGTTTTCCGTAGGCGGGCTTGTCGGCGGTTTTATGGTGCACAATTATGGCCATGCGATTACCTTTCTTATATTTGGAGAGATTAGTCTGCTTACTTTGTTTTGTTTCGTTCTGATAAATAACATATGGCCGTACACAAAACATGATATGAAAGACATGTTCGAAAGACAGACAACAAAAAATAAACTCGCAGAGCTATATAATGTTAATATGAAGTCCAAACAGGAGCAGACAATGAATCATAACCCCAACTCACATATCTACAAATTCGAACCTTGAAGAGTAATGGGAGGATGTAAGCGTATCAATAAAGAACTTGTAACTAAGTACTTTTTCTTTTTTCGCAAATACAAAACACCATACTTGCAAAAACTTTCGTTTACAGAATTGATCTTCGTTACACTCTATCCACACATATTGTAAAAACTTCAAAACCGTGGTGGTAAAATACTAGACTGATTGTTTAAGCATTTATTAGCATGTGATATTGGATCTATGCCTTGATGAACTTTCGCGAAGAAAAACATTGCGTAAGGCATAAACTGAAAATAAACATCTCTTATAATAATACAGAGCTTCCGTGTGTCTGTCTGTCACTTTTGCAAAGTGGATTATATTCTTCACAATTTCCTTTGATAAAGTCTATAAAACATTCCCTCTAAATTTGTTCTGTAATTTACTAAACTTTTGTTAAAACAATATTGACGTCAAAGGAAAGTATATTACGACTAGCCGAATTCCCGTGGAAGAATCCACTGAATCTCTCATTGAATGCATGTAAGGGATACCAAACAAAAACATACAGCATGGTAATTTGAATTTTTAAAACTTACAACCCAACCTCGGCTCTTTGTCTCTTTTTATAACGGGACGGAAAAAAAGAGAGAAAAAGCCCTGGGGTCGAGGTTGCTCACAGTCTGCATAACTTTATATTTATACCCGTTGAAACCAAAACGTTGAAAATATAAGCAGGTGCAACAAAAAACAAAAAAATGCAAAATGTGCAACAAAATCAAAGGCGTCTAACAACCGTTACTAAAAAAGCGAAATCTGCTAAAATTTATACTTCCTTTGCTATGCCAGAAGTACACCAGGGAAAAAAGTATATCAGACATTTAAAAAATCCAACATATTTTGCCAAGTTATACAAAAGAAGTTATTACAAAATTTCCACACTGACAGTTTGTAACACATCATACCAAAATCAGATATTCAGTCTATTGCATACAGCAACCCTTTCATCAAAGTTTTACACAAAATATAAGAAATTAACAGTTATCTGAATTCCCGTGGAAGAATCCATTGAATCTCTCATTAAACCGATATAAGGGATACCAAACAAAAACATACAACACAGCAATTTGAATTTTCAAAACTCACATTTCAACCTCGACCCCCGGGCTCTTCTTTGTCTCTTTTATAACGGAATGGCAAAAAGAGAAAAAAGCCCTGGGATCGAGGTTGCTCACAATCTGCATTATTCTATGTGTATAACCGCTGAAACAAAACGTCTAAAAATATAAGCATGTGCAACAAAAAAAAAAAATAAAAATTTTAAAATAAAAATGGAAAATGTCCAAAAAAATCAAAGGTGTCTAACAACCGTTCATAAAAAGCGAAATACGCTAAAACTATATACTTGCTTTGCCATTCCAGAACTCAAAATATAAGAAATTAATAGTTAAAAACACATAAAAGAGAAATATAAAAACTTGAATCATTTGGTATATTGAAAATCTACCGAAATATTTCAATCCAAAATATTAAAAGAACAGACCCAAACTTATAATCAAGAAAATCACGCATAAAATCAAAGAAGATAACAATGCAGCGTTTTCGAATTTAAGAATCAAATATATTTCAAACGATCGTAACGTAACAGATTTAAGTTTAGGATTTAGGTTTAGGTTTTTTATAACGACATCAACACTGAATTACACAGTAGTGTTAAAAACAGTAACAACGGAAAAATTACATTTACAGTTTATGTAAATTCTTCTCTAGGATATCTATCCTAGTGTGTTTTAGTTTCAGCCTCGATGTTCTTAACTTTTTTGACAAATGCTATCCTCATTATTCTTATTATGTTCTTAGCATGACTATGGCTTGAAAATATATAATGCCCAACCTCGTCCCCAGGGTTTTTTGCCTTTTTGACATCGAGGCGGGCGGCGAAATTACCCCTGGAACAGGCTGGTGAGTTCTGTAAATGCGATTGGCTTACATCTGACATAAATAATTTATTTGCGCGTCATAATATATGCAACATTTTGTTATAAATGTTCTGACCCAACTACGGACACCGGCCCAACTTTGGACGCGGGACTGGCCCGTCTTTAGACAGGACTTGTCAAAAGGCGTTCGCAGTTGGGATGGCCCATCTATTGACGGACCCGGTCCAACTTTTGACAAATGAATGCAAATTCGTCTTAAGTTGGTACAGGCCTAACTATTGACAAACAATTCCCATGCTTTTAAAAGACTGTGACATAAGATGGGACAGGCCCAACTATTGGCAAAGGACACTTGTGCTTTTAAAAATCGTACCAATAAAGGGACAGGCCCAAATTTAGAGACAGCCACAAAATATGGGTTAGTCTGAAGACTCCCAGACTAAAGTTAAACCTTGTACTGGGCAACACACTGTTTAGAATTTAAAAAAAATTGAAGACAGGCCTGGCCCAACTGTGTCTATAGGAGAGGCCTAAGGGAACAAAAATGTATGGAACAGAGTAAATCATATTTTTTCTAAATATAATCTATTACAAATATAGCTAGCTAAAGTAATGAGCAATACAAATACCATATCATCAATTCTGCTTTTCTTAAAAAATTGAACAAACAGACATAAATTTACAAATAAATTTTATAAATGGGGAATTAGTAGCACAGTCAGTAAAGCGTTCGACTCATGTCCAAGTGGTTGTGGGTTTGATCCCCACATAAGGCTGTCGTCCAGTTGGGCAAGAATTTCAAAAAAGGTTTCTGTAGCTCAAATGGGAGCTTTAAAAAACTCTAGAACTGCCTTTGTTGACCACTCCTGAAAATAATTGAAAGAGTGTATTGCTCGAAACTGGTGAGACTGATCACATAAAATATAAATTAACACACAATATTTCTTTAAATCATAGTCATAAGTCTCTTTTTTATTCTTATTTCAATCGTGGCTGCCCTCGCCAAAGCGATTCGACCTCTCAAATTACGTAATTGGTCAAGTTGCAATAATTCCATGAAAGATGATCATGAAAAGTAGACATAAATAGCTTGAAAAATAGCAAGCTGTATATATATAACATTACATTACACTGAGCTGAATGTTATATCTTGATATTGAGTCATAATTATTTAGCTTGTCGTTATGCACACAACAATCCAGGGTAAAACATCTCCAATCATGCAACAAAGCTGAGGGAAGTGAACGGAAGGGATCATATCGTAGCGTAGATATAAGGACCGAAGGGTGCTAAGCATTATGTTAATTTTGAATCAATTTTTAAACCTAATATTTTCAACTGGGTTGCTTATAAAAAATTATTCAGCCAACATTTATAAGGCATTGACATCATTGAAAACATATTTCATAGCCAGCTATCTAAGCTAGCTTTAGTTGTGTTTACTTATTGAACATATAACTAGCTACATGCCACAATCTAAGAGTTACACTTTTTCCCAAAGAGGTACTAGACTTGTAAAATATAAAGGAGCTAGCCAGCTAAATTGAGCTAGGTTGTCTTGTATCAGTATATCCCAACAAAATCAGCTTTATCTAATCACACGTTACCACATTTTGTTGATAATTGATAAATAATGCTTCTTAAAAGACTTTAATCACCATAAAATATAGTTTCAGGGTGAACAAATAATAACTTGGTTTGAAATAAAACTTTCTAAAGTCGAGCGTTAAAAAACATAAACAACTAAAAGACATCGCCTTCGCCATGTGTGAAGAACTCGATCAAATTGCTTTTACTAGCTGCAGAAACTGTAACAGCGAGACAAACTCATTAATTATTTATAGTAACCCACTATATGGGTTATGAAAAGCAGCCTGTACATGGGTCTTGTTTAGCCGTCAGGTAGGCGCTAGCTATGGCTGCCCTTTTGTAGCAATATTCAATCTTTTTTTATTTGTTTCAATTCAATCGTTTTGTAGCCAGGAGACCCAGCGTAATTTTTCTTACCACCGGGAAATCGGAGTAGTTAAGGTGGGAAAATTACGCTGGGTCTTAAACGATTTTTCTGCGGCCAAAATCTGGCCGCGCTTTTTGATTGGCTAATTCTATTGTTCTTTGCTCACGTGGTCCATGTCGGGGAAAGCCCTTTTCATCCGAATATTCCAGCGAGTGGTTTCACTCACCCTAACAAACATTAGTAAACTATAAAGTTTTTACCACAGTAAGATGTGGCCAAGCTTGGTAAACAACTCACAGATAAATTAAAATGGCCTCCGAAGCGATTAGTCACATTGTCCAATTTAAACTCGGGGTTTCCGCTGAGTCATTCGTTCGCGTCTAAGCTTTAGTTTGAGAGAAACTCATTTTATCAACTCGAAGAAGAAAGCTTAGTTAACTAGGCTAATCGTTTTGTGGTGAAAAGTGTAAATATTTATATTCAATTCAATCCAAAACTATTCAATCTTTTAAAAATTATTCAATCCTAAAAACCATTCAATCTTTCAAAAACTATTCAATCTTCAAAAACTAATCAATCTTAAAAAAACATTCAATCTTTTAAAAACTATTCAATCCTTGCAAATTTATATTGAATCTTTTAAAAACCATTCAATCTTTTTAAAAGTATTCAATCCTTGCAAATTTATATTCAATCTTTTAAAAACCATTCAATCTTTTTAAAAGTATTCAATCCTTGCAAATTTATATTCAATCTTCCCGGGGCGAGCGCAGTATACCCATGTGCTTACAAAAATAAAAATGGTATCCAAACTATATGCTTCAACATAATTGGCATTTGATTCAAAAGTATGGATGAAGATTTTGGCTCTTCTTTAGAGAAGACCCTACATCATGTGTTAGAATGGGTTCTAAGAATTGACGATTTTGACGAGGAAGAAATTCTTTCGCAATTGCTCAATGTCGAACAAATATTGATACTCCTGAACCACATTTCAACACAAACTGCTGATTTAGCAATATCTGATGAAGATCGTTCAGAACTAATGAAAATTTCAGATGTCTTTACCAATTTGAGAACCAATCTAGTGAAACTACAAATCAATAAGTCAAGTAATGCAACAGCTTTCACAATCTTAGAAGTTTCTACTCAGGGAAATGGCAGACCAGGCCGTTCAAAAATATTAATCAGACTTGATGTATTGGAGGAGCTCAGGGGACTTGGTTTCAGTTGGGAAAAGATTTCGAAGATATTAAACGTGTCTAGGTGGACAGTTATGAGAAGAGTAAATGAAAATAATCTTCAAAATTTACAACGTTTTACTGAAATGAGTGACGAAGAAGTCGACTCCATTGTTAGAAAATATATTGATCGTCACGGACCAACGACAGGAGAACCTTTTATGTCTGTTTTTTTCAGGTCAAAAGGAATTACAATTCAAAGACGAAGAGTACGAGAGAGTTTAAACCGTGTTGATCCTAAAAACACAATAACTAGGTGGGGTTCTCTTATCAAAAGGCGGTCATATTTCGTACCATGGCCAAATTCGTTGTGGCATCTTGACGGTCATCATTCTTTAATTAGATGGAAATTTGTCATTCACGGTTGCATTGATGGGAAATCAAGAAAAATCATGTTTCTTCACTGCAGCTCAAATAATTTAGCTGACACTGTCAAAACATTGTTTTTAAATGCAATCAGAGAAAATGGGAATTTGTGGCCATCTCGAATCCGAGTGGATTATGGAGTTGAAAATGTTTTAGTTTGTGATGAAATGGTTAATCACCGCGGCCCAGATCGAAATAGTTTCATAGCTGGCCCGTCTACACGCAACCAAAGGATTGAAAGATTATGGAGAGACGTATTTCGTTGTGTTTCTGCAGCATTTTATTACACGTTTTACGCTATGGAACAGACTGGGGTATTAGATTTAGATAACGAACTTCATCTCTTTGTACTGCATTATGTTTTTCTCAAAAGAATCAATTCTAGTCTTTCAGAATTTAAAGCACTTTATAATGATCACCGTTTGTCGACCGAAAAAAATTGGACACCAAATCAAATTTGGCATAACGGAATGCTTAACCCAAATAATCCTCTTTCTTTTCCAGACGGGCTTGATGAAAATATTGGCGACGCAGAATACTTTGGAGAAGACCCGACTGCTCCTTTTCCTTATTCAACAGAAAACAATGTCACTATTGAACCACTCAATATAGACAATCAAAGAGAGCTGGCTGAACTTATCGACAACAGGTTAGATGTAAATAGACCATCTTCAGAAATGGATGTATACATTGAAACATTGGAATTTTTAAAAGAACAGTTTAACGATCTTGAACTATAAGTACATTGATTATTTACATAAAACATACTTGAAAACAAAATATCTAACAAGAAAATAAAAACTACAGTAAAATATAAACGATACAAATCTTAGCATCGTAGCAATCGTAGCAATCGTAGCATCCGTAGCATCGTAGCAATCGTAGCATCGTAGCTACCGTAGCATCGTAGCATTCGTAGAATCGTAGCAATCATAGCATTGTAGCAATCGTAGCAATCGCAGTTAGAAATTGCAGTTGGTATTGTAAAATTGCTCCCTTTGCTGCAACATAGCAGTTGCCCGCCTAACAGTTGAATGGATACTAGATTCTTCTTTCCTTTGCGTTTCACTCTCGTTTCGAAGAAGTTGACTAGCTTCTTCGAGCAGCTAAGCAACCCTTTTGTTGTTGTTTTCCGACGCCATCTTGGATTTCATAAAAACGTGAGATTGATTTAAAGTTTTCGTTACATTACACGCAGAGGGAAGATTTAAACAATATGGCTGGGTGTTCACGCTACTTCCAGTAGACCGCGCTCGCCCCAGGAAGATTGAATATAAATTTGCAAGAATTGAATACTTAATAAAAAGATTGAATAGTTTTTGAAAGATTAAATAGTTTTTAAAAGATTGAATGGGTTTTAAAGATTGAATAGTTTTTTAGGATTGAACAGTTTTTTAGGATTGAATAGTTTTTAGGATTGAATTGAATATAAATATTTACATTTTTCACCCCAAAAAGATTGCATTAAAACAAATAAAAAAAGATTGAATATTGCTACAAAAGGGCAGCCATAGCTAGCGGTCCTTAGGCAACAAACCCTGGGGACGAGGATGTATAATGCCTTGAAAAAATAAAGCCTGCTATAAGTTACTATAGCTAGCTAATGGCAATTCCTACCACATGTAACGGCCCATTGCTTGGACACAAAAAGTGCAATTCGTTGATATACAATAAGAAAAGTAAACTTCTAATCAATTTTGCACGTCATACAAATGTTCATATTTAAAACAAACTATCAAGCTTAGACATATTCTTAGGATATTCTAAACTTCTGACCCATTTTTCAGAGTACATTCTTGCAAAATAAGTGCTTAAAGAAAATATTTTCCAGCTCAAGACACAACAACAAACTTAATATTTAAGGAAAATTTAGCTCTGAAAGAAACGGCTAAAAAACCGTTATACACCCAAATTCATTTCTTCACTAAATAATCTAAACAACACGCACAGCTTTTCTTCCGCTTTCTCAGTAGGTAGCTTGCTAGCGTTCTCTGGATGAAAGTTCAATCAGTTTTTTACTTCGAATACTAAACTTCGCTTCACAAATTGGAAGCGTATACAATTATTTGATACATTTTCAATCAATTCTCTTTGTAATGTTATATCATCGTACATTTTTATTTTTGTACAAAATTATTTCTAATTAACAACACCAACCTCGTTCGACAACAACAGTTTGTTTTTTTACATTTTAGATTCGAATTACATTCATATTCGAATTCGATAGATTTTCTATAAAAGGAAGCAACCTCGGTCCCAGAACACAACAATTACATTTACATTTTAGATTCGAATTACATTCATATTCGAATTCGATAGATTTTCTATAAAAGGAAGCAACCTCGGTCTCCCAGAACACAAAAATGATGTTTAAGCTAACCTTAAGATGAGTAAGCATTGGCATGCCTTGTTTTAAATAACTTTTTTTCAGGATTACTTTAAAAAAGAGACAACCTTCTTCGCTTCGGTTTCCTTTTTCAGTTGATAAACAACTTGTTTCCGTGAGATACAGCGCGCACATTGTAAACCGGGGGTAAAATTAAATTATTCTATTTATAACGACCCCGTGGGGCTTTTAAAACAAAAAAAAACAAATAAACACGTTTAAATATAAAAATTAAAATTTTGTGTTAATAAAATTAAAAAAAGAGTTTTAAAATAATAATAAAAATAATTAAATGTTTAAATAGTAACCCCCTGATTTGCGTTTTTTTGGACTCACATAGTCACTCACACAAGCGTATTATTATATAGACTAAATAAAAAATTCACCCTTTCAGTTTATTTTGTCGAACACTCCCCTCAGTAAAATTTTTGTTCCTTGAAAAACATATGGTTGCGAAGCTCTTATTCAGCTCTAAAAAACTTTTTTTACTCAAAACAATACGTGGTTCCGAAAATATAGCATATTTTGTGTTACAATAGCTGTTTTATGACTGATTTATCTATTTTTAAGCATAATAGATCAATAACTCGATATTTCCTCACTTTCTGCGTTAGAAAAAGCCAAAGATATAATTATCGCAACAAACTTGTTTTCGTACAATTTCGACAAGATGGAGGGGAGTGTTCGACAAAAATATATACCATTATGACTGATAATTTTATTTCGAGAAAAAGCAAATCAAAGATCTTTGCTTTTACCTGCAAAAATCATGCTGAAGGAATGTTACACCCACTTAAACGTTATAAATCATTAATAATGCATGAATTTTATTAAAAATTAAAGGAAAGTGTTTTCGCAGAACTTTGGGTCTTGTTATTGCTAAACAGACAACAGGATAACATAACATACCAGGATAAAAACGAAAAAAAAATAAATAAATAAATAAAATAAAAAGGCATAGATAATAACTAATAATAAATTTGTATAGATTATTAAAGTGTGAACGTTTCCTATGTTATATGTAGAGATGCAATTTTTTATTCGTTCTGCATAACTCTCTAATTATCATACAGATTAAATATATTATGGAATTTTAAACTTTGAGCACACTGTTGAAAACACTAAAAGATAAACAAGATTTTTCCTCATTTTATCCCTCTTAACAATAAATATTTTTGATTCTTTTTTTAAAAATATCAGGAAAATATGCCAAAGAATCAAAATTAAAAAAAATATTTTTTAAAAAAGAAATGACCCTAAAGGGGGTTACCGTATCCTTAAAGAAGCGTCATTTGAATTTTGATGACGTCATCAACCCACCTACCAAAAAAAAAGAATAGAACCTTGTTTTCACGTTGCCTCTATTGTGTAGAGCTTAAACTGCTGATGAAGAAAATGTATATGATCATGTGCTTTTGATGAGCGGTTAATGAGATATAAGGGTTTATATAGATAGATAAATAGATAGAGAGAGAGATATTTCGCCGTTATATAAATGTTACAAGTATTAATTTCTTTAAATATTTACATATCACCAGGCCCCGTTTTTAAGCAAAAAGAAAGAGAGTTAAAATAATATTAAAATAGATATCAAATATAGTACAGAAATATGTTAACTATATCGACTAGGAGGACAATGTAAAAATTGGTTATTTTAGACTTTTTGCTGATGTCAGCAGTGCATATGCAAAAACCAAATTGACAAAATTCAGTTTATCCGTTGTCTCTATTGTGTAGAGCTCGACACCCTGATGAAGAGAATGTATATGATCATGTGCTTTTGATGAACTGTTAATGAGATATAAGGGTTTTAAAATTAAAACACACAAAATTATTTTTTAGAAATTTGTATACCTGTTCCCTTCATCGTATAGGTCTTGAAACGCTGATCAAGAAAATGTATAGTATCATGTACTTTTGACAAACGGTTACGGAGATATGGTGGTTTAAATGATTTTTGATGACGTCATCAACCCCGTCCATTGCGAAACGGATTCGGGGACCCAGGTCTGGGAAACTTACCCAAATTGGTCCTAGGTGGTCCCTAGTTACCCACGCGGTGAAAAATCATTGACGTCACCACCTCGTTTCCAAGTTATTTGGCCTCAAAGTTTTAGGTGCACTGTAATGGCTTCATTAATTTAATATAGGATATTGACGTTAAATTAGTGTTATTGACGTCGCGCCGTAACGTCAGAAAACTTAACATATTAGAAATTAACACATCCAATTTGCCTGTTACAGACACACACACACACACAGTTAGCGTATTATTTAGACTAGTAGATAAGGCCCGTGGAGAATTCCACTTAGGCAAAAGGCCAATGAAAAAATAGGTTGCTTTACATGTTTTGGTGACGTCAGCAGTGCATTATACAAAGAAAAATGTTCTTAAAATCTTACACAAAATGTCAAATGTCAAATCGCATTAAATCCTCCACACAAATCAACCTCATCCCCAGTGTCTTGTGGCCCCTGAGCCGTTATTACGGAGTGGCCAACAATGACCCTGGAACAGGCTGGTCATGTGACACAAAAATGCCCAGATATACTGGACATTTTTGAAATTCCAAAGATAATGAGATGCAAATTTGGCGCTCGCCTTACAAGCAAGATTTAGAGATGGCGGGCGAAAAAAGACACAGCGTTAAAGAAACTATTTTGTCGATAAAAGCAAAATTGTCAGAATATTACTGACGTAAAGTCTATTAATCTGGCTTAGCTTGATTGTTCAATATTGGCGAAAGGCTTTTAATTTAGAAAATGTTTTGAAAGTTTGTTTCCATTAAAATTCATGAGCTCTAGCTAGCTAGCTGGGCTGTGTACTATATGTAGCTGCCTAGCTAGCTAACGTGACATCCTGAGACAGCTTTACTCAACCACATTTATAAAGGACATATTAAATGGCTATTATTTTCCAGGTAGGTGTAATTGTAGGAGAAGATCTGGGCACTCTAGTTGCACACAAATTTTTCTAATATGCACAACAAATTTTCCTATTTTTAAAATCAAAACTAAGAATGACAGGTTGTAGTGCTAAATTTATGGATTATTCTCGGATCCGGGTTAACATGCTTGACACTTTCTGATCATTTTCAACCAAAATGACCAATATTTAAATTAGAGTCTTGCATTTTTCAAATTTATACTCTAAGTAAACTGCCCCTATTAGTAGCAAAGCATTTAATGTTTTATAATGAAATGACTACTGATGCTTTTTAATGAAATGACTACACAAATCAACTGCAGTGAAAATGGTTCACTACAGTTGAATATTACAGTCAAACTCTTATAAAATTAATTCATTTTCTCCGAACGTTTTTGTTTTATCTTTTAAAATGGTCATAACCAAGACCCGAGAATAAAAACTCTATTTCTACCAGTTCTAAAATGTAAACATTTGTCATGTTGTTCTTATTTATAATTTGTAAAAGGGACAATATTTGATATCATTAAACGATATAAATAATGGGTTAAGTTAAAGCTGGTTTATTATATACGTGCAGGGTGTTAATTCCAAAAATGCCATTTGTACTTGGCCACGATATGTAAAAATATGCTGGTGGAGCATAATCAATCACTGGCCAAAAAATAAAAGTAGGACATTTATTGGCCTTAGAAGAATTATTTGTTCAAAAACCTTACTTGTTTGTTCATATTTGGTCAAGATTTAGAAGTTTTGTTACAAAAGCCTTATCGGCCTCATTTAAATTGCTCAAATTCTGAAACCTAGAAAGTATAGCTAATACAAAATCATTTCTTTATATCTATCCTTAAGTATATAGGTGAATAGGAATAAAATTTGTGATATGACGAATTTGTAAGAGCTTTCTTCATTTAAAAGGCAGTGTCAAAAAAAGCACAATACAGGTTACATTTAAATGCCTCACTTAATGTACATTCCATGGGCCTGGTTAATATATCAAATAAGCTCATCATATTTACCTACTTATATACATGAGTTCCAATGTTTACATTTTTTAAAGATTCTTGTGCAAAAAAATGCAGACCTTAGGTTAAGAAAGTCAAATTATGGTTAAAAACTTTTGTACTGTTTGTGTTCTAAATCTAATATGTGGCTACTAACTATTAGTTAAACTATTAGTTAAATGTTCACGTAATTTAGACGGTATACGCTCTAGCTAGCTAACTACCAGTAGTTCTGCAGGAAAAGACAAACACCGCATATATATCAATTTAATTATCGAGATAAATTTGCTTTATATCATATGTTGAACTAAAAATGGTATCTTTTTTTAATATATTTCTCAAAAACTAGCCTCTCTAAAGTCAATGCTAAACCTTAGCTAGTATTTTTATCCACTCCACAAAATAAATTGACCGCCATATTTGTTGTACTCTTGTTTACACAAAACTCCCGCGCGGGGCAGAAATAAATTTTTGCAGGGCAAGAACTGTTCATAAATTATTTTTTTGGTATAATTACCTTAAATTATAAGCGATCATGTGACCAGCATGTTCCAGGGCCTTTTCGCCGCTATCAACTTATCAACAAGGCAAAATGCCCTGGGAACGAGGTTGCACACAAATCTTACACAAAATAAAAAAGAACAACTTGCAAGGTGCAAAATCTTTATATCATATGTTGAACTAAAAATGGTATCTTTTTTTAATATATTTCTCAAAAACTAGCCTCTCTAAAGTCAATGCTAAACCTTAGCTAGTATTTTTATCCACTCCACAAAATAAATTGACCGCCATATTTGTTGTACTCTTGTTTACACAAAACTCCCGCGCGGGGCAGAAATAAATTTTTGCAGGGCAAGAACTGTTCATAAATTATTTTTTTGGTATAATTACCTTAAATTATAAGCGATCATGTGACCAGCATGTTCCAGGGCCTTTTCGCCGCTATCAACTTATCAACAAGGCAAAATGCCCTGGGAACGAGGTTGCACACAAATCTTACACAAAATAAAAAAGAACAACTTGCAAGGTGCAAAATCTAGTTGATAAAAAGTTACAACAACGACACTCACAACACCAATACTCACAAAACCGAAATAAAGAACACCGACAATTACAACACCGACAGTTACAACACCGACAGTCACAACATGGATAATAACAGTGTCAGAAATAACGCATCTCAAATATGTACATCTTATAAGTGATTATGTTCAAAATTTTATTCTGAAATGTCAAAAAGAAGGCCTGCAAGAGTTAGCACAAATAAACAAAAATAAGTTCTTTACACATATTAAATATCGTCTTTCCCTTAAAAGCTTATACAAAATGTAAAAATCAACCAGTTAAGGTTACTGTAAAGGAAAAAAAAATTTTTTTGAGGTTTTTTTCAAAAATTTAATGACATATAGTCTAGTAAACTAAACTCATCATTTTTCCCTTTTCGATATTTTTGATAGAGATGGCGATAGCGATAGCGCGCTAAAAAAAGCAGGGTTAAAAAACCAGGACAGACATCGAAGCGCGAGAGCAGAAAAGAGAGACAGGTATCCTGTCTGCATGACATATAGAAAAAAAAATTCTCTTTCGAATGACAAATTTTATATTCCATGAAAATATTTGAAACATCCCTTTTTTCTGGAAAAAGCCTTTTCAGAGGTGTTATATCCTTTGCGCCTTCGAGAAAATATGTGCAAAATGAGTTGAGCATATTTTTTGTAAACATTATGCATGATATGGAACTCCCGTATAAAAATATGCATAATAATATTTTTTAGATAGTTTACTTTCACCATCGATATATATATATATGTAAATGTTGTCGTATAAAAAATCATTAAAATTTAAAGTTAAGGAGTATGCATATGAGATTTGAGATCGCGAAAAAGTCGAAGCCAGCTGGTGTAGATTACAATAACGTAATCATCTTTTTAAAAAATAACAAACAAAATTATCTAACAAGTCGACGTGAAAATCTGTGCATTTATACGGCTATGTGCCATGCTTTCGGAAATCTTAATATTAAATTGGAATCATGTCGAAATATAGTTATAAAAGTAATCCTTTCCGTTCCTCGAGAAAGCGTAGAAGAAATAGCACTCATAATTTAACTTCGCCTGCTAAAAGAAGGTTATCTAATAAAAGGTCGTGGTTTGATGATGTTGGTGAAAATACACCTTCGATGAAATCATCAGCAAGTCGGAATCAAATCTTTGAATGGGGAGAAAATGATTGCAGTGATGAAAATTCATTTTCTGATACGGACGATGACTTCGATGACGACGGAGATATAACGGAAAGTAGTTCTTGGATAGTGAACATAAAACTGTTATCAGAATATGTGAAGGAACAAGTTGTTTGTAGACAATGCTTTTCAAAAGTAGAGGTTGAGGAGAAATCTAATTTTAGGGCGGGATTAGTAGAACAAGAGGGCGTAGTACTCGATCAAGGGGGCGTAGAGGACGAGGAGCAGCGCAGATAATAAACAATTTGTGACATTTTTCATTTGTAGCGTATTTCAGGGTTCGAATTAGAAAAGTAAAGTCGGTTCGCAAAAGTTTTGGCACTCTGTAACGAAGTAAACCACTATCTAGATGTGGCCTGGGAACTCCGTAGATCAATTACTATTGGCTTTTTCATTGTAGCTACTTGTTTTTCGACGAGAATTTGTATTGCGAGCTTTACTTTTTCCTGCGTTATTATTTTTTTGTTGGAGACAAGTGGGGGACGTTTAAACTCGTGAACCCCCAAACACGAGAACTGAGCGTCTGAACTAGCGACTCTCTCAGTTTTAACTTTCTTGTCTCCGATAGCCGAAATAATGTTGCAAAAATGAAATAAGTTTATTTTTATAGCATGCTGTAAGAAAATATTCAAATCAAAATGTAGTTAATGTTTCAGAGGTTCTTAACCAGTTTTTGTGAACATTACAACGCAAGTTAAATACAGTATACTGATTAAAGATGCTTTCACAAAAAATATGTTTGTTTCAAACATGAGTCTTGTAGTAAAATGCTGTTTACAGTACTGTCCAGATGAAAGCGTGCGCGTACGCTCAACTTGCAAAAATAACTGCTTTCATTCAAAAACACAGGGAAGTTCCTTTCAAATCACGCGAAAATAATTGCTTCGTGTTAAATTTATAAACCGCGATCTAAAAAAGCTTTTATATCGTCGTTCTTCGTTCTTAAATTTTTAAAATGCGATCTAACGCAGCTTTTCTAACGCCGTTCTTCGTTCTTAAATTTTTAAAACGCGATCTAAAAAAGCATTTCTATCGCCGCTTAAAAATATTCGATTCGCAATTTTATCATTTTCTTCGCAAAGTATTTCGCAAAAATGGCATTTCGATTCGCAAATTGCGAATTGCGAACTGCTAATTCGAACCCTATATTTTTTATATATTTATATTTTTATAATTGTTGTTTTGGTATTCCTAAGCAATCACAAAATGTTTCCAACATTACTTCATACGCAGACTCTCGAATTTCGCCGATTATGTCTCCAGGTGCAATATCTCGAATAAATGCTAATATCGACTCTGGATATTTGTAATGGGCATCCTCAGGCCCGATTTCCTTTACCTACAAGAGAAAAAATACAAATTTCCAAACTATTTATAAAAGGACATGGTAACGAAGTTGATACATATTTTTGAAAATTAGTCAACATCGATATTCTAACCTTCAACTCACGAGCCCACATACAATAGTGCACATAACGGATTTGTTTATTGACTTTTCCACGCTTTTGACGTACCTTTACAGATTCCATCAGGTTTTCAATGAAAAGATTACCATCGAATCTAGGAAATGAAAAAATTGTGATTGTGTAATACAAAAAAAACACGATGAAAATTATGATTTTCATATTTTCAACTTACCCCAACAAACCCATTTCTTTAAGAACTTCTTCGGCAGTCGTATTCTTATTCTTCTCAATTATTTTTCACACAATCCGCAGGAATGTGTGTTTGGTTTAGCCTTTCTTCGTCTCGGAATAACAAATGAACACATTGGTGAATATTTTACGCGGAGCCAATTGTTGTGTTTGAGGTTATCGAGATATTAAGTTCAGTTAAAAATATATAGAGTAGCGTTCACACGTGTTTTTACTGCTTCTAAATACAACAAATGGCGACGAGTACCTTTTTACCAGATTTTCATTTTCTCTCGACGAAAGTGAAATGCACAGTGTTGGTATACGTTGGAAGAAATATGTTAGTAGATTTAATAACTTTATAACGGCAATGAACATCGAAGACCAAACAAGAAAGAGAGCTTTGTTATTACATTACGGAGGATTTGAATTACAAGATATTTTTGAAGTACTTGACAATACTGGAACTACGATCGAAGATTTAACTAATGCATTTAGTCGATATTTTGAGCCGAAAACGAACGAATGTTTTGAAGTTTGGAATTTTCAAAAAACAATACAGAATGATGGCGAAACTTTACAATCTTATTATGTACGACTTAAAGGCGCGTAATCACCCTTATCGAAAAAAATTAACATATGCATTTTATTTATTTATTTCAAAGTTCAGACGGAGTTATGACTTTCCTGAAAATTTGAGGATGTAAAACGTACTAGAAATGGAAATAATGGTACTTTAATATCTTGAATTTATTGTTGTTTTTTTCCAGCCGCCATATTAACGATCTTGTTGATCTCTTATTCTTGTCTAATAAGCGGGCCGTCGCAAAATGTTCGTGTGAAACCGTAGGTAAACAAACGGCCTTAACTTTAAATGAGCTCTCAGATGGAGTTCGATAAAATCGCCAATATGGTAGGCTCCGTTCACCATGCTGTTCTTTTTGGCTTGTTTTTTCTTTGCAAAACATGGCATCAAAAAGTGGAAAGAAATTTTGGTTCTGTTTAAAAAAGTGGCCGCACGTAAAAACATCCGTATCACTTTCTCCACTTAGATTTAATTTTCTTCTATTCTATTCGTCATTGTTTTTGGAGACCAGACAAAACAAAACAGAAAGAAGAAATCACAGCATTGCCTCGTGGTTATTAATTATGATAATTAATGCTTATCACGCTCTTTCTTTTCTTATTAGCTTGACCGGGATTACTGCATATTATAAGCCAAAAAACCCAACGGGGGAGAATGCTCATTGTGATAGTTGAAGATAGTTGAAGCACTATGGAGATAATTAAATTTAGAGCATGAAAGGGGAATTTCTGAAAATTAACTGTTTGAACAAAGGAAAATAATCAAAAAGTAAGACAGCTAGCGAGGCGAAGCTGTCTTCAGAAACAACAACAACAAGTGGTCAGTGTTGCAAAGAAGTCTGATTTCAGTAAGTTAAAACGTTTAAATAATAAAGAATAACACAGAAACTTCGATTGATTTATCTGATTTATCATGTTCGGAACTTTGTGGATACATTTATAAAAGCATTACGATGGAAACACAGCTACGGATACTCTCCCTCATTCATTATTTTTTCTGTAATGGCATGAATCCAGCAACCATCATGTGATCGATTTTGCCGTGCGTTTATTATCGCATGATTCGTGCAATGAAATGCAATGAAATGCAATGGCGGTTCTGTAGGCGAAGGGAAATTTGGGTGAGTTTGTATTTTTATGAAACATTTGAACATGTTCTGGTTGTCGGTTTTCAATAAAATTTTCAGGATAATGTTTTCTTATGTATATCTTTCAATTTTTACAATAAAATAGGCACCTCTAAAAAAAGTTGCCTACAGGGTGATTACGCGCCTTTAAAACTATTGCTTCACGTTGTAATTTCGACAGTATCAATCAACAGATCAAAACACAGCTAATTTTAGGAACAACGTCAAACAAGCTTAGAAAATACTGCTTCTAATGACTTATAAACCGTTTAGCCGGGCGCTACGGGAAAATAGCGACCGAGGTTGTGACGTCATGGACCGAACGCAAGTGAGGTCCATGCAAATAACCGAGGTTGCTGTTTTCCCACGTAGCGCCCGGCTAAACGGTTTATAAGTCATTTAGTACCTGGTAGCCTGATAAAAGCATAGAAATTAAGTCTAAGTCTTTCACAAAAAGATTGACATTTGGATGAAGAATAAAATACATGTCTATGTAGAAACCATGTCTTCTGACAATAGTAACGTTCTGAAGGAAAAGAATTCTTTTCGAACACAGTGAAAAAGTTCTTGTAGTTCTATTTTAAAAGTTTTTAAATTTGCCGTTGATGGAGTGGTTGTGTTTTTTGGGACATTAAACGAGCAATTGTTGAAATTAACCAGAAATAAACGAAAAAAATGTAGCTAGCTAGAGACATCACATTGAACTTATTTTTATAGTTGAAGATAATTCGGGAGTGGTGTTAGGTGGATTTATTTTATCCTTGTTTGAAGAACTCAAGATGTTAGACATTCGAAAAAGGTGAGTTTTGTGAGCTGCTTTTTCGCTTTTGAGGGAGTCTATATTTTTATGAGCACTGTGCTGCTTTGACAAAACGTCTTGGAGGTATTACTAGCATACTTCGTTTTCAGAGCCTGTTGATCCAGTATGAATTGATCTATTTCATCGTACTCCCAAAACAAAAACTTAAATCAATTATTTTAAAACATTTTATTTGGATATTTTACAGCGTTCAAATTTCACGAAAGTTTGCTTACTTTTTTTGTTTAGATTTTAGCCGGTCGCTACAGGAAAATAGCGCCCGCTCACGTGATCGATATTAGCCAATAAAGACGTCAGATACAAAGAAGACATGACACCGCCAGGTACTAAAGTAATAAAGAAGCCTCTCTACAGGACATTCTCACACGAGGTAAATTATACGAAGACGTGGAGCATCAATCTCAAAAAAATGAAGCTGGAGCCACAAACAATATAGGTGAAGCTTTACAAGCAGTTTTACGTAAACAAATTGCTGATCTACAAATGCAAGTCCACAAAAAAGAAACACCAAGTAAGTCATGTTTTAACTGCGGAAATGCTTGGCCCCATGCAAAACAGTGCCCTGCTAAAAATCAAGTATGTCGATCGTGTGGAAAATTGAATCACTTCGCACGTGTATGTCGCTCATCTCGTAAACATAGTATGAACCCACCACCTTCTCGTTACCCCGTTCGTTTCGTTCAACCAGGCACCGAACAGTCGGTCGACCCTTTGGCAGAAAATTGCTTCTCCATATATCGTGTCAACTCGCTTCATCCTAAGGACAAACTCAGGACATTCAAAACCAGCATTAAGGTATCCGGACATTCTATTCCAGTTTTAATAGACACAGGTTGTAGTACAAACATATTGAATATAGAAATGTTTCAACGTTTACAAAAAACGAAACAACATAAGTTAAGAAAATCGCAAGTGTGTTTAGTACCTTACGGATCGTCAACAGAAACTTCACAGCTGAAAGTATTGGGCGTGCTTCAGTGTCTCGCTGAGTCAAAACGGAAACTCATTCTTGATGAGTTTTTTGTTCTTAACACAAAAGCACCGAATCTGATTGGCGGAAATCTCGCAATTGAATTAGGACTATTGAGCACAACGTTTCAAGAAATAAACAACATACCGCCTACACCCATGCTGCATAGTGACGTCAAAGCTAACTCTTCTGATCGTACAACTCACATTCCGGAGCGTCTCCATTCTCTTCTCACAGAATATAAAGCAGTTTTTAACGGGACAGGAAATGATGAAAGCGTTAAACCTGTCGCTCAAAAACCACGACGTATCCCTTTTCACCTCCGTCAAAAAGTCGACAAAGAATTAGACAAACTCAGAAAAGCCGATATAATCGAGGACGTCACTGACCAGCCGACACCCTGGGTCTCACCGATCGTTGTTGTACCCAAAAAAAATAATCCGGACGAAATTCGTATGCGTATAGACATGCGCCAAGCAAACAAAGCCATAAAGCGCACACGTCATCCTGCGCCATCTATAGACGATCTGATTCACGACCTAAACGGCGCGAAATACTTTTGTAAACTCGACATGACCAGTGCCTTCTTGCAGCTTGAGTTAGAGCCTGGTTCAAGATCAATAACAACATTTTCGACACACCAGGGTTTGCATCGATACAAACGGCTTAACTTTGGTACCTCATCGGCCTCTGAAGAGCTACAAATAAAACTAGAGAATATTTTGAGAGACATCCCAGGCTGCAAGAATATAGCTGACGACATCATCCTCTTTGCCCAAAGTCTAAAAGAACTGGACACCATCTTGGAAAAAGTCTTACAACGTTTCGGGACATACGGACTAACATTGAATCTTGAAAAATGTGAGTTCGATAAATCCTCAGTAGAATTTTTTGGCTTCATCTTTTCAGCTGCAGGAATAAGCCCAAGTCCAGAGAATGTCAGAGCGATACAGCTGTTAGCACCACCGACCAATCCAACCGAAATGCGATCTTTCCTAGGAATGACGAATTTCTTAGGTCGATTTATACCCCATTACGCTGACATAGCTACACCGCTGCGAAATCTCACCAAACAAGATACAACATGGTCCTGGGGACCAGTCGAGCAATCTGCGTTCAATCAACTGAAACAATAGCTGTCATCAAATACTGTTGTGAGTTATTTCTCACCACAGAAGTCCACCACGATTGTAACTGATGCTGGTCCACATGGCATCAGTGCTATACTACTGCAACACACACCACAAACGGAAGTCTATCGCGTTATAGCATACTCGAGCCGAGCATTATCAGATACAGAATCTCGTTATAGCCAATTAGAAAAGGAATGTTTAGCAATTGTCCACGGCTGTGAAAAATTCTCCATATATATACTTGGCTCAGACTTTGAAATTCTTACAGACCACAAACCATTGGTATCGTTACTCAGTAATCCTAAGTCAACTTTACCTTTACGTATAGAACGATGGTGTTTACGCCTACAAGGGTTTAGCTTCAATATTCGTCACATCAATGGCTCTTTCAACCCGGCAGACTATTGTTCCCGACACACCGTTCCCGACAGTAATACAAACTCTACCGGAATCATCGAAGAATACGTAAATTTTACAACAAAGCATGCAGAACCGATAGCCATTAGACGAGATAAAAGTACACACGAAAAATGACCCGGCCCTGCAATGTCTGAAAGAACTTATTCGCTCTACTAAATGGTATTCAATAGACACAATATCCACAAAATATCCCAACTGTAACGTTAAAGAGCTTCACCTTTATAACAAAATACGCAACGAGTTCACTTGCAACAACGACGAATCCTTGATACTTAGAGGAAATCGAATTGTAGCACCGACCAGTTTACGCCACAGAATGCTTAAACTAGCTCATGAAACACACCTTGGAATGACAAAAACGAAATCCATATTGCGTGATAAAATTTATTTTCCGGATATTAACCAACGAGTCGAAACACTTTGCAAGAACTGTTCACTGTGTATCGCAAATTCAAGAATGAACCCACCGCCACCACTGAAACCATCTCCCCTACCACCATCTCCCCTACCACATCCCGAAGTAGAAATCGTTGGCTCAACAGCTGCTTTACCGACTTTGGGAGCTCTCAGTAAAATTTTTGCAACGCATGGACTCCCTCATAAAATCATTTCTGATAACGGCAGTCCATTTCACAGCAACGAATTTAAACGCTACATGCATGCTAAAGGAATAGATCATCACAGAATCACACCGCTACATCCGAAAGCAAATTCAACTGCCGAAAATTTTATGCGCAACCTTAACAAAACCCTACGGATTGCTACAATAGAAGGGAAGCCTTGGAAAATCACACTGTATAATTTCCTGTTAAATTATCGCATATCGACACATTCAACAACCGGAGTCAGTCCAGCTGAAGCGCTATTTCAACGACAAGTTAGAGGAAAATTGCCCAGTCTTAACAACCAACCGAACAGGGATGCCATCAAGGAGGCACCACACCGAGATGCACAACAAAAACTTAAAATGAAAAAGTATGTCGACGCCCGATTTCATGCTCGCCAACCAGCTATAAACAAAGGCGACTACGTGCTGGTAAAACAACCGAAACGCAACAAGCTTTCAAGCCCTTTTGATCCAAAACCATACTGTGTCACACGAGTTCAAGGTACAAAATTAACGGCAAGCCGACCGGGACATACTATCACACGCAACGTTCAACACTTTAAGTTCTTATCCAAGCCTAAACCAACCAACTTTGATCAAGAGGGGGAGGAAGAGGACGATATTGATACTCCAGGAGAATACGAAACTACCACCAGACCTCGGAGTTATATGTACGAAAATATCCTATTAGAAGAAGACCAGACTATTTTCATGAAAATGTACCTACCTGAACAACAGTAACGGATTTATTGTAAATCTATGTAAAAAAAAGACAATCTGCAAACTTGTTATGTTTAGTAAAGTGACAATGGACACATTGAACTAAAGAGGGGGGAAATGTTGTGTTTGAGGTTATTCACTTTTGTGCAAAAGGCGCATATTTCTCTTTCCGTACAAATCTGCCATTATGAGTCTTATCTCACATGTGTTGGATGTTGGATGGTTACTGGTTACTTGTCGTGGATTTTAATGTATGTATTTAGTCCTTATCTTAGTCTTTCAACTATGGTTTTACATTGATTTAATATCATCTTGGAGCTTAAAACATATTGATTGCATCAATTATATGGAACTTATAGCTAGCCTAGCTATAGCTAAATTAGGTGCATTTTGGAAATTCATTCTGCAGACCTTGATTCTATCTTTTATTCCATTTTATTGTATTTCTAAAGTTTTTACCAGTGTTGCTAATGATTTTGTATCTCCATTATGATGATACAATCATCTTGAAATTTGTCATTTCAGATGATTCTTCACCCCAAAAGTCTTGACATCAATCAAATATAATTGTAAAAACAAGGTTTCACTTTATTATAGACAACAACATCATTGGTTACATCACAAATTTATCGCCAATGAAGTCCAGAATTTTGCATTTGTTATGTTGTTGAGATTTTTCAAATCGAAGAGAAATAAGCTGTGTAGGAGCTTTTATATTATTTAGTATGTATATGGTAGAGCCTAGCGTATCTCACATTGGAAAAAAAACACATCACAGAATTAAGACGTAAATCACGAAATCAGGACGTTTTAGCTAATTCATCTTTTGTTCAACCGGGAAAAATTTCCACTTTGTTTACCTGCATTTTTGCAAAGTTATTTTATGGAATAAAAACCATGAGGGTGCTGATAAGCCGCATACACCGTGAAAAGTGCAGGCGTTTTCTGGCGAGTTCGGCGTTTTGAAAAAAAATCAGGTATTCGCCTGAAAAAACCCACATAGAACCGAACAATGCCCGAACAAAAAAAAAAGATTCACCACAAAAACACTCAATGATTCACCACAAATTATTTAAAAAAGTATAAAAATTAAAATGAACTAACTATGTGGTAGCGAAGTGCTTAAAAGAACTGTTTTTGATGGTTTTTAATAAGATTTACTTGATAAATAACTTATACATAAACTTTATTAACTCCTTTCTCTTCAAGCGCATGCTTTCAACTGTCGTCCGCCATGTTTATGTTACAAGGTGTTGCATTTCGGGAATTGCCCCGGGCGAGTTCGGGCGTGTTCGGGAAAGTGCGGGCGGTTTCGGCGGACAACCATCAATTTAATTCGAAAAGTCGCCTGAGCTCGCCCTTTTATATGCGGGCGTTTGCGGCTTATTGGCACCCTCGTTAAAAACCATGAAGTTATGTGACGAGATGAATCACCAGATCATCGCTGGAGTAATAAAAGGATGGTAGAGGACATATATTTTTGCGGAGCAAAGCGGAGCCCATTTCCTCATTAAATAAGCCAAATATAAGGGAAAAGGAAGGACGGTGGAGAGTATATAGCATTTCTATATAAGATTTCGTCCCTATACATCAAATTTTCAAATTTCGACATGAAAATCTTAGTTACTCAAAATTTAATATGGTCATTCTTTAAGTACAGTTTTTAGTAACCAAGACAACGTGTTTATTAAGGAGCATAGCGAAGGAGTGTTTGTTGTTTTTTAAAGATGGTGCCAAGCGTAAATGGTGCCGTTTCCAGTTGAGATTAAATCTGCCTACACTTTTTAGCCACGTGATACATTACTCACTTTGACTAATATCACATGACCTTTTCTCGGACACATACCGCCTCCAACTTAAACTTTCGTTAATCTAAGCCATATCACTGACGGATGGGCCTGTTCAAGAAAACGAAGAAAGGAAGGGTATGTTGATCTAGCATAGTATATCACTATTTTTTTACATGTAATGAACCCTTCCTTATTCTCACTCCTACCTAAGGCTAGTTAGCATAAAACTACTGACTGAGCTGGAATAATAACAGAACTTAGATAGCATATAGCTAGCTAACTTTTTAACTCTTTTAGCTGGTTATAAAATGGAGCAAACATAGCTAGCTATATAAAGCTACCAAAAAAAACTAGCTACAAAAGAAATTTGAATTATTTTCACACTTTCACCCCCGCACCCCCCAGACAATGTTGCACTCAGGTTTTTTGAAGTCAGAAGTTTGCTGCCATGGCTCTCCAACATTGTGTAAAGGGGGGAGGGGATAAAAAAAGTCGTAATTCTGTATTTATTGCCTTTTCTGCCACTAATGGTCAGTTTTTGCATTTGTCTCAACTACTTTTGGCAACGATTGTCTGAGTTTTCAAAAATTTAAATGGAGTTTACGGCCAATCCACTCTGCTATTGCCTATCAAATTTAGGGTGTAAGGTGCTGGGGAAAAGGGCTTTCTGCGCAATTTGTTTAAAAGAAAAAATCCATAATGGCGACTTAGCTGTGTGAAATTAGCCATTTTCGGTGGAAATTGGCAAAGTATGACTTGAAACCATTCTTTTTTAATATTTTGTATCTAAAAATGCTCCTTTATCTTCTCTTTTTGCACATTAGCAACCTTTTAGATATTTATTGATATGCTAAGCTTGGTTACGGACTGTTTATTGCTGCGATACATGTTGACATATTAAATACAGCTGTACCTTGAAACTTTTTTGGCATAAAAATGTTTGCTAAAATGGTTTCTCATAAGCAGAAGAATGGTTTTTAAAGTGCAAATGATAAGCAGGCGAACCAGCAAACAAACCTTATAAGAGCAGACTGTGATGGTAAAGTGCTATGGTAAAGTGTATACAGTTTACCGCACAGTTTACCGTACAAATTAACTGGTGTACAACCTACAATGCAGAATATATAATTAAAAAAAGGTGCTTTGACATGCTTTCTACTACAGGGAATGGAACCAATACAAAATAACTTCCTAAACTGCTCCGTATAGGAAAATGTCAACAGTTTACCATTTTAATTGATTATAAAAAGTAATAGTTATATTCTCTATTAATAAAAAAAACGGTAAACTGTGCGGATTTTTCACATAAAAAGGCATTACTGTGCTAATTTTAATTTTGAAATGTTGCTAACTATCTGTTAAAAGGTGACATAGTGTTTTATAGGAATTATTACCAGTAAAATAGTTTTTATGCCTGGATACGTAGCGGTAAACTGTACGGTAAACTGTAACAGTTTACCATCAGCACTTTACCATATTAGAATAATTTTAAAACGGAATGTTTTTTTTAGACCCAGTTATTGGTAATGACAATGGCCCTTGAAACGACACTCTGCAAAGCATCCGTCACAAGAAGGTGAGATGCTAACCCCTTTTTAGTGCAGTTTCCATGCAGCAAACGCCTTTGAAGACTGATGGCGCATTACTTTGTGCAAAGGTTTTATCGACTCGGTCATGTTTATTAAATGTACCAATGGAGTTTGGAGTGTGCCTGACACTACATTGGATAAAAAGAGTCGTAATTCTGTATTTATTGCCTTTTCTGCCACTAATTGTCAGTTTTTGCATTTGTCTCAACTACTTTTGGCAACGATTGTAGCTAGCTAGCATAGAAAAATTCTTTCAGACATGTTTTCTAGCTATAGCTAGCTAGCTTTACATTTACTACACAGTGTGTGAGATAATTCTACTCTCTGGGGAATTTCCCGTCACATAGCTTGTTCTACCTACAATTGTGCACAAAATTTGTTGTCTCTGGCAATTTTATACCAAAAACCAAGAACCATAAAGTTTAGCAAAGTCAGCAAAAGAACATAGCTAGCTATAGTTACAGTAAGACTTTTCTGTGCATAATCCAGAAGGCATTTGGTTGTGATATCAGGATAGTACAGGTATTCAGTCATCCATCCAGTGGTTATCTGTTCTGGAAAGGGTATTTTGATACATGCGACAGTTAATTTAGACACACGTCGGTTTTGAATGTCTTCTTGTTTTCTTTCCAACTATGAAGATACAGGGAGATTAAGCAATTCTACTGCAAGCACTTTCTTAATTAAATCAGCTTTAAGTACCCCCCCTTAAAGGAACCCCCCTAGCTAACAAATAACTCCTTAAGTTTTCAACACTCCACTTGTTTAATTCTTCTTTTGAATACACCATTGTTAGACAGTTTCCTACCAATGGTTACAGTAAGTAACCTACGCCAAAACTACATAAGATACCCTGATTTTCCCATACTGCATTGCGCAGTCATAAATTTATAAATGGTAGCACTATCAGTAAAAAGTTCTATTTCATAATTTTGAAGATCTTTAATTACTTCTTCTGGGTAGCATTTGTCTTCCAAAAGTCTGTTGACACTTTTTTCTATCATCTTTTTGAAATACAATGGATGTAAAATTTCTTCAGCAACCTTGCCAACTTTAGATCGCATGTTAACGTCACCAGCAGCATCTTTTGGCTCAGCATGTTTTGTATTATTGTGGCGGGTGAGACCTCTTTTCGACAAGTAAACTTTCTGGCATATTTCACAAGTAAAGGTAGCAGCAGAGTCAACAAAAGATGCATGCGATTTTTCAAGAGTATCCCTAGAGTCAAACTTCTGTTGTCCTTCTAAAATATCATTATCGATTACTGCGAAAATTGCATCCAAGTCTTCCCCACTGAAAAAGTCTTCCTGTCGTTCAGCCATCTTCACCGCGAATGTTTGCATTTGTATTATACGGGTCCCCTAACTTCAACCTCCGCGCTTAATGGCATGAGTAGGACGGCCCTTGTCTCCAGACTATCCTTTTTCCTGTGACTATGTACTAAAAAAGAAAATTTTTGTGTTCTTAAGGTTACTGTAAAGGAAAAAACTCACTTGATGAGTAGTGTCAGAAAAACCCTTATAATTTATCAATACGTTTATATTTTATCTTATTTTTTTTTGTTTCTGAATGATTGATGAGAGACTGATTTGATGGTGTTATTTTCGTGAGACGTTGATTTTCCAAAAAGAAAATATAATTAAATAAACACACACCATTTTTTTTTCACTGTACGTTTTAAAATGGCTTCTTTTTCCGAAAGCGTGGTCGCAGGCTTCTCGGTTTTGCACCATTACATTCAGCATAAATTAAATTCAAAAAGGTTCCCCGATTTTTTTTTCTAATTACGTCGGTATGAAATTATTTGTAATTATATATAATTATTTAAAAAACTGCATATTTTTTTCTCTCTGTCGTCATAATTCGCTTATAAGTAATTTATACAAAAAAATCCGAGAACCTTTTGTGCATAATTTATTCAGCTTTCCATTACCGAAAATTTCAGTGAGCCAATAGGAAGCTTTCGGAAAAAGATACCATAAACGTAAAGGCATGTATGCGAAAATTTACTTGTTATTATTATATTTGTTTTTAAAGATTTCCATAGGTGTTATGAAAATGTGTGAACTGAGTATGCAGAAAGATGATAGAAGTGCGAACTTTTTCTTTATGCTGAATATGCGTGCACGCGTTCAGAATTATTATTAGACAGTACAAGACACATCTTTATAAACATAGCGCAATTGCATTTCTGAGATTAAAAGTAACCTGGTTCCAATGACAACAACATTAAAAAGTCAAGATATAGAAATAATCAGAGAAGTCCACGAGAAAGGCCAAAAAAATTATTAAAAAACGCCTTTTTTGGTTTATTGTGCCTACCAGATTTATCAACACAAAACTTTTTACTATAAAGTGATAGATCTACAGTCAAAGCTTTAAATGAGGGAGAGAATTTAATGAATGCTGGACATATTAAAAATGTTGAGTTCAATAACATATCTCAATATCTGCGTTATTGTTTTGTTCGTGGAGATGTTATACCACAAACACGGGTTAATGAAACTCCTTATAAAACCTGGGTGTGTATGAACATTGATAACCATGAAGTTTTGACTGGTGAATGTGGTTACATTGCTGGTTACAGTGAAAGCTGCAAACATGTTTTTTGCACTGCTCCATTTTGTTGTACATCAGGTTGCATTGGGTTTAAATAAAACATGTACGTCCAAAACTCAAGTTTGGAACAAAACAGTGCCTAAAGGTCGACAAAAAGTTCATCTTCCTGCAAAAATGTTGTCAATATCTTTTAAAGGCCACATCCCGAGCATCTACCAGACCATGTTAAAGTACCACGAACTTCGTTTGATCCTCGTGCTGTGCATCAACGTACAGCTAATAATATTAATTGGGATCAATTAGCATCGGCTACTGATGGACAGGCTTCTGTTTTATGTTTTCGAAAGAATGTTCACCTTGAAAATGACCATATCTACAACTCTGTACCAGAAAATCTATTAAATGTGGAACCACTGACCATGGAAGACATCTGCAAACAATCATCATCGCCATCTGAATTTTTTGCTACACTTGCAGAAAACAGGACAGAGAATCATATTAACATTATTGAAGATTTGACTAAAGGTCAAGCAAGTACACTGGTTCAGTTACCGCCATGGTATGATCACATCATCTGTTTCACACAGTGTTATTTCCCTGTCAAAAAATAAAAACCCATCACAATCATCTGTTGATAATTTGATTGCAAAAATTTTGGGTTATAACAAACCGATTCGTGCGCCGGCTTTGTTTTGGGGAACTGAGCATGAGCAATATGCTCGTAAAAGATACATAGCCTCAAACCGCAAACTTCACAAAAAATTTAAATGTCCAGAATCTGGACTTAAGATCCATCAGGAGAAACATATACTTGGTGCTGGTGTAGATGGACTGGTGCAATGCTCCTGCTGTGAACCTGGCAATCTGGAAATTAAGTGTCATCGGGACAAAACTATTGAAGAGTATGTGAAACAGAAAGATGCATGTTTAGAATTAAAATCTGGTGTATACAGTTTAAAGCTTACACATCAATATTACATTCAAGTACAGCATCAAATGTTTTTTACTGGTTCTCCATACACAGATTTTGTTGTTTATCTACCGAAAGAGTCATGCACAGTGAGAGTTCTTAAAGATTCAGAATTCATTAATGTTATTCCACTTTTGGAGGGTTTTTTCAATATGCATATCTTGCCAGAAATGTTTGAAAAAAGAATACATGATATTGTTACATGCAAGGATAGTTTTAAAAAAATAGTAAATGCTGTTGCAAGAATTTCGCCAAGTAATGAAGTATCAGAGGAATTGAACCAATTGTTTCCCCTATGAGCCCCTTAGCTAACAATACTCCTAATTAAACGGCTTTTTTTAAAGCCACACATTCGTAAAAAAAATTGCTTTGGTATATGTATATGCTTATGTATATACGACGAAAACTATCACCAACGTTATATAAGAGGAGAATAATCAAATTTGAAATTAATTTGGAATATAGTGAAAACAACAAAGTATTGTCCACGATTTTCTCCAACGACAACTATCACACCTATATAAAATGGTTCTAAACTAAATTTTCAAAAGAAAAACATAAAATCGCGAAATTAAAATGACTGCAAAAGTTTCATGCAATAAGTAATAATAATTTAATAATTAATAATATGTATATATATGCTTGTAAAAAGCATGATCAAAATTAACATTTTTTATAAATTTGTGGCTTTAAAAAAAGCCTTTTTGTTGATAATATGTCAAGTCAATTGATTGCAGTGACATAAGGCTTATGTCGTCACTGCAATTAATTGGGGCCAGAACTACTTTACAAATGGGGGTTGCATATTAACAATAGCTGCAGCAATTATCCAAATGTGATCACACATATCGATCATTGATATTGGTAATATGTTTTCCAATAATCGGAATTCTTTCAACCGTCCATTAACCCTTTCAATGTGTATTCTTGCGCGTGCTACTCTTTTACCATGATAAACTTCTGATCTTGTAAATTTTCTTTTTTGGCGAACAAAAGGAGGTACTTGGTACTTGTTACTTGGTGGGGCAAAAACAGATCTTGAACATTGAAACCTTTATCAAACAGAACCATAAAACCAGGATAAAATTTTGAAGCAACATTTGTATCTTCAGTAATAAAACGATCTGTGCTAGATCCAGCATAGGCAGGAGATACGTAAGAGATTGACCCCGATTTTGTACAAAATATAAGTTTTTTTAGCGTGTTTCGGCTTTTTAGGTGCTGTATGCTTGGTATTGTGCTGCAACATTTTTTGAATGTTCAACATATTGTTCAGTGCAGTCACCAATACCTTCACATTTGTTGAAAGTACCAGAAAAATGATGGTGCTTATATGCCAGTGTTTCATCAGGTGTTGGTCAATATATTAGTTGTTCAAGTTCCAAACTAAGAAAAATGATGAATGTTGTAATAATGTTGGAGGCATGTCCAGTCGATATTCCAAATCTGAAAGCTAAGTCAGCAACAGGCGCATCAAGTCTTATCCTCATCAACGTCATTAATATTTCATCCTCTAAGCTTAGATAACGGCTTGGACCAGGTTTTCTTTGACAAAACAATTTGGCTGGACTATACTGATACTGTTTAGTTTTTACAGAATTGTCACCTTTGTAATATTGGAGCTTTAAATGTTTCGGCCGAACATGCTTAACAATAAATCGAAAAACGTTTGATGATGGACATCTCGTGTACAATTTTATAATTTTTTTATTACTCTGGATGCAATCCCATGACATTCTTGTATTAATTGTATTCAATGACAATTTTCTGGAAGTTGTGGATGCAGTGGACAACGTAGGCGATAAAATATTGGCATTACTAGTTGGTGATAACATTGGAATATCTAATTCTAAAGCAGACATTGATGAGGTTGAGCAAGTGGGTGATAACAGAGTTGTCCCACTAGCTGGTGATAATAATGAAAGATCTGTTGATGAACTGGTTGGTGACATTAACAAAGAGGCATTTTTAGGAGAAGTTAGATCAAGTGTGACACCAAAGTCAATTTCATCTACATTGTTTGGTTCTGTTTTGACACCATCTGAAGCAGTTGAAGATGGATCAAATTTGCACTTTTTGTTGGGAAGAAAAACTCTTTCTTTTGGTGCTTTTCTCTTTTTTGAGTTTTCAGCTGTACCATAACCTTTTAAATACAATGTGGGTAAAGGGCTTGCATCTGTCGGTTTTCCATATTCAAAATGATTTGAACAGATCACATGATGTTTTTTAAACACAAAATACTTTCTGTTACAAGCGGACCCCCACTTAGTATACAACTTAGGGTTTCTACAAGTGTAAAAACGTAGCTCTAAACTCCCATTAAATGCAGTGATGCGCTTAATGACATATTTTTCTGGATATTTACGAGCATTTTTACATGCTCCCACATCACAACGATTATTAATTCCCATAACGATAATTATTCTTCAATAAAAACCACAGAACAACAGTACACATGAAAAGCGACTACCTTCGTTCAAGGTTTGTTTTGATTTGAGATACCCTGATTTTCCCATACTGCTTTGCAAAGTCATAAATTTAAAAATGGTAGCACTATCAGTAAAAAGGTCTATTGGTAATCTTGACAAGGTTCATCACACTTACAGTTTCATAAAAGGACCAATAGTCTCATATAATGGTGATGCTGAAAAGTTTTACCCTTCATTCTATAAGTGTGTTATTGATGCAGATAATGTATTTCAGGGACTTAGTAAAAACTCATGTCAACTTGTTGGTTTTGAAACAGCAAACCATGTACTAGCCCATTTAAATGGATCCACTTTTGAAAACGACATAGTACCATCCTGTTCTACACACAATACATTTACAGAGAAAGAAAAAGCAATCATTTGTTATTTGAGTGGCTATGTATTTGGAACAATGTATCGACGTGTAAGGTTTGCAACTGAAAATCAAAGCATTTATCATCAACAGTGTTTATCCCTACTTCTGGCTGGTAAATATTGTGGCTCTGATTTACCAGAACATAAACTAGTTGCTACACGAAATCGTTGTGGACTATGGAATTTTACAACAGATGTTTTTGAGCTTTTTACTACCGCTGAAGCAACTCTTAGGTTACATGTGAAATCCTCCCCAAACAAAATTGATGGTAAAGAAATGGTTGAAAATATAAATGTTATCCTGCCTATATATAAATGAAAGTGGTTGTTGTAGATGCAAGATAATTACCTTTTTGCTAGCCCTGTCCGGGATTTGAACCTGTATCTCTCATTTGCATGAGTGCATGAGTGCATGAGTGACCAACGGGGCATAAATATATATATATGAAAAACCTTACAGGTGCATCTTATATATGCTCACATAGTTTTTTATTAACTAGACGGTGGGGACCGTCTAGTTAATAAAAAACTATGTGAGCATATATAAGATGCACCTGTAAGTGTGGCACAGTTTACAAAACATATTAATCGCTCCACCAGACGTTTAACGTGGAGTATTACAGTTACTTGTGACTAAACCAGACATTTCAATGCCAGGTCCCCACCGTCTAGTTAATAAAAAACTATGTGAGCATATATAAGATGCACCTGTAAGGTTTTTCATATATATATATATACTCATGCAAATGAGAGATCCAGGTTCAAATCCCGGACAGGGCTAGCAAAAAGGTAATTATCTTGCATCTACAACAACCACTTTAATTTATATATCACAAAAATGCCATGTTTAGAAAAGGCAGTTATACTTGTTCGTCTTGCCATGGAATCATTTCAAATTTCAAGGAATCTTTTCAAAATAAGGGCCACTTAAAAATTTTCGCTTGCGAACCTAGGGGACCCTGTCCCACGCTCCGCAACACTTTCTATATTGACTAGTCGGTAAAAATCCACTGAGGCAGAATAAAATTTTTGATGACGTCAGCAACCCATCCACAAAAAAAAATTAGAACCTTGTTTCGTTGCCTCTATTGTGTAGAGCTTAAACTGCTGATCAAGAAAATGTATATGTTCGTGTGGTTTTGATGAGCGGTTAATGAGATATAGGGGTTTAAAAATTTTGATGGCCTGTCAAAAACCCCAACTTTTTTTAGACATTTGTACACCTGTTGCCTTGATCGTATAGATCTTGAAACGCTGATCAAGAAAATGTATAGGATCATGTACTTTTGACAGACGGTTGCAGAGATATTAGGGTTGGAAGGTTTTTTGATGACGTCATCAACCCGTCCATTCCGAAACGGATGTTGGGACCCAGGTTTGGGAAAATTGCCCAAATTGGTCCTAGGTGGTCCCTAGTTACCCACGCGGTGAAAAATCATTGACGTCACCACCTCGTTTCCACGTTATTTGGCCTCAAAGTTTTAGGTGCACTGTAATGGCTTCATTAATTTAATATACTTTCCTATCCTTTGACGTTAATATTATTTTAACGCTAAAGTTTGGAAAATTACAGAACAATTTTATGGGCGGTGTTTTACAGACTTTATGAAAGAAAATAGTGAAGAATATAATCCACTTTGCAAAAGTCACAGACAATTTTATGGGCGATGTTTTACAGACTTTATCAAAGAAAATAGTGAAGAATATAATCCACTTTGCAAAAGTCACAGACAGACAGAACTGGCGTAATATTTTGATTTTCCACGGACTTAATCGTTACCAGAACATAAACTAGAATAATACGCCAGTTCTGTCTGTCTGTGACTGTTACAAAGACGATATTTTTTACCACCCGAATGCGCGAGTTTTTCGAGTTCTTTTGTTTTGTTTACATTTGTCTCGCAACCGTTAGAAACCACGTGATAGAAAATAAGCAGTATGATTCGCTCAAATACGTACTTTCGAACGGGACGGCATTCGAATAGAAAGTTTCCTTGGCGTAAAAACAAACAAACATAAAAACCTCTCGACAAAGTTCTCGACAAAAGGCGAACTAAAGAAGCGGATAAAAAATGTCTTATTTTCGACGATCCCTTAGTCATAAAAAAGTGCAGATATTAAGAGCAAGGAAAGTCAAACTGAAGAAGTGGAGTGGATTAAAAAAGCATATAATTTGGAACAGGGCTAACATCGACACACAAAACAACAACAAAAGAACGGTCACTTCGTCTTCAAAAAAGTAAAGTAGTTCAAAAAAGCATATATAAAAAAGAAAAAAGAGACCAAGTGAAGAAGTAGAAGTAGAAGTAGAAAAGTGAATTGGAAGCCACAATAAGTTACTTCGGAAGTGAAGAGTGAGCTCCACTCTTCACTTCCGAAGTAGTTAAGTAAAGTTAGAAGTACAAAATGAATGCTAGAGTTTTAAGTGAATTGGAATTGAGAAAAAGTAAGAACTTTGATATTTTTAGACGTTCCGTTTTTATATGTAGCACACTTAAAATTGTCAAGGAGAATCGCATTCTCAAAAAAAATCCATTGGAGCTTCAAATTCTTTAAGTTTTATGTTTTACCGCGTTTTTTATAAAAAAGCTAGCATTTGTTTACTTTTTTTTGCATAATTAATGTCTCCCCTGGTGCGTAACTAATGTATTTGTCCTAAAATTCAAAATGCTGCATAAAGCTGTTAGCTGGCTACAAAACAAGTGTGCCAGCGAAATAGAAAGTTTTGGTTTGTTGAACTAACTGCAAATGTCATAATTTTTACATTGCTATTGTTTTCCTTTATATATGTGTTTTACTAAGCATAAATAGCTAGCTATAGACTTAGCTAAGTCTCCCCAGCTTAAGTATATTTAACTGGGTGTCTTAGGTACTGTTTTGTTAGCTAGCTAGCTAATGTTAGCTTCAAGGCTCCATCCTATAGCTAGCTCTAATCTATGAGTTTTGTTGTTATTCCTCTTTTTTTAGGTATTTATAGCTACCCTAGTAGTCAAACTTCTCTTCTTTTTTGAACACGAATTATGATGTAACAAGCTAGCTACAAAATCTTTCTTGAAATTTTAGGATACTGTGACACATTTTTATGCCCATAGAGAATAATTTTTTCACATTTCCTGTAAACTTTACAAGGGGACCACAATATGACAAGTGGAACGAATTTTATAGAATTTAAAGTGTGTGTGTTAAGTTATTTTTTATTGTTTTGTTTCCTCATCCTGTTAAACTTTTGTCAGCCTACATGTAAAATGCCAGGTTTTTTTACAGGGGTTTTTGACATTTGATTGGAAATTTATATACGTGGGTTTATGACTTTTGGTTAAAAAAAATTATGAAAGGATGGTATGGTTGTCAGTTCATATTGTTCGTGTAGCAAAATGCTGTTTTTTGAAATTTTGGGTAAACTTTTGTGGAAATAGACCACATGCAATATATATACTGAAAGAACAAATCTTTGTAGAATCAGACTTCACTGTAAGCTGTTGTAAAGCTGATGTCTTTATCGGTAAAAATAACAGCCATAGTTTACTAATTAAGAAAACAATAAAACGAGTTTGAAAGTTAAAAAGTATTTATTTGTTAAGCTTTTCGTACATTAAGTACATCTTCAGACTATATAAACAACTTTGTCTTTATATTTCGTATTATAAACTATTGTTTGGGAGAACTAACTGAATGTGATGTAATTTTTGCTGGAAGAAAATTCCATGGTTTCACGTTTTTGTTTTTCTTGAGAATTTTACAAAATTTTGTACGGATAAATGTTTTCTGATGATAAAAAAATTACTTAATGTTCTGACTGAAACTGTTTTTGTTGTTTATATTTTGTAATCTAAACGCGAAGACTGTGTGCACTGAAATGACTGATTTTTTTAAATTTTGATGTGTTTCATAACCTTTTTGTGGAAGATTAATGGGTAATGGCAATATACGACATGCTGAATGAACTTATTTTTGTTGATTTAGATGTGTTTCTCAAAAACCGATCTGTTCTACATTTTGTGTAAACTTTTGTTTATGAACCGTATAAAATGTTTGTTGATTCAAGTTTATTCTTTGCTTATTGATTTTTTTACATTTAGGTTTAAAATTGTTGGTAAAGGGCAGTATGGATCATCATACTAAAAAATAAAAATTTTGTGTTCTTCACTGGTTGATTTTTACATTTTGTGTAAATTTTTGCGGGAGAGGATGGTATGCAACCGAAGTGACTGATTTTTCTAGATTTAAATTTAATGTTTTCCAAACTATGGCTTTTTCATATTTTTGTATAAGCTTTTAAGGGAAAGACAATATTTAAAATGTGTAAAAAATTTATTTTTGTTGATTTGTGCTAACTCTTGTAGGCCTCCTTTTTGACATTTCAGAATAAAATACTGAGGGTAAATTTCTGACGTTACGGCGCGATGTCAATAACACTACTTTAACGTCAATATCTTATATTAATTTAATGAAGCCATTACAGTGCACCTAAAACTTTGAGGCCAAATAACTTGGAAACGAGGTGTTCACTAGGGACCACCTAGGAACAATTTGGGTAATTTTCCCAAACCTAGGTCCCCAAATCCGTTTCGGAAAGGACGGGTTAATGACGTCATCAAAAACCTTCAAACCCTAATATCTCTACAACCGTTTGTCAAAAGTACATGATCCTATACATTTTCTTGATCAGCGTTTCAAGATCTATACGATGAAGGCATTAGGTATGTTTTTGCGGGTCTTTGCTGACGTTAGCCAAATTTTTAAACCCTTATATCTCCTTAGCGTTCGTCGAAAACATATGATCCTATACATTATTTTGATTAGCGTTTCAACCTCTGCACATTACAAGAAACGGATAAACAACTTTCGTCAATTTTTTTTATATGCACTGCTGACGTCAGCAAAAAATCGAAACAACCTATTTTTCTATTGTCCTTCTGCCTAAGTGGATTTCTCCACGGGCCTAATCGACTAGTCTCTTATAATAATACAGAGACTGTGTCTGTGTGTCTGTCTGTCTGTAACAGGCAAAGTGGATGTGTTCATTTTCCATTGATGTTGCCGAAAAATGCATGTCTAATATGTTAAATTTTCTGACGTTACGGTGCGACGTCAATAACACTACATTAACGTCAATATCCTATATTAAATTAATGAGGCCATTACAGTGAACCTAAAACTTTGAGGCCAAATAACTTGGAAACGAGGTGGTGACGTCAATGATTTTTCACCGCGTGGGTAACTAGGGACCACCTGGGACCAATTTGGGTAAGTTTCCCAAACCTGGATCCCTGAATCCGTTTCGAAATGGACGGGTTGATGACGTCATCAAAAAACCTTCAAACCCTAATATCTCTGCAATAGTTTGTCAAAAGTACACGATCCCATACATTTTCTTGGTCAGCGTTTCAAGATCTATACGATGAAGGCAACAGGTATACAAATTTCTGAAAAAATTTTTTGTGTTCTGACAGGTCTCTGCTGACATCAGCAAAATTTAAATGACGGTTGTTTTTCTCTGTTATCCTACCCAACCTTTGCACATTACAGGAAACGGATCAACAAATTTCGCTAATTTTTTTTTGTAGCTGCACTGCTGACGTCAGCAAAACATCTAAAACAACCTATTTTTCCATTGTTCTCCTGCCTAAGTGGATTTTTCCATGGGCCTTATCGACTATCTAGTGAAGATTTTTGTGAAGAAAAGAAAGCGCTAGAAACTTTATCAGAGACCACGCGGGCCAACCTCGTCCCCAGAGCATCTTGTATCTTTTCTGACCCCGGGACGGGAGGTTGCACGCGGGCTTAATTATTATATAACGAAAACGACACACATAATTATATTTCCTTGTTTTTTAACGAATCAAAATAGCGCATTTATGCAGTCAGGGGGTTAGGGTATAAATAAACGCGGAAAAAACGAAAAAAAAAATGTCGCTCCCCGTGAAAACATTCTACGCGACGATTTGCTGGAAGATCTGTTGAAATTATACATTTGAACAAGGTCATTTTCACATGTAAAAGATAAGCTGCAGAGTCACAAAATGCGTGTTGCTCAGTTGAAGGTCAAATCGCTACGAACAGAACTCAAACAAAAATCATCGAATAAAGATCAAGGTCACTGAGTCATATTATAAATCAAACAGCTATTTTTATAGCTACACATTTAACAAAAAACATATTTTGAGCTACAACGCGTCTTGTTGTAAAAAATATGGTAAGTATACGTAAGTATAAATTTTAAATAACATACTTTTTCTTTCGGCACGGAACTGCTTCCTCACTGATCTCCATCAAAGCCACATTTTCCACAGAGTTTCCAGACTGAATTGGCCTGAATAATTTTTGATTTCTGATACTATTATCATTATAGGCAAAATCCCGAACAGATGGATTATCTTGCGTGCACTCATTGATCTTTGATGGCCGAAATAATTTTCTAATGGATCCTGACACAATTTTTCTGTTAAAACATATGGTACACCATGTGATAGAAGGTACTTTATCAATTCGACTACAGAGTTGACAGTGATCTTTATACCTTCATAGGTCTGCCAGGAGATAAACATGTTCTTTTTTGCAGTTAGTGTAAAATTTCCTTCTCTATTTTCAATGCTTTGCAACCAATGTTGGAAATATGGTAGAAATTCGGTCATTAGCCATGTTAATCGATAATCATTGGCAGATGTAAACGGGACTAAAAATGGCTTTGCTTTGTGTGCTCCTTCAGTTGTGTTATGTATGTTCATAATGTCAAAAAAATTATCCATCATTGAACAAAATGTAGCTGTGCCAGCTGATTCTGCAGGACCAAAGTTTTGAAGAACTTTGCTAACAGTTGAACTTAAAACTTGTGCTGCAAGCTTGACATTCATAACAGAGTAAGAAGATAATTTCACATGATCGTATGTTAATTTAGGAAGGAGATGCAAACCACATTTACGATCTTCCATGAATATATCATAAATATGTCGCCAGAGAATGTAAAGACCATTTTTCAACATATATCTTGTTTGAGTACCTGATCCAGAATTGTTCAAACAATTACGAGCTGTTTTTACTAAATGAGGAGCATCTGAGAAGAAATAGATGTATCTATCACTGCAAAATAAATTCTTGGTTTTTTTGCACCACATCTGTGTCGTTGACTTCATCAGAAAATATTGAATGCATGCGGAAAAACTTACGGTTTGGCGAGGCACCATCACAAGTTGTTGCTAAAACTTTTAATCGACACTGAAGCTCACAAATTCCAACTGCTTTCCAGAAGAGGGGGAATATTTGTGATGAGGTTATACCAGTAGTTGAAAAATTGGCCAATGTGAACTTGAATGGGTTTACTAAACTGCGAATCATAAAAACCAAAATGTGAGTTGCAATTTCCTCAACATTTTTCAAGGTTGCATAATTGATGTCAACATCACCAAGGTCCACATAACCAATCAACTCTCCAGTATGTGTATCCCATATGAGATTTTCCTGAATTTTGATTTCATCAAATAACAAGACAACAAACTTTTCAATGTCACTGAAATCTTCAACCTTCTTCAGGAGTTCTGCTATAATTTCAGGATTGAAACCACGTTGAGGACGGATGTAGTTCTTGTAATCCCTCAGACGTCGTCGACTCGGTAGGACAAGGAAGCCAGTGCCAGCCTTTGGGTCATATCGTATGTAATCATATGCTTGTGGTGATTTTGCCGACAGAGCCAGACAATATCGAATTATCATTGGATGATATCTGACCGATGTTCTAGATTTTGTAATGTATTTTTGCTGTTCAGCCCAGAATAATTGCATGAAAGGGGAAATTGATTCAGCATTAGACATAATGCTTGTTAAATCTGAATTCAATTCTGGAAAAACAGCAATTGAAAATTGTTCGATTTCAGTTTTTAATTTTTCAATATCAATTTTCAGTGTTTTTATTTCAGATCTTTGATTTTGCAATTTGATTTTTACACGTTCAGGTGAAATCGGTGCATATAAACTTGCAGGTTTTAAAAGATTTTCAGATTTTCGTTTTTGTGCTTTTTTTGTTTTGGTGCTTTTTTTGTTTTGGTGTTTGCTTTTTGATACGTTTTATTGCATTCTGCACAGGTTTCTGGAGATAAAATCAACAGTTCACAAGTAAATGAGCAATTATAAACAGTTTGATGCCTTGTTTGGAATGGATCATTTTTAATTGGTGAAAATGTACTATATGTTGCTGAATATCATTGTATGAGTGTCCTTGTGTTCCTGAACATATTTGATATTGTGATAGGTGTGTTATGAGTTGTGATAATGTTACATTTTTAACTGATTGATAGAATTTGTTATATTATGTGTGTTCCAAAGGTAAACTCCACGCATAAACTCGTACATTAAAAACCAATGTTTTGTCAACATAAATTTCCACTTTGGAATGATGTGAACTTTGTCTTTAAATTTAGCCACCATATACACGTTTTTTTATATAAGAAACATCTATATAAGAAACATGAGGGTGAGATTAGGCCAAAATTAAGAAACAGTTAAGAAACATGGCTAGGCTGAAAGTCTCAAACAGGATTTTTAAAAATGAAAGGAATACTAAGCCATTAATAATATAACGGAAAACTTCTTTAATTTTTTAAATAAAATACAAAGTTGTAGTATATACTGAAAAAAAAAGTCTTAAATCGGGAAAAATTAAGAAACGACCAGGCTGAAGCCAATCAGTGTGTTTCTTATATAAAAAAAACGTGTAGTCACTATTTTTTTCAATGTTCCATTCTTCAGGAAGCTTCAGATTTTCCACACGATCAACAAAATTCTCATAGGATTTGTAATATGATACAAGTGCTTTTTTTTGAGGAGGATCAACATTCTTCTTTTTTTCAATGACTTGTGCAGATGGTCTGTGTTTAGTAGTCGTGCTAAAAAATTGAAACCTATAGCTATAAAGCTAGCTGGCTACACTTGATTGGAGGTCAGCTTTGAAAAAATCAAGAATTTTTCCATACACTGGAAGGAGCTGTGTTATCATAAATACTTTAATAAATACTACTTTTTAACAGCTATTTTACCTTGATTGAATGCTTTTTTTAGGTAGATTTAATGTTGGTAGTGATCCAGGTACTAATGTAGTTCTCTTCATGTCTAAAATAAAGTAGTTAAAAAGTATATACTACAAATGTGCATTTTCCATATCCCTGCCTATTACATTATATACTGAAGATGAAGAAAGGGTTGGCTGCAAGTAACTCACGCTTTCTGACTTTGTTCTGTTCAAAATGTAGCTCGCAAACATGGAGGCTCTTCTTCTCAATTTGCTGTCTCAAGGAAGCATCAATAACTCGATCTTTTGTTATAATATGTACAAGATTTGACCTCCATTGGAAATTGTAACTATCATCACCTCGTGGGAGTCCAAATATAGCAGTGTTAGGGGTGTATCTGGATGTTGTACATCCATAAAAAGAGCAGTTTGCTGCCGGCATCGCGACGATCCAATACAGTTCCTGCCAGCTCTGCGGTTTGTTTTGCACTGAAATTACACGGGCCCCTTAAATTATCATGGAACACGACCTTCGAATCGGAACGGCCCTTGTATCCAGACTATTCCTTTTCCTGTGACTATGTTTAGTATGATGATCCGTACTGCCCTTTACCAACAATTTTAAAACTAAATGTCAAAAAATCAATGAGTAAAGAATATAAACTTGAATCAACAAAGATCATTATTTTGGAAACATTTTATACGGCTTGTAACAAAAGTTTTTGAGAAACACATCTAAATCAACAAAAATAAGTTCATACAGCATGTTGTATATTGCCATTATATACCCATTAATCTTCCACAGCTTACAGTGAAGTACGATTCTACAAAAAATTGTTCTTTCAGTATATATATTGCACGTTGTTTATTTCCACAAAAGTTTACACAAAACTTCAAAAAACAGCATTTTGCAACACGAACAATATAAACTGACAACCATACCATCCTCTCATAAAAATTTTTTTAACCCAAAGTCATAAACCCACGTAAATTTCCAATCAAATGTCAAAAAAACCCTGTAACAAAGCCTGGCATTTTACATGTAGGCTGCCAAAAGTTCAACGGGATGTCGGAAACAAAAAATAAAAAATAACTTAAAATAAAATTCGTTTCACTTGTCATATTGTGAGTCCCCTTGTAAAGTTTACAGGAAATGTGAAAAAAATTATTCTCTATGGGCATAAAATGTGTCACATTATCCTAAAAGTTCAAGAAGTCTTTGAAAAATTTTGTAGCTAGCTTGTTCCATCAAAAAAGTTCAAAAAAGAAGAGAATTTTGACTATTAAGGTCGGTATAGATAGCTAAAAAAAGAGGAATAACAACATAATTCATAGGTTAGAGCTAGCTAAGCTATGGGATGGAGTCTTAAAGCTAACACATTAGCTAGCAGCTAACACAGCAGCTAAGACACCCAGTTAAATATACTTAAACTGGGGAGACTTAGCTGAGTCTATAGCTAGCCATTCATGCTTAGTAAAACACATTATAAAGAGAAACAATAGTAATGTAAAAATGATAACAATGAGTTCAACAAACCAAAGTTTTCCGTTTGTCCAGCAAATTAGTTTGTTAGCTAGCTAACAGCTGTATGTAGCATTTTGAATTTTAGAACAAATACATTAGTTACGCACTAGGGGTCATTAATTATGCCAAAAAATGTAAACAAATATGGCTAGCTTTTTTTAAAAAAAACGCGGTAAAATATAAAACTTTAAGAATTTAGAGCTTTAATGGATTTTTTTTGAGAATGCGATTCTTCTTGACAATTTTAAGTGTAGTACTACATAAAAAAGTAACACGTAGCTTCAGCGACATAAAACGGAACGTCTAAATATATCAAAGTTCTTACTTTTTCTGAATTCCAATCCCCTTGAAACTCTAGCATGCATTTTCTACTTCTAACTTTACTTTACTACTTCTAGCTCTACTCTTCACTTCTGAAGTAACTTCTTGTGGCTTTCAACTTTATTTTTCTACTTCTACTTCTTTATTTGGACTTTTCTTTCTCTGAATTACTTTTTGCACTTTTTTCAAGACGAAGGGACCGTTCTTTTGTTGTTGTTTTTGTGTCGAGGGTAACCATTTTTCGGGAGTTAGCCGTTAAAATTATTTCAGCAAATCAAGTTGCTTCATTTAGATCACGTGATGTAAACAAAGTAAACCCGCTGGCAAAATGGATATAACTTTTTCGAAGACTTCAAAGGAAATTTCAGCTACATCAAAGGAAAATGAACACATCCACTTTGCCTGTCACAGACAGACAGACACACTCTCCGTATTATTATAAGAGACTATTCGATAAAGCCCGTGGAAAAATCCACTGAGGCAGGATAAAAATGAAAAAGAAGCGTCATTCGAATATTGATGGTGCAGCAACCCATCCACAAAAAAAAAAAGAACCTTGTCTTCACGTTGCCTCTATTGTGTAGAGCTTAAACTGCTGATCAAGAAAATGTATATGATCATGTGCTTTTGAAAATCTTTGAGGCCAAATAACTTGGAAAAGAGGTAGTGACGTCAATGATTTTTCACCGCGTGGGTAACTAGGGACCACCTAGGACCAATTTGGGTAATTTTCCCAAACCTGTGTACCCAAATCTGTTTCAAAATCAACTACCTTATCAACTACCTTAAAGGGGCTACGGAACGGCTGTTGGTTTTCGACTTTAGTGACTTACACGAAAGTCGAGCTGATGGCGGCGAAAAAGTTTACTAGTAGTGAGAACCATATAGCTCCCATATCAACCTTAATATCATAGAAATAATGCAAAATACGATTGTTAGAAATAGAATAAGGTCTTGAGTGCTTTCTGCTTGCACAATTTAATCAATGTGTCTTTGGGATGAAGGATTCTAAACTTCTGTAAATACAGCTGTTCTTCAATTTTTTTAAACATTAATGTAAAATTATCGCACTTAAAGTCGTTCGATACAATAGAGGTGCATTTAAAATCATATTGGAGGCAGTTATTGCCTTCTTAAAGCAAATAAAACTAACATTTTAAGCGAACTTCTTCCCTCCTACTGCCTTCGTTTCTTCATTAAAACAAACTGGCTATTTTTCCGGCATGTATGTAATTTACAGACCCGAAGAGGTTAGCGGGAAATATACTTAGGCTTATCACTATAGAGAATTGAATTGTTGAAGAGATATAAACAAAAGCTCCCGTAAATAAAATTTAATGAAGCACACGTGCGTGAGTTATTGGCAGTATAATGAGCCTAGGTTGTGAAATAATTAAAAGTGCGCGCAATGAGTTTGGACTTTGCACTTTCAAAGCTAGTAAATGTGTTTTCTTTGTTTGCTACAGTATGGAAATGTTCTGCCCAATCTTGGAACGCGCCCCTGTCTTAAAACTGGCCAGGCCAATCTTCTGACAGTGACAAGTGGGTGGCCAGTCTTAAGACTGGACTGCCCAATCTATGAACGTACATGTCCAATCTTAGAAAATTGTGGAAGACAAAGAGAAAAATGAAAATTTTAGACTGTACCTCTTAAAAGGAACTTTAAATTGAAACTTTTCTTGGCAAATCAAAAGGCCAGAAAATTATACCATGTAAACTATTCAACCATATTAGCTGGCTATAGCTAGCTAGCTAACTAGCTAAACTTCTTATCCAATGAAGTTACCAGCTAGCTAGCTAACTAACAATATGGTTGAATACGATTTATCTGATTCTTCATATATAAACAATTTATTTTTAAAATTTGGCTACTACAGACTGTATAAAAATGCTATAAATGTATAATACATGCTAGCTACAGCTAGGTTTTACCTTGTCCAAAACAGGCCTGGTCATTTCAACAGTACCGGCAAATTCCTTTTTTTGTGTGTACATACCCCAAATGATTTTTTAATGTGCCTGAGAATGTTTGTCGGGTCTTGCAAACAACAGAGATTATGTGGCACACCCCTTCTTTAAAATCTAAAAGGCGTCTGAAGATGGGCCTAACATGGTCTCCTGTCCAATCTTGTGACGCCCTGCCCAGTCTTAAGACTGGCCGGCCAGTCTTAAGACTGGGCATATTTATGTCCAAAGATTGGGCAGTGTCCTAAGATTGGGCAGAACAGAAACAAATACTAGCAATGAGGGAGAGGTTTGTAGGCCTGTTTGACCTTTTTATCTTCTGAAAGCTTTATATTTTTGTAATATTTGTTTTCTGTTTGTCTTCAATGTTAAGATAAATATATTGTCACGTTTTTTAGCCACGTACAGATCTTAAACGCACCAGTTTAGGATTTTTGGCTAGGAACGAAGATTTTAGAGCCTTACTTATTACTATTCTGTGTGGTATAAGAGCTTTTTATCCTAGCCAACACTTATTTTTATGTTGAGGCTGTGGCTATTTAGCTCCTTAGCTATATCTTTGGCTAAAAAGTGAAAGTATAAAAATGCAGTTTTGCTACATAATATTGTTAAGCAATAATTCTTATGCTAAATGCAGTTAGCTAGGTAGCTAGCTACATCTTTTATTATTTTCCTGAAAACTTTTTCAAAAGTGACAACCGTCCCAACAAAATGTTTTTTCTTTACTAATACTTTTTTTCCACAACCTTCCACTCTACAAACTTTAAGTAATAATTCAAGTAAGTCTGAATTAACAAGAATATACAGTCTTTTTCTTTGCATTCATTGTTGACGTTTTCAAACATACTTTCTTCATAATTTGTTGGCAATAACAACTGTTTTGGAACACATCGCTCTACACGTACTTCATCAGCAGGTATATTTTGTTGAATATAATTTTGTACGTGATACATCCATTTTTTCTGTGTCATTTTCAGATTTTTCTTGTCCGTGCTATGCAAAATATTTTGAAAATTAAATATGTAGCAGAGAACAGGGGCGTAGCCAGCGTCAGTCGGGCTCTGCGATCGAATGACCTACTTTTTTCATTCCCCAACGCGTCGTTTTTTCCACCGCCCCCGGCCAACACACAACGGGCGCACGGATTGCGCTCGCACAAATCTTCTCCCGGGTGAAGCACACGGGCTTCGCGCTTCGCACGTCGTTTTCGCAGGATTTAACAGCATCTACTTTGTTTTGCAGGCTGGAAGTGTTGAATCTCTACTTTGTTTCGCTGATTACCTGCGAAAATTATGCTTATGTACGGTCATGTGTCTTCCATTTATGGTAATTTTGGACGCATCCTATTGCCTAGTAAATTTCGCAGATAGGTTAAAAATTCGCTCCATATATGGCTATAGAAAATACGCGAGAAAGTCAAAAATGAAAACAAGGCTAGTAGTTCAGTCGTTAAAGTAAAAAAAAAAACACTGACCTGGAAAAAATGATATAGAGCTGAAATTTGGCACACTTTCTCCTTTTAATATGTAGATTACCAGAAAAAAAAGCCCCATCGATAGCATTTGTAGAAAATGAGATATGCGCCACTTTTAAAAATGGTGGATTTCCAAATTTTCGAGAAAACGAAAGTTGGTCAATTCGAAAACCAGTCAATTTAAAACAAAAAGTATTATCACACCAACTCTCAAAAATCATTATTTTTAAAGTCATGGACTTTCTTTAATAGTTTTCATCTTAAAAAAGTAAAAATATGTATACAAATATGTAAAATCAAAATGCATCAATCTTCGACGTTACTATCACCATCGCATACCTAAATAAAGAGTAATTAATAAGACAAAGGTTGGCTTTTTTGCTGAACCGACTCCTTATAAGAGATTTGCATTTAGAAATGAAGAATTATAGAGAGCGGACCTCTTTATTTTCACATGTTTCACCGTGACATTCTCCACAAGACTGCATACAGCTCAGACCATGTTTTCTGCACGAACACAAGTTTGTTGAACAGGGTGACTTCGAAGTAGCCTTGCAGTTGCATTTAATGATTTTTAGGAGGCTATCAGGGGCGACCTGTTTATCTGTCTTTATTGGCATCATTTGAGAATTTTCGATTTTCCTGCCCCACTTGCTTGGATCAATTTGCTTAAGCTATAAAACAAAAGATTGTTATAAAAATTGAGACCAGAGGCCAGAGACGCCAGTCATTGCTTCATGAATGGAGGCGCTGGAATTCAAGCTAAGAACCCAAAGGTTCCGCCCATCGTCATTCATTCCTCGCCCTCCGGTGAGTCCTCCTCTGGTTTTGATTGATCTCATGAGAGTCTGCTCGATCACAAGGTCAGACCATAAACTTGCCCAGTAACGGTTGGATCTTCAAACAGCATGTGTACCTTGTTGAAATTTCTGATGATTTTTTCGCTGGAGGGCAACCATTTGTTTAAGGTACAGTCGTGCACTCTTGGCATAATTTATATGTCCCGTGGCTGCAAACAAGTTTAACATTTTCTTGGTAGCTTCGAGATGAAGAGGCCAGTTAGACGTCCTTTCTGCAATGATATACTTCTTGATTGTTGCGATGTATTTTAAGTATGATATCCACAATTTTGCGGTTCGAGACTTCGAGGAGAGAGTATTGGTTTTTTCATCAAACTCTATACGAAAAGTTGCAACTTCATCAGAATTCAACTTCTCTCCAATTTCTTTGCTATCTTTGAAGTTCATAGAGAATTCATCGTTGCAACCAACAATCTCTTCCGTAAGTATTGTCACCAATGCAGATTCAGCAAGAAAATGTGCACGCAATGCTCTTGAGATTGCTTTCCCAGAAATCATGTGGACCAGTGTGTTCTGCATACACCTGCGAAAACAATTCTTGCAGACCAGATCCTTTCATTACATGCCCAAGACTACCAAGGAAACTCATCAAGGTGTGTAATCCGCCTAGACGGCATACTATCTGAAGGTTTGCATCTTCGATTATTCCTGTTGCCTTTAACCAAAGCGGTTGGTCGAAGGTGACACATGGTACTATGATCTTCAGTGATTTAGCTTGGTTGATAATAAACAGTAGAGTAGAATAGATGCACGATTCATCAGATGGATTCAAGTCAATGATTGGAAGGAACGTCACTGTTGAATTTTATTCAGGTGGAGTACAGTTTGTCGCACATTGCATGAACCCATTCCAATTAGGCCTTGGGATTTCTAAGGAACTTGAAAACCATGAAGCATGCCAGAGAATATTATAGTTTACTTCGTTCGAAAATGTAGGATTGGTGTTTAGTTCGCGAATGGATTTTAAAACTAATTTTGATAAACCCTTATTTGATGAACCAAGGAAATGGTGAAGCTCGATACCTTTTCTATTGGTCACTTCAGATATTTTCTTTCGATTCCTTCAAACGAAGCACTCGATGATTGTGTTGTTGCTTCACTGCTGGTTGTGCAATGGATATAACTCCCATGCCGTGAAATGTACCCTTTCCAGTTAAGGTGACAAGGTTGTGGTCTACATTATCTGCTACCCACTGTATGAATTCTGGTTTGTTATCATCAGTTGCTCCTTCGGTGGATTTAATTGAAGATATCTTAAACCTATGGGCCTCGTCGTAGGAGACACATAAGCCTAAATATTAAAGGACAAATCAATGACCTTGGTCGTGCTGCTCGGGTTATGCATTGTCCCAATGTTTTCTTTTTCAGGGTTGACGAAAGTAAAGTATCAAGAAATGTCTGCAAACTCTGTGGAATCCATTGTAGGCAGTTTTCATTCTTAATATCATCTACACTTGGATAAGAATCTATGTTCTTCTCAAGTGCCTGTATATCCGCCTTAACAATCTTTGCAGCTGCTAAGATAATATCTTTCTTTGTTTGCTGGGACATTTCGTATATGATTCTATCCGACATATTTCGGAAGCAAATTACATTCTCTCGTCCCGGTAGTTGCGAAAAGTAAATATGATCTTTGTACGTCTCCTGCAATTTGTTCTTAAGAGTCTTTATTGTGTACACATCACCACCATCGCTAAGACTACACATTTTCTCATGGAGCTCCTTTAGAGTATAAAGTTCACAGTCTGTCACATTTTCAAGCCAATCACGAACTCTCCCATACGCCTCCATCATTGGTGTATTGACAGGTCTGCCTTTCTTCCAAGGGTTTATCTTTTCAAGCCTGACTCTGTTCACACAGCTTGTGGTAAACAGCTTCTTTAGCAATAAGGTCGTTACATGTTCACAATCTACCCATGACTTGATTACCCCAGTCATCGTTTCTTTCATTTGCTCTTACGATCAAACTTTCACGAATTTGCACCGTCCGAACTTCGAAAAATGGTTCTCTGTTGGCTAGAACTTTATTTATCTTTTGAGAACAGAGAAAGCAACTTTGTTTCCAATCGAACTTAGGTGCATCTAAAGATGATCGCAACTTCTTAGAAGGCAAATTGTTTGAGTTTCTTTTCCTGGTATCAGTGAATTTTCTCTGACATTCATGATGCACCGAATCCCTTCCACTACTTTTTTGCATTTCAGGGAGGTATTTGTATGATGAAGGCATTTCTCGTTTTTTACTAAGTTTAAGCAAATTTTCGAGTCCTTTCGATAAGACATTAACTTCAGGCATAGATGAGTTAAATCCTTTCAAGCAGATGACACACTTTTCAACGCAGTATCCTTCTCCTTCTTCTTCAGCGTTTGACGAACCTATTTCTTCGGTCCTGCTTGATAAAAAGAAATTTACCTTACACGTTTTTTTTATATAAGAACAAAGTTTAAGAAAACGAGACTCAAAAAAACAAAATGTTCAGAAAATCACGAGGCTCGTATGTCCAAAGTTTCATTTTTTGAAAAGTGTGCCAAATTTCAGCTCTATATCATTTTTTTCCAGGTCAACACTTAACGACTGGACTATAGTGTACTAGCTAAGCTGTGAAGGTGAAGAAAGCATGATATTGCTGTCAAACGTGGAGCCGTATTTAGCTTTAACTTGTATAGAGCTTCACTATACTCGAACCATCCAATTTTTGTATCTGATGTCAATCTTCACATTTGTTTTCCTGTGTGGAAAGCAATTTCAAGTTTTCAGTTAGCTAGCCATTCCTCTGTGTACTGTAGACAGCAGATCTTGTAGCTATACAGAATGAAGCTATTCTCATAAGCCCTTAACAGTTTATTTAAGAGAAATATTTTAACTTCTTATCCTGACTGTGGTCAGCTATGATTCAAGACGGTTTTAAATTAGAAGATTTTTCCTCATCTGCCTTCAAATAAAAATTTACGGCCTGTATCTATTTTATTTTGCAATAATGACAAACATTCTGGGCAATTTAAACCTAATCATTTTGTCCCTTTAGTTTCTTTAAGTTTGAGTAAGTGTCCTGCTCAATATTTTAAGCTAGGTTGTCATACGTTATGATGACAAAGCAAAATAAAAGAAACAGAAAACGTGTGTATATCTCCAAGTTGTTCCTTTTCCATTAGCCAAAATGTTAGTTAATCAGCGTGGTACTTCTAGCACTAATGACGAGACTTCTTCCATTTATAAAAAGCAAACCTTTAACTTAGAATCTTTTTCGTCAAAGGAAATTCTAAATCGAAACCTATTAAACCTAAAAAAGTTTTATCTGCAGAACCTTGGTAGATTCATTCCCTTCAGGTTCTATTAACGGTATTGGAAAATATAATGTAGGCACTCACTACAACAAGCTCCACACCTCAGTGATCATGATAATTCTTCTCATTGTAACTTGCGAGAGGACGTCTTAAGGTTTATTCATTGTAGTGAAGGCTCTCAGGTTTGTCTCTTTCAAAGGTCATTTTAAGAACCTTAAATGAACTTTCTCTTGATATATATACAGAATTGATAAGGCATGTTATGACGATGCTGGCAATGTATCTGTTAAAATTAATAGTTGTCATGCTAACATCTTAAAGCAAAACAGATTAGCTTTATACATATCCTTGTTCTTCTCATTGCTTAAATTTAGTTGTCTGTAATTCATGCTTTGTACATTATTTCTGAAACATGATGAATCGAATCAAACTTAACATATTTTTTCAAATTTTCCAAAAGTAGGTTAAAACTTTTACGCAAGAATGTTCCTGACTTAACTAATAATCCCAACTATGCCCATACTTTTAATGTCTGTAACATGATGTGTGGAACATATTATTGGCATAAGGGTTTTCAATGATTTGTTTGAAGGTATTTTGTCCAAGGTTCCATTTCATTATATTTTTAAAATTTTTATTATATTTATGAAGAAAGAAGATTTTGATTTGCAAATCAATCAATCTGCAAAAAACGTTATTTTGGTGCTGAATATGAAGAAAGAAGAATGAACATTTTAATTATTGCTTTAATAACTTTCAATCTATAAAAAACATTATGATGGTGTTGTGCTGTCTTATTGCTGGTTTGATTACAACCTTGCTGATAAATGTTTTAATGTATTTTATGTTGTCATTTATTCCCCTTTTTCGATCAATTGTTCAGAATACTTAACGTGTATGTCAGAGACGCGTATGTCAGAGAGGCGGTTTTATGGCGTTTCAGTGCTTAAAGGGCGTAAAAAGGCGTTGGCTTCCAGGGCTCCGCCCAGGACCCGTTGGGGGGCTCACAACCCCCAGTTGGTTAATATCGCATCTTTGGTGCGATGTTGACCCTTCGGGACAATGGTTCGACTAAGGTTAATTTTTTTCTGGCTACGCCCCTGGATAATCCAACAATTTCAAAATATACAAAGTTGGGATTTTATATTAGGTATCATCACTGGACAATCTGTTAAAAGCTAGCTATACATTATATAGGACTATTTAAGGAAATGTCTTTTTCATTTTACTAATTCAAGAAATCAAGGCTTAGGCTAAGAAGTGGATGTTATACAGTAAATAAATCATCACATAAAATTTTATAAACAAGTGGTACTATTACTTACAAAGACTGCTGAAGATCTTCTACACAAGTTTTTTCTGTAACCGAATTTTTCTCTTCCTCACTTTCTTCACTATTATCACTCACAACACATTATTATTTAGCTGATTTTCAGTTTCAACAAAGCTATGAGGTAAACTTGTTTGTTTCATTTACATTGTTTGATATACAGCAGATCTCTGGAATTTTAAGAAAAGAATTATTTATATACATATGTATCTAACATTATGTTAGATACATATGTAACGTAAAAACATTTCTTTAAAGCTTAAATTACCTAATAGTGTACGCCTTGAAACTCTGTCAAACTGATCATCTGATCATATATAACTATACCACTTGACTGATTGGGAGTACTCCTACAAATCAAACTTCCATACCTACGGCTAAACTGTAATGGTGGTGCAATATTGCTCTTTACCAGGCTGAGCTACTCTTTTGAAAAAAAGAGGTTGGATTTGAACCAACGACATATAGCGCCCACCATATTATAGCAACTCTGGTCGCTGTGTATGTATCACTAAACAGTTAGAAATAACTGGTTACTAACTTTAACCATTTAGCTAACTTTACTAAATCATACTATATATTTAAACATTACATAAAATTCTAACTGATTTTTACACTTACTGTCTTTTAAACCCAGCAGTAGATGACAATCTTTGGATACAACTATTGGAAGAATTGTGAACTTCATACACATCAAAAGTAGCTCATGAAAAAATCATAGTGAGGTCTACCATCACGAAGCTTCTAATAACGACTATACACAGTGATGTCAACTTTGATTGTCTTTCTCAATGTCTTCTCAACTGAACAATACTTCCCTTCATATATCTGGGCCTTCCTATTTTTTTCTTGCTTAACACTTGACCCGCAAGGAACAGCAAAGTCATTTCTGGGTGAATCTGGAGAACTACATGGCAAAGAAGTTCGCAAGATAGGCGAAGATAAATCGATAATTCCTCTACTATCAGCTGGAAGATTATCAGGTGTTGTGGTATATCTAAAATTTTTATCTTCTCCAGCCTTGGTCATATTTTCATCCAGAATGAGTCTCGCTTAAATATTTCTTTGTAATATACTTTTCGAAAAAAATTATTGGAACAGCAAGCAAAGTGCGCCGGTCTGTTCATTGCAAAACGGCGTTTGCCGGATTTTTAATATGTGCGCGGGATTTACGGAATGTGAGCAATTTAACCGGTTCGTAGCCCCTTTAAATTTTCGCAAGAATTAAATTTCGTTAATTTTTGGGTTTTTCGCGATATGCTTTAATTGTCACTATCGCCATTCGCAAAAATTTGTTCTCGCGAATTGTAATCAATTCCGCCATTCGCGAATTTCATTTTTCAATACTTCGTTCTTAGCAAAATTTGGGAATAATAAGTCATTGTGTTCGCGTAAAATCACCAATTTTTGATGCTATGTTTATATATTGTGATAACAGAAACAATTTTTATGACTAGAGCGTATTGGGGACAATCCTTCGTCAAAATGAGAAAGCATTGGTTCCAGTATAAAAAGGGTAAAAACAATTTTGCAAATGAATTTTTTTACTGCATGTGTAGGAAAATACACTAATCAAGAAAAATGACGTTGGAAGTTACATTGTTTCTGGTTGGAAGGTTGATTGTAGAGTGATTGGCAAAATTTATTGAAACTATCCATTCGCGAAATTGAAAAAGTGACAAAAGTAAAAATGGAACAAAGCGTTTAATTGCTATAAGAGGATTGAAAAGATTGATGCTTTTATAGATGCAAAGTCACCATAGCTGTTGGGGGTCAAACACAGGTTGTCATCGCTTTCATCTGATCTTGTTTTTACTATATGTTTTATAACTGGGTGCTCATTAAAATTGTGACTTCTTAATTTACAAAGGCACACTGTTTGAGAGTCATCCAACTAAATCAGCTTAAACTGTCGTAAAGAATCCGACATTGATTAAAACGTTACGCGTTTGAAGCGTGATTATTTTTTGAAAAGTATAATAAATGTTTCATTCATTCAACTTCAGAAAGTAGAGATAAAAACTTTCATGAGCCCTGGGGCTATTTCACGGGTCTGCTTGTCAGCATATCATAGAGTCCTGGGGGTGAGGGTGGAGCGTACTCTGACTGTGAAATGCTATGGTCACACATACGTTAGACATTTATGAAACTTTTCCCTATCACAAACACGCAGCTCTGACCTTTTATGTAACTCTCAACTAATTTGCTCTTTATCTTATAAATTTCTCCGAAATTTAAATAAAAAAACTCTCTAAGCTAAAAAAAAACTGTTATAAATAATCAGCATTACGTCTATTTTTCTGTCAATTGGAAATTATATTCAGTGATTGATTCGCAAACGTTTTTAAAAGAGCTTAAGATAATAACAAGGAGTACGACTTTCTTTTCCTTTCCATTTAAATAAATCCTTCGACATTGTTAATTATTCCGCAAATTTCAGACCACCTCTCCGAATAAATAAATGGGCGAAAACTTCTGGCTTAAAAGAAATATCAAGAGGTCTACTGTGTACGAATTTCAAACACAAATGACAGAAATAAGCTAGATCGTGTGATCCAAGAACATTAACTTCTAAGTGGACATATAAGATTCGATTGGATAAAAAAAAATCATTCTTGAACTGGACCGTGGGTAAAATCTTTTTTTTCATTGCAACATTTATCTCTGCTTACATAAACAACACAATTTTTAAAATGGACAGAATGTCAACCATGGTCACAGTTTTGTTTTTGTGGTTTTATTTTCTCAGTCTCTGGGGATTACTTTATGAAGATATTGTGGGACTTTATCCTACGCCTTTAAAAGCACGTGTTTTAAAATATTTTAAGAATTTTATTTGTCAAGAGTAACTGCTCGCGTGATGATTTTTAAATACTTCCTTTAATAGAAGTAGGGGCTCAAAATATTTAGACTGTAAATAAATCTAAATAAGTCAGAGTCACCATGGACAGGTAATAATAGAACGCGGAGTGTTCTCAGTCATAAAGATGCTATTTTAAAATTGTTGGTCTTTTTGTTATATTATTATGCAACCCCTTTAATGTTTTGCCAATGCTCGTAGAAAAACTGCTACCAAAACCGTTGACCCCCTTGCAAAGATTGAGAAGCACACATGTAGCTTAAAGTCAACTTCGTCCCCAGGGCTTTTTCTCTTTCTGACAATCTCGGACGCCATCCCAGAAAAGAAAGGAAAAAAGCCCTGTTGACATTGTTGGCTTAAATTTGACTACATTTCAACTGAGCGGTTTATGGGCGTTTTTTTTTTATAAAAAGAGTGAACAGCGAAAAAAAAGGAAACGGTTTTTGAAAACACCAAGTACAGCATCTTCATTTTCCAGCAAGTTGTAGTCATATAATGTTGCAACTTTAATCTGCTGCCTCTAAGATAAAAATTATAATTTTTTATCACATTATCATCTTTTTTTCAACGTGTGAATATAGCCTTCACACGAAAATTTAGGGTGGAGAAATTAGGCAGTGGTTAATCTAAAGTGAGAACAGTTAGCTCAACCTTGAGACATTTCTCATATCATTTAACTTATCACTAAGGACAACAAATAGATCAAATTTCTTAGAACACACTTACCATCATGTAATATAAACTAACCTATTATTCTTTATGATAGTGTGTTTGACCAATGATTTAGATAAACCGCCGTGAGAAAGAATTATTCGTTGTCAGTCATCTTTTAAAAAAGCATTGCCGGAACACACGTCTTAGCCAATAAGAAGATAATATTCGTGTGATTTGTTCTCGTATATAAACAAACGGATAAGCCGCACACGCTTTAGTATTAAAAAGTCATCAGGAGAAACGGAACGAAAAAGAGAAACGAGACGAAAGAAAGAAACAAGAATATTACAAGATTTTATAAACATTTGGTCATGGTGCGAGCAGAAAGAGAGACGATAAACAATGTTTTTTTACAAACTTTATTTCAAAACGATCGTGTATTACTTAAAACTGTGCTTGAGGGTATGACCCGTACAAAGTCATCCTATCTGAAGCAAATACTAACGTCCAAAGATAATTTAAACGGTTTCACTCCGCTGCAATATGCATGTTTGAAGGGACAGGCTGTCACGGCTTCCATGTTAATTGATACGGGAAGTACTGAAATCAATGATACAGGTAAATATGGTTGGACGTCTTTGCATGCAGCCGTATACAGCGGAGACTTCCGTACTGTACAAGTTTTACTGCATTCATGCGCAGATTGCTTTGCGAAGGACGAGAATGGGAATTTGCCGATCGATTATGCTCGTGATGCTGAAACACGAAAAGTTCTTAACAAAGCTATGAAACGAAAAAATCTAGAACGTTTTAACGAGTTACAAGACGATCTCGAAAATAAATCGAAAACAAATCGAGCCAATCGAAGAAGTCAATCATGCTTTCCGAATATCTCACTTCAAACGTTGCACGAACTAAAACCATCACTTTCTTCAGAAGAAGAAATAACTTCAAGTGTCGAAAAGGAAAAAATGAGAAAAGTTTTAAAGAAATGGAAAACGTATACAGATTTATCGTTGCAGTCTATTTCATAGGAATGTTATATGTAATATATCATATATACAAGCCTTTTTTTCGCTGGCCCAAAGTTTTAAAGCCAGCCTTTAGAGGAGTTATTTTTAAATATTCACGCTAATCTCTTGTAGAAAAAACGCCCTACACGCCCTCTTTTACGCCATGTTGGAAATATATAAGGCCCAAATGTTTTTATAATCATGATAGGTTAACATCAATTTTTTTAGCGCGGTAAAAAAGCATTAGCGATGTTCTGAAACCGGGAGTGTCATTTATATTTGGCCACCTCTCATAAACAAAGTGTTTAAATTTTGACAAGTTAAAAAATTAATTTATTGATATAGATATATATGTACAGAACATATAAGTTTATGAACGGTGTATATATCCCGCTATGTTTATATTTTGTACATAAAAGAATTTGTTTAAAAAATATCAAGAAACAGTAAATAATTGTTTGCAGTCAGATTAATTTCACTGAGTAAAGTACACAATCAAGATTGTTATGAATTGTGTAAAGTGATTTAGTCCCAACCCTAATTTGAAACTGTTTGCATTTCGCGAATTGTTGCTAAAGGCTTGCGCATTTAGCATTACATATCGCACATTGTTATTATAACCTTGTGTACTTAACATTTAACTTTAATACCATGATTGTTTTAATTGTGCAAGACGGTAAAGATAACTGACTTTACACAAACATCAGGTATAAAAATCCCGTGAAATAAAAATACGATTGATATGTATTTGGATTTGGCTATGTAAATATTTCTCAATGCGTAACTCAACCACGCATCTCATGCAGTTGCACATGCCAACAATCGACTTTAAAATCATAAGGTTGTTTCAGGTTCAAATCCTCACTCCGGCAGACTTTAAATGTAGTATTGTCAGCCCAGTCGAACGCACTATTGTTAATTGGCTTATATGACCGTAAGCAATTTAAAGAAATGCTATAGATTTCTCCAGCGGTTAAGGTAACTTTGTCAACATCAGAAGAAAGGAATAGCTAGCCGTGAGAATTGGATACTCCTTGGACATGCAAATTTCTGAAACGTGATTCTCCAACCTCGTATTGCATTTTTAATAATTGAAGGCCAATTAATGCCAATCAGTATCAGCAAGTTAAAAATGACCACTTGTGAAATAATTGTTTTTTAAAAACCTACCAGTCTATTGCAACAAAAATGGAAAAAACGCATTCAGTATTTTATTCGTATGATGAAAAAAGAAGGGAGTTGAGTCATGACATGACGTATCTTACTCCATCTCTGGATGGGTTCTGTAAGAAGATAAAAATGGCAGATGACCGGTTTTTGATTTGTTTTGATATCGTTTGTAGCGGTTTTTCTCTTCAAATTTAGTTTGATGTGGTTTAAAAACTTGTCTTGAAAAACTTCCAGATGAATTTGTTTGCCAAGACTCATCAACAAGAGCTATATCTTTTGTGCAATCTTACACTAGATTGCATGTTTTTTTTTACAAACGAGTACACTAAGCTTGTTTTTCTTTAGCAGATATTACTTTAAGAACTTTCACAAAAGTCTATTTGTCCAGTCTCTGTCCATTCTTCTGGAAATACATCTCGTCAAATACATGCATCTTTCATAATATATCATGTATAATTACTTGATGAAATATATACCAGCTATTATTAGAAAAACATTCCAATTTTTATAAGCGAAATCCAATAACTAACGTGAAGGCGCGGTGAACAATATGCTGTGGCTTCACTGTATTGCCTTGTGGTATTTTTAACAGAAGTGTGGCAAAGTGGATAAACATACGATTGCATCAAGTTAACGGGATACAAATGAAAGCGGTTGAAATATCTCACGTAAGGAAAGGAAGACATGATTACTTAAGTTATTAGTTGGAATCAAATATCTTCATGATGTGAAGTTTATTTTTGGCAAAAAAGTCATTGTCCGTACAAAGATGTATTAGCCTAGTACGTCTCCTCACTAATTAAACTAATGATCATTACAAATAATATCCAAGTTTTTTTATAAATTGAATATTACACAGACATAAATTAACAAATAAAACTGATAAATGAGTACGGTAGCTCAGTCAATAGAGCATTCGACTCATACCCAAGAGGTCGTGGGTTTGATTCACACGTAAGAATATTGTCTAGTTGGGCAGAAATTGCAAAGGTGTGACTCAAATGGGAGCTTTAAAGGTACTGTCCGGTAAAAAATTAAAACTTGATATTAGTTACATCTCGGCACAAAAGTAAAGAAAAAAGTATTTAAATACAACCAAAATTGTCTTTCATAAGTTTAAACTGAATTTGTTTACTTGACCATGCCATTCTCAATCGCCATCTTTACTGAACTTCGAACGCGGAAAAGGACTGGGTAAAAACATTAATATGCGCAATTTATGCAATGACGTATTCTTTGGGTTACCCCCGTGTAGAGACTGGCGCGTGCAGAAAGAAAAATAAAGAAAAAAAAGTTAATGATATTCCCAACAGAATTTTTTTACGTTTATCAATCATGTTCACAAGCAGAAATATAAACATAATTGGATTTCAGTTTGAGCCAGAACGACCCAATAACAAACAACAAATTCCCTCTTATAATGACGATGAACCAGACGCACCAGAATCACCCGCTGCTTCTCGCACACCGATAGATGTCAGTGAGTGGTGCTTATGTGAAAAGTGCGAGAGGATGCCTTCAGCTGTTGAGTGTTTGTGCTGTAACGAGGTGGACACTATAAAATACTTGCAGCTACGGTACCTATATAATTTGACCTCACATTTTCCTACTGGTTGTATTATAAATGAGCGCCTGGGTACAAGGTTTCTATTGTGTTTTAGATAAGAAATGTATAACAGAGCATACTAAACAGAGCGCGAAGATTTCAACGCGGTTGTGATTTTAAAGAACACTTTGTGGACAGCGTTAGTCGCTCTTCACGATCGGGAAAGCCGTGGACTTAAAAAAAGGACGAAGTTTCTAACAAGTAAGTCGCTAGCACTCTTGAAATTTCTGTTGTCATAGTATTTCCAATCTTATTTGAGGATGATATTTTTAGATCTTATCGATATGCGGCATACCGCCAATTCTGTTGGTTTGTTCATAACCACTTGGGAAAAGGCGTTCGTCGGGTTATACCATCTTGTGTCGTGTCTAAGATACGTAAAGAATATCCAAGTACAAATGGGGTGAAGAAGGTGAAGAAATACCTGAAGTTGATTTTTCTCGGACAAATGAAGTTGACGACGAGAATATTTGATTGTAAATTAAAAACAACAGTCTTTTTCAGGAGAAGCGTGCGATCGCACGCGCACGCCGTGGCACACGCGTAAATCGTTTCAGGCGTGCAATTAATCGCACGCCTGAAAAATAAATATTGAGTTTTAAAAATCAACCTATAAAATCCCATTTTATAGCGTGCGATGGCAGCCCTCGAAATAATTTTTGGAGTCTCGTCAGACAAAATGCCCGCCACATTTCCAGTTTGGTCGGACATGTCCTTAGCTCGTTTAGAACTTTCGTCGGACAAAACGTTGATAGATTTCCGTCTTGTTCGGACACTTTTAGATCTCAGAATTATCGAATAGTCCTGGTCCTTTTCATCCACGAGCAAGCCTATTCATAGCCAACCTGACCATCCTAGCTAATTCACCGACTCCTGACTTAGTTAAAAGAACTACGTAGACATGAATCTCTTTTGCCTGGCCCATTCGTCGTTGGTGACCAGGTCTTACACAAGAAATCCAGCCATGCGGTTCTTAACTTATGCGGAGGTGAACGCCGACGGAGCACGGATGAATCAAGTCTGCAAAACTGCACTTACAGGCGGAACAGACATTTTATCATGGATTTAATTGTATATAATTTCTTCATTTGACAAAACAATTGGAAACCATAGCAGGTCCGAATTTACTGGGGTTTTTTCTTCATGCCCCAAGTGTTATTTAAACAATTTTAATCCACGTGCGGTATAATCTTTTTTCTGGGGGCGTTTAATGGGCGTTTATTAGAAGCATTACGGTATAAAAAGTATAAATATGAATAACCTCGAACCAAGTATTTCTTTGTGTTCGCTAATTGAGGTAGCTTTGGTAATAGAATAGGGGTACTGGGAACGAGGTTTATAATTGTCGAGGAAGTATAAAGGTACAAAAAACACAATTTATTTAATGCGTTTGTATTTTCTATACTTTCTTCTTTTGCTGGTTGGTTTTCTGGAGTACGATATATGTACGATATGACAACAACAGTTGATAGTTTGGTATATTACAAACAATGATTCAGATTCGTCAAGGAATTTAACTTGTAATGTCGCGTCAGATTTTTTCATTTCATCATCGCACGATGCTGTCTGCGTTTGAGCATCGACCACTCCAACGGATGTCTGCGTAGATATACTTTTACGTAAATTATCTTACCCGCGTCTGGTCTCAGTATCGGCACAAAAAATAAAGCAGCTTTAAAATAATCTACTTTAATTTGTGTAGAGACAGACATTCTGTTTGTGTGGACAGGGACATAAAGTTCTATCTCTGAAAGTGAGTTGCATGCTTTGAAATTAAATATTCATAAATTGCTACATTTTTTTAAAAAGGGGGTAAAATATTAAAAAAAAATTAAATTTAATCTGGTAATATTGTTCAGAGTAAAACAATCATTTTCTATTTACAATGTTTTGATTCGCCGAGAACCCAACGCTTACGTCACAACAAAAATATTATTTTAGCCTCCCTTTCATGTAGAATGGCTTCGGTATAAATTTGCTTTCGACAACGTGCGATATGAAAAATTTGTAAACATAAAGGAAATGTTATTCGAGTTGTAAAACTTTAGAAATATAATCACTTATATTTTCGCAAAAAAAAAGAAAAGTGCAATTCAGTTCAGGCTACTTTTTTATTATTATATTTTTACTGGACAGTACCTTTAAACACTCCGAAACCGCCTTTGTGGTCCCTCTCTCTGTGGTCTCTCGAAATTAGTGACCCACATGGCAAAATAAAATATAAATCACTACATAAATCAACAAGCCAAAATATTTCAGTCATGGCCCTAAAGTCATGGCCCAGATCAGCCAAAGCGATTCATCCCCTCAATTTACGCAATAGGTCAAGTTGAAATAATTCCATAGCTGGCTGTGTGTACCTTAAGGGAATTAATTATGGAAAGAACTAATTTTCGTGAGAAACTTCAGGGACGGATCCAGGATTCAGGGAGGATCATCATAATCATCATCATCAGCATCATCAACGATTCCTCGTTCCTTTTCGGTAGACATGTTGAATCGGAAAGAAACCAGGATTGAAGTCTATGACATTCCAAAATCACATTAATGCAGTTATCCTAAGATAACTTGTGCTATCCTAAGATAACTCTATTAATGTGAATTTGGAATATGTGAATATTCACATTAATGTCCTGAATGTAAGATAACTCAAGTTAAGTTGTTATTATTACAATTTGACGATTTGATAATTTTCCTAACTTAGGATAACTCGTATTATCTATATACTAGTCGATAAGGCCCGTGGAAAAATCCACTTAGGCAAAAGGCCAATGAAAAAATAGGTTGCTTCAGATGTTTTTCTGACGTCAGCAGTGCATATAAAAAAAATGTTCTTAAAATCTTACACAAAATGTCAAATGTCAAATCGCATTAAATCCTCCACACAAATCTTACACAAAATAAAAAAGAATCTTATAAGTGATTCATGTAACAGATATAACGTCCATAAAAAACAATACAGCAGGTGCAAAGCTTACAATTTGCCTTATTATATAAATGACCAAAAATTGAAGGTATCCAACAACTGCAGTATAATGCGACATTTAAAAAGTAAATCTACTAAAATTACTTGTACCGACCCTCTGACAATGCAAAAATTATCTGGAAAGAAGTTTACCAAAGCATTTTAAAGTACATTTCATTCATAAAATCTAAATCATGTCCATACAAAAAAAAGCTGATCAATGTAAAAAAAAAATCTTTGTCAATGTATATTTTAAGATCAGTTAAGTTATTACAAACCCTGCCAAAGGTTGACACAAAATGTGAAAATAAACAATAAATTGTGCCTCTGGCAGAAATTTTTATTTAGGTTTAAAGAAATGGATTGCAAGGATAAATTATAATGCAACAAAACTTTTTGTTATATATTGCATATATAAAAATATATCTTTAGTAAACTTTAGACAAACTGTTAAAAAAAAAATAAAAAAAAGAACAGTGTTTAAACCCAAAGTTAATAAAAATCAGTCCTTTTAGCAACTTTCATGCTGTTTTACCATCAATAAGCCTTACACAAAATTTCAAATCTCACATAGTATTCTGTCACAAATGTTCACATAAAATATATATAAAAAATAACAGAGTGTAAAACCAATTGGCAAATTTTTTAGGCTAATTAGTCAAATTAGAAATGCAAAAACAAATTTTGAGTCATAATTCATGTTAAAAAACAACAACAATCAATTTAACAGTTCATTTTATGTCAATTTTTGCACTAAATTTGCAACACAAAATACAAATTCTAAATAATTCCTATGGTTTTCCTTTAAGTTTAATCAAAATATAAAAGATGAGAGGTGAACGACAAAATCAAAGTTTGCAGAATTTAATTATTTTGGTATATATGTCTATTGATATATGCCCTCTAAAACAATATTTCAATCCAAAATGTGAAAAAGAAAAACAGTTTGCAACAAAATCAGTTATTCTGATGATATTGCATACTTTCTTTCCACAAAAGTGTAAAAAAAAGAATGGTTGTAGGAAATACTTCTGATTCAACAAAAATCAGTATTTTTGATATTTTGCATCTTGTACTCATTAAATATTACAGAGTCCTGCCCGGTAAGAATTTATATATACAATATATAAAAAAAAACCTTGCAATGTGCAAAATCTAATTCTCCTTCTGTATGTCTTCTGTAATATGTCAAAAAAAGTTTAAGTTATAAAGTCTAAAACAACAAAAATCAGTTCTATCAGTATATGTTATGCCATTGTCTGACAAAATGTGAACCTTAAAGTTTCATTAGGCACAGCCTGTAAATTAAGAACAGCCAATATCATGGATGTTTGTCTATTTCATACCATCCTGTCCCAAAGAATATATATATATAAAATGTGAAAATTGAGTAGTAAAACAGAACTTTGCAAAATTCCATTTTTTTTAAATACACTATTCTGCAACTATAATTTATATAATCCAAAATGTCAAAAAGAAGACAAAAATAAATTACAAAGAGTATATATAAAACCGAAATCAACAAAGTAGCCCTTTTGGTGTATTGAATATGGCCATATGCACAAAAGAAAAAACGGTTGTATTTAATAATTCTAAATCAACAAACATCAGTCTTTGCCCACAAACTATATATTACATGAAAATGTCAAAACCATAAATTAGAAGAAATTAAATTTATACATCTTAAAAGTAAGTAATTTCTGTACTTTATTCTTAGAACTTTTTGCAGGAAAAGAACTTCGCAAACCAAAAATAGAATCAGGAAAATGTTTAAAATTTTCAGGGTTAATAACATTTTATGAATTTTGTGGCAATTTTACGTTTTGTATATATATTGTCAGTTGAATTTCTCGTTTTCATATAAAAACAGGAATAGCTTGCAAGTTGCAAAGTCAAATTCTACAAAAAATAGTTCTTTCGCTTTATTGCATGATCCAAACACATAACATTTCAAAAAACACACAACAGTTTGTATATATTATATATATATATACACTATGTATATATATAAATGAAAAGTTACCCCAGCCTTTCATGTACATTTTTTACATTTAGGGTGAAAAATGTGAATCCTTCCGCTGCCTTTCCCAAAAAAATAAAAATAAAAAATAAATAATCAACAACCCATGTAAATACTGCAACAAAATCAAAAAATGTGAAAAAGCTACGTAAAGTTTCCCCATAATGTGAAAAACCTCTGTCAAAGTTTTTGCGGAGCAAAGCGGAGTGCGCGCCACACGGTCGTTCAAAACCGCGATTTTAAGGAAAAAAAGTGTGCGCATGCGCCAAAATTTTTTTAAAAAAAAGCGCCTACGGCATAAGATTATGACGTCATCGATATTGACCTCACTCTCTATTATCTTGTTTTAGTCGCGCAATAAAAGAAAATTTAACATTTTTTTCTTTTAAAACTAAAGAAGGATGACCATAGACTATTATTTCGCCTTTGGTTGCTACCCGGGGCAGCCTAAACAGACGTCAAGGTCCACAAAAGCCCGGATGGCTAGCTCACAATTTACCAGTACAAGAACACTCTTGTACAACATTCTGACGCAAAGTTTTGCCTAAAAATTACTTTTCCTGTTTGCATGTATCCCTTATCGAGCGTTCTATCGTATTAGGTAGTAGCTGCCACTTTTTTTACTATTAAAATTTTGAGCTTTTCTACACCATACATTTCACTTTCGTTTTCACAAAAAAAAATGGTTGACAACTATTAGAAATGTAAAAATAGACGCTAATAAACAAAGAACAAACGATATTATACTTCTAACATTAAATTTTAAATGCCACTTTAGTGTTGTAAAGGAAAAAAAATACTTCATCTGATCTGTAACCTTAGCTAGCTCTAAGGTTGGTCTTGATTAGTTTTCTAGAAGCCTACTAAAGCTAAACGTAAATGTGAGAAAGCTAGCTTCACAATGATTGAGCAGACGGCTCTTATCTTTTAAAAAAATCTGAGGCTCTCATAAAAAAGCATGTAACATGATACCAAAGTGTGCATGAAAAATGTACAGACATGTGAGTTAATGTTTAACATATTCCTGTGAAATCCCTGACTTTTTTCTGATGAAACTATTTTTTTTTGGCGAGATAAACATAAATTTTCATGATTTATCAGACACCACAAACTCGACATAAGCCTCAATTATAAGTCAAAAAAATTTTCCAGGGTACGAACAGATATGCTGTCCAAATAAATGCACAGGAGCATCTCTGTTTAGTGTTACTTGTTGTTTTGTTAATTATATATATACATATTATAGAAAAATATTATCGATTTCTTTTGGTATGAGATTTTTCATTAACAAACAAACCTTCGCTACGAAAAATTATTTTTAGCAGAACTATTAATAAACCCTAACCCCTTTTGGGGAACTGGGACTATATATATGTGTGTGAAAGGTTAGGGGGTAGCCACAAGCAACATTTTTCACATCTAACACTGGTTTATTGCTTATATTTATCTTATTGAGTGCACAATTCTCATTTAAAATAATGATATTTACCGATTTATGAAGTATTGTGAAAGGTCATTTCCAAGGACCAATTTCTTTCAGAAAAAAAGTGGCAGCAACAAACCACTGGTTTTATCTTATAAAACAGGCTATCACCTTTCAGGAAAAACATGTCTTAAAGCATGACTTTGCGTTGGAAGGCAAATATCTTCATTTTCCACCAACATATAAAATTTTATGATCAAAACATTGCTATTCTTTCTGTCTCCTCCCAACAAAAGTGAAAGTGATCGGGTAGTCGAATCTAGAGTTTTTGTATAGTCCAAGGCCTGCTCTACTAAAATAAAATCTTTTTAAGAGATGATCTCTACCGCAGAGGCTCAAAAAACATTTGTTTTTAGGGGAAATTTGAAGCACGTGCGATGATGGCCATTATGGATCGCTTGCGGCAGAAAATTTGATAACAAATAATGGCGCATGCGCACACTTTTTTTCCTGCCGTAAATGACCGTGGCCAGCGCACGGAGCGTAGCGGAGCCCATTTCCTCATTAAATAAGCCAAATATAAGGGAAAAGGAAGGACGGTGGAGAGTATATAGCATTTCTGTACGATTTCGTCCCTATACATCCAAAATATTAAATTTCGGCCGAAAACCAGTGCCATTCAGCAATTTATTATGGTCATTCTCTGGTACAGTTTTTAGTGAGCGAGACAACGTGTTTTTAGGCACGACGATGGAGTTTTTGTTGGCTTTTAAAGATGGTGCTAAGCGTAGCTAGCTACCTAGAAACGAAATGAGATTTTTCAAGAAAGAAGTGAGGTTATGTACCTAGTATATATATCACTATTTTTTACATGTTATAGACCCCTTCTTTATCCTTAATTACAACTAAAGCTAGCTAGCACAACAGTAGCATAAAACTACCTATTAAGCTACTAGCATCATTAAGAGAATTCTTTAGGACAGATTTTCAAGCTAGCTAGCTGCTACACATTCTGCACAGTGAGTGATATAATTCTGCTCTAATTAGGAATGTCTATCACATAGCTTGTGCTTGGTAGTTACATCCATCTCCACTAATATGTGGAGATGGATGTAACTACCAAGCACAATATGTTGGCCCTTGGCAATTTGAATTTGAATGTAGCATAAAATACAGGTAGCTATACATACTAGCTTAAAAAATTCTTGCAGACAGATAACAAAGCTAGCATAAAATTAACTAAACAAAAAAGTTTAACAAAGTCAGCAAAAGTACATAGCTAGCTACATATAGTTCGTCCCCCGTTAATGATCAATGTTTATATATATAAGGCTGATGTGGCTTACATGTAATCGTTATGCTGCTCAGCCACAAAGGGCATTCATTTTTAACATTCAGGGGGAGTGGATGGCCATATTTTTGTGAACGATTCCAGCTATATTGTAGGCATTTCAGGAAATCAACTTTTTTTAACCCTGCCCCTGAGCATATAGGTGGTTCAACTTACAGAAACCGAAATTATTTCAATAGACGTATTTCACTATGACGCGGTATGAGTAGCTCCCAGACTTCTGCGCATTTCGACAGGCAAAAGATGGCAGCAGAAATGGTAAACAACATGCGAAAAGAGCATAAAATATTACTATAATTACTCCCAAAACTGAAAAAGGAAAGTCGTTTCGCTTATCGATCGAAGCTCTTGTTGCCATCTTATAATGTCTGCTTGCTCAACAAAAAAGTCCTTGCCCGTGGGGTATTTACTCGTTTATTATACATCCCTTCTGTTAGTATTTGAAAATCATGTTCATGAAAGCGAGAACAGCTGTCAATCATATATTTTAAGCTATGGATGACTATATACAACAAAGTTAAGCCGAGCCACAGACTACGTACGTTTCCGATAAAGTATAACAGTTTAAATAAACCAACATATAAACGTAGCCAAAAATGTACCGATTTTGTGAAGCACTTCCTCTTTGCTGATAAAAACAAACATTAGAAGGCACGTGCGTTTATTTATATTTCAACATGTCGAAATATATCTATATATCGGGAAACTTTTTCAACATCTGCATTTGTTATTACTGAGGTGTTTTAAATTCTGACAAGTGGTTCTCAGGGATTAACACCTAGAAAATCTTCAAATATCTATATATCGCATTCATTTTTTGACAGAAATTATTTCTGTATTAAATAACCTTTTTTACATCAACGTCTATACATTTCTGTTACAGAGGCTTTTTAAATTCTGACAAGCGGTTCTAGTGCAATCGTCACATGTATTGAAAATCTTCAAATATATATCCATTTTTCTTATTTAATTCCCCAATATGTATACAAATAATGTCCCGATAATTACATAGTTATATATAAACTGTGTTTTTATTTTAAAATTTTATACAAACTTTTCCACAAAATAAAATGGCTGAGTGATTGTTTTACCTGCACAGGGTAACAACAGGCTCTTTTGTGTGTTGTTATTTAAATGAAAGTTGGATTCTTTTTTGGCAAGGCTATACGTATGTGCGACAAGGTTTACATCTAATAAGTGCTCAGCCCGGTGTTAACAAGGGGCTATTTCCTGTGTTTTTATTTAAATTTTTTTCTTGATAAAGTTTTCTTGAAAAAGAGTGTTACGCCTATATGTAGATGTACAACACGGTTTACCTGTACTTTGCGTTTACATAGGATTAAAATAAACTTTTGAAAATTCACCGGGAACATTTCCTGAAAAATAAAGGTTGGCTAAATGTTTTCGCTATTACAGGGCGCAACGTGTAAATTGTGTTTTTATTCCAGCTAAAGTTGAAGGACAGTTATTTTCTGGAAAATATATTGCAGCCGAAACACCTTATATGCTGTGCGTGTTTCACTCGATTTACGATATACTGCATACCTGTACTAAGGCGCTCCACCTGAATGTGTGGTACAGTTTACAATTTGTATTAATTGTTTCAACAAGCGTTTTATGCCAGGTAACACAGTTACTTGTGGCTTAACCAGCATTTCTCAAAAGTTTAATTAACTAGGCTGTGTGCTGTAAATTCCTAAGTGTATATAATATTCACCTGTAAAGTTTCGTATATATATATATATATATATTTATTTATGCCCTGCTGGTCTAATGGCTATGACACTCATGCAAATGAGAGATCCAGGTTCAAATCCTGGACACGGCTAGGAAAAACATAATTATCTTGCACCTACAACAACCAGGTATTCATAAGTATATGATATTTACTATATTGAGTACACTAGGTAATCTTTGAGTCATAGAGGGGGTAGTTGCATACATTCATCACTTTCATTTATAGAGCCCAAAAATGCTTTGTTTTTGTAATAGATCTATCACTTTATGCTAGAAAGTTTCTAATAGGCACAAGAAACCAAAAAATGCGTTCTTTACTAAAAACATTTTGCCTTTCTCGTGGACTTCTCTGATTATTTCTATATCTTGACTTTTTTATGTTGTTGTCATTGGAACCAGGTTACTTTTAATCTCAGATTTATCAAAAAATGATAGTTTTTTTGGCGTTATGACCGATTGTTTAAATACTTGTATTGACATAATTCGGCTAACATGATATTGACCTGATATAAATTTGAGACCTTTTTTTTGAGCTATTGAATTGAAATATTTGTACCTCAATATTTTCTATACTCCCTAATATGATACATATCTTAGATATATTGAGTATACGTAATCTTTGAGTTGTAGGGGGGAGATTTTCTATTAAGGTGCCTTCCCTGCCTTGCCGTTCCCTTGCCTTGCCAGCACTTACTGTGCCTTTGCCTACCCTTCCTATGCCTTTTCTGGTGCCTGCCTACTATGCCCTTGCCTGTGCCTACCATGCCTTGCCTACCCCTGCCTTGCTGATTCCTCTTCCTGTTTCCTTGCCTGCCTATGCCGTGCCTTTTCCTTGCCGTGCTTAATGCCTTTGCCTTGGCAACCTCTCCGCAACACTTTCTATATTGATTTCGGTGTTGTACTCCCTCAAAAAAGTTGAAACTTTTCTTAAATAAGACAAAATGTCATAAACAAAACATTTTAGTCAGAACATCTAGAACAACAAAATCACTATACACTTAAGGTACCAGAATTACTACATGTTAAATAAAAATCGTTTCGTCATATTACATGTAACCGATGTATATAAGTTTAGTTACACAAAATGTGAAAAATACATTATTTGCATATATACACAAAATGTGAAAAATACATTATTTTCTTAAAAACAGTCCTTAAACTATTCTTAAATATTATGTAATACTTTTTTAAAAGTTGTTGTGGCTTGGTAATTTAAGCTTAAAATGTCAAGTGAAATAAGTTACAGCCACATTCTTAGCAAAGACCACTACTGTACGATAACTACGGAAGCTAGCTTACATGTAAAAAGCAACAAAAAACTCGCAAGTTAGCTAGGTACTTGTAATCTTAAGTTTGAAGCTAACATAAGCTAGCTACAGCAGCTAATAGCTGGTCAGTTGAATATAAACTGGAGACATAGCTACAATCGTTGCCAAAAGTGTTGAGACACTTTTTGAAATTTGAATTATTTCCATACTTTCACCCCCGCACCCCCCAGACAATGTTGCAATCAGGTTTTTTGAAGACCGAAGTTTGCTGCTATGACTCTCCAACATTGTGTAAAGGGGGGAGGGGATAAAAAGAGTCGTAATTCTGTATTTATTGCTTTTTCTGCCACTAATGGTCAGTTTTTGCATTTGTCTCAACTACTTTTGGCAACGATTGTCTGAGTTTTTAAAAATTTAAATGGAGTTTACGGCCAATCCACTCTGCTATTGCCTATCAAATTTAGGGTGTAAGGTGCTGGGGGAAAAGGGCTTTCTGTGCAATTTGCTTAATAAAAAAAATCCATAATGGCGACTTAGCTGTGGGAAATTAGCCGTTTTCGGTGGAAATTGGCAAAGTATGACTTGAAACCATTCTTTTTTAATATTTTGCATATAAAAATGCTCCTTTATCTTCTATTTGTGCATATTAGCAACCTTTTAGATATTTATTGATATGTTAAGCTTGGTTACGGACTGTTTATTGCTGCGATACATGTTGACATATTAAACACAGCTGTACCTTGAAACATATTTGGCGTAAAAAAGTTTGCTAAAATGTTTTTTCATAAGCAGATGAATGGTTTTTTAAGTTGCAAATGTTAAGCTGGCGAACCAGCAAACAAACCTTATAAGAGCAGACTGTGATGGTAAAGTGCTATGGTAAAGTGTATACAGTTTACCGCACAGTTTACCATACAAATTAACTGGTGTACAACCTACAATGCAGAATATATAATTAAAAAAAGGTGCCTTGACATGCTTTCTAATACAGGGAATGGAACCAATAAAAAATAACTTCTTAAACTGCTCAGTATAGGAAAATGTCAACAGTTTACCATTTTAACTGCTTATAAGAAGTAATACTTATATTCTCTATTAATAAAAAAAACGGTAAACTGTGCGGATTTTTCACATAAAAAGGCATTACCAGGGTCGGATCCAGCTATAGGCGAGGTAGGCTAAAGCCTACATTGAGAAGGAGCTATTAAAATCCTGCATATGATAATTCTATGGAGAAGCAGCTCGTGAGAGAATCGACAAGAAATATTCATAGATCGCGCGCGGTCATCGTGTACGTGAAAATGTTATAGCCAGTGGCGCTTTGAATCCCGTTTGTTTACGTTGTCTCGATAATCTAACAATTTTTGTCTTTCCAATCGAGACACGCCAATCTGCCTTAGAAAATCACTTGTCCTAAAACTCGCAAGTAGGCTAAAGTCTGGACAGCTGTTTTTAGTAACCGATGGCACACAGTTATTTCAACGGGGATTTCAAATTCGCGAAAACACAGTCTAGTTGCCTACTACTTTTCACTCGCAAGTAGGCTGAAATTCAACTCGCAAGTAGGCTCAGAGGTTCAGTGAGCCAGAGAATAGATGATCAAACATGGCTTCTAGATACTGCTCAGATATGTGTGTTTCGTGAGATTTGTGTTTCAGGTGAGTTTTCAGAGTTTTTGTTGGTTTCATATTTTATAAAACACCGGAATAATGTCATGCATGAATCATATGTCCAGCTAGCTAGGAACTTGTTAGTCTTGTTTGAGTTTATACTACCTGGCCTGTGGAAGACATCATCTCCCCCCCCCCCCCCCCCCCCACACTGCCAACTTATTTATGTCTGCATGTAGCTAGAGTAGTATGAACAGAGTGTCGAGGAAGATTGAAAAATAGTCAGTCCAGTTGTGCATCGAGAATAGATCTTATTATTTTTAGTAATGTATAGCTAGCATCTTGAAGAAACATGGACTTTGAACTTATTCTACAACAACAAAAAGACATCAGAACTCGTTTCGAAGGCAACTGGAGAACTAAAAAGTTGTTTTCACCGTCGTCACCATCTATTTTGAAGACAGATGAACTTGCACAAACTATATTCATCTCTACTGTTGAAAAATTCAAAAAACATGTTAATCCTGCTCTCAAGCCAGTTAGGTATCAAGTTCTTTTTGTTTATTTACACATTATCGAAGAAAGTGAGCACTTATTCTGTATGTATAGTTTCAATATAGAAGAAAACATACCTAGACCAGTAAACATGTATATAGCTATACAGCAAAAATAAAGTTTTGTTTTGTTTTTGTTAAAAGTTTTTTTTTACTTGTCAGTTGCAACAGTATATTTATGTGAAACACAGTACGATAAACCACGATTAATTATAACCGGAATTTGTTCAAATGGCAAGATATTTTCAATGTCAATGACTGGATGCATGTTCTTCTAGAATATCTGGTGATGGTAATTGTTTGTACAGTGCAGTGTCAGTTGGTTTGGTTGGTAACCAGTCATTAGCATATGATTTGAGAGTCTTGACGTCAATTGAGTTGTTCCAAAATGCTGAATTTTATGCTGATCATCCACACTTTGAAATTATTGCAAATCAGTTGCAGTGCAAAAATTCAAAAAATCTGTTTACACAGGCTTTATCAGATCATGGTTGCAAAGTTTATACCGAAACGAAGTGTCACATCACTGCTTTAAAAGAGGAGGCTTCATATACATCACGGAATTATAGTTGGTCATCATTTGTCTGTGTTATGGCATTATGTAATGTTATTGAGGTAACTAACTTCCATACTACAGTATATACAGAGTAGACAAAATGTAGAATCTACTGTGGATATATATCTGGGAAATTTCTTCACTTGGTGGGGAATAGTCAAGATAGTCATGGTCCTAATGTGTTCCATATTTCTATAAAACTTTTTGAAATACACCTGAAATAGTTGCTAGTTATCATAGCTTATGTAATTGAATTAGTTCATAGAGATATACAATATTTTTAGTGGTATGTGGTATGAAAAAGTTCTATCTTTAGCTACTGAGCTTGATGTTGTGGAATCAATGAAACGTCGATGCAGCATCCAGTTGTATCGAGAGAACTATGTTGCCAATGGAGTGAAAGAGTACTACAAATTGGCTGTTGCTATTCCCTTCATCGATCATATATTGCAAGAACTGGACACTAGATTTTCTATTGACAATCTCAGTGTCTACTCTGGTTTCAGCATCATGCCAACTACCATTCTTTCAGATGAGGGTCGTGTTCTTGTGGGAGACCAACCAACATGGAAAGTTGAATTTTCTAAATTTATTCAGAGATATCGTGATGATATTCCTGCTCTGAGTAACTTGTACGCACAGTTAGATATGTGGAAAGTTAAGTGGAGAACATTCACCGGAGTGTTACCTACCACATTGCAAGGTCTGTTAAAACACACTGACAAACTTTTATTCCCATCGATACATGAAGCGATACGAATTCTAGCTACTATACCTGTCACTACTTGCACCTGTGAGAGGAGTATTTCAGGTTTACGTCGTGTGAAGACATGGATGAGGAATACAATGACAGAGGAAAGATTGAACAGTCTCTGTGTTATAATGTTCAATCGAGATGTGACTGTTGATTTAGATCAAGTTGTAGATGAATTTGCAGCTGCTAACAAACGTAGAATGACGTTTTCTAATATTTTTAGTGACTGAGTTTAAGTATTGTTTTTATAGTTTTAGTACACCTTTTTTATATGTCACTTCAGCCATAAATTATAGGTTAAACATGGTGTACACAGTGTTGTAAATACCTATTTTCATTCGATTGTAAACTTTATGTGTATAAAAATAAATCTATCATTTCAGTCTTTTGATGATATTGCTGCTGTTATCTTGTATGAAATTGTATGACCAGTATGATCTTCAATATGATGATAAATGTTTTCTTTGATATTTAGTTGAAAATTCACAATTGTAAAATGAAAGAAGTTCAAATGCTCAAACAATGGAAACAAAAGTTCAACGGTGAGTTTTGTTTTTTTACCTTCTATTGTTTTGTCTTGCTGTATCATTCCTGTTTTCAACGAAACTCTTGTATTTCTGGGTTCAATTCCCAGCAGGAGTAATTGTTCATTACTGTTTCATTTCAGAAATATTAGAAAGAAAGAAATGAAAAAAGAAAGACAGAAATAAGGAAGAGAGTTAGTCAATACAGTTGCATATTGAAATAGAAAGTTTGTCCTTTTTGTTATTCAGAAGACTGTCAAAGGTGTGAAACAATTTTTCTGTGTGTCAAAATTTATTCGATTCTTTGTATTTTCTGTCATAAAAACAACTGTATTGTTGTCATTTTTCGACACATTTATAGCCATTTGAGGCATTTAGAGGGCTCTAAAAGCGTTGGCTTCTAGGGCTCCGCCCTGGACCCGTTGGGGGGCTCACAACGCCCCCCAAACCCCCAGTTGTTCTGGATTGCGCCCGATAGGGCGCAATGCAACGCCCCGTTGGGGCGTTGTAAATTCAATTATTCTAAACAAAAATTTATTAAGAATTTTTTTATATAGGCCTAAATCCAGTAATTCTCTGGATCCGACCCTGATTACCGTGCTAATTTTAATTGTGAAATGTTGTTAACTATCCGTTAAAAGGTGACATAGTGTTTTATAGGAATTATTACCAGTAAAATAGTTTTTATGCATGGATACGTAGCGGTAAACTGTACGGTAAACTGTAACAGTTTACCATCAGCACTTTACCATATTAGAATAATTTTAAAACGGAATGTTTTTTTTAGACCCAGTTATTGGTAATGACAATGGCCCTTGAAACGACACTCTACAAAGCATCCGTCACAAGAAGGTGAGGTGCTAACCCTTTTTCAGTGCAGTTTCCATGCAGCAAATGCCTTTGGAGACCGATGGCGCATTACCTTGTGCGAAGGTTTTATCGATTCGGTCGTGTATATTAAATGCATCAATGGAGTTTGGAGTGTGCCTGACACTACATTTTTATGTTCATTGGTACTAAATATTATAAAGTTGTTCAATTTTTTGGAAAAAGTTGATTTTGAGCCTTTTGAATGGTGTAAACAGTGTCAAAATGCTCTTATTTGGCATTTTTTATGACGTTTTTTATATTTAAATGTTATGGGCACCATTATGGAACCAATATAAAGTTTTTCATCAGGTGTATTGACATTTATTTTTGGTCTCATGCATTAGCTCTCCAAATATTATGTATTGGTTGTGCACAATTTCATGGGTAGTTGGTCCCGGTTAGGTGACCTTTCTCGTGAAATTAATATTTTTAGAGACAATCGTTGCCAAAAGTGTTGAGACACTTTTTGAAATTTGAATTATTTCCACACTTTCACCCCCGCACCCCCCAGACAATGTTGCAATCAGGTTTTTTGAAGACCGAAGTTTGCTGCTATGACTCTCCAACATTGTGTAAAAGGGGGAGGGGATAAAAAGAGTCGTAATTCTGTATTTATTGCTTTTTCTGCCACTAATGGTCAGTTTTTGCATTTGTCTCAACTACTTTTGGCAACGATTGTAGGTATAAAGAACATGGCTACATATTTATAAAGTCCGAGCAAGCTAGCTATAGGTTGTTGTTGGTGTGGTTGGCTTTATGATGCTAGCTAACAAACATGTCTCACATCAATAATATCATCAAAACTAAAAAAAACATAAACAAACCTTTGAAACCTTGCTATACATTACTGGAAAAAGGTTGTTTAACATATCGAGCGCGCAACGTGCGCGGACTCCCTCGATACGCGATGTACCGCGTTTATAATAATAAGAAACAATTAAAATAAATTGTCGCGATCTATCGAGAATCTAGTATCGTGACAAAATCCGTCTCGATGAGTCACGATAGTAGGTGATAATGAGAATAAAGAGAAAGTTTTTTTTAATGAGAATAGAGAGAAAGTTTTTTTTATTTCAAACACATCTCTGCTTTATCTTTTTTATTATTTTAAATAGGTGTATATTATAAGAAAATTTTTAACTTTCGTATTTATTAAAGTGATTCTATTACATTTTCTATTGCCGTTCTTCGTTCTTAAATTTTTAAAATGCGATCTAACGAAGCTATTCTATCGCCGTTCTTCGTTTATAAACTTTTAAAATGCGATCTAAAAAAACATTTCTATCGCCGCATTTCGTTCTTAAGTTCTTAAAATGCGATCTAAAAAAGCATTTCTATCGCCGCATTTCGTTCTTAAACTTTTAAAATTCGATCTAAAAACACATTTCTATCGCCGCTTTTCGTTTATAAACTTTTAAAATGCAATCTAAAAAACCATTTCTATCGCCGCTTTTCGTTTATAAACTTTTAAAATGCGATCTAAAAAAACATTTCTATCGCCGCATTTCGTTTTTAAGCTTTTAAAATGCGATCTTAAAAAACATTTCTATCGCCGCATTTCGTTCTTAAGTTTTTAAAATGCGATCTAAAGAAGCATTTCTATCGCCGCATTTCGTTCTTAAACTTTTAAAATTCGATCTAAAAAAACATTTCTATCGCCGCTTTTCGTTTATAAACTTTTAAAATGCGATCTAAAAAAACATTTCTATCGCCGCTTTTCGTTTATAAACTTTTAAAATTCGATCTAAAAAAACATTTCTATCGCCGCTTTTCGTTTATAAACTTTTAAAATGCGATCTAAAAAAACATTTCTATCGCCGCATTTCGTTCTTAAGTTCTTAAAATGCGATCTAAAAAAGCATTTCTATCGCCGCATTTCGTTCTTAAACTTTTAAAATTCGATCTAAAAACACATTTCTATCGCCGCTTTTCGTTTATAAACTTTTAAAATGCAATCTAAAAAACCATTTCTATCGCCGCTTTTCGTTTATAAACTTTTAAAATGCGATCTAAAAAAACATTTCTATCGCCGCATTTCGTTTTTAAGCTTTTAAAATGCGATCTTAAAAAACATTTCTATCGCCGCATTTCGTTCTTAAGTTTTTAAAATGCGATCTAAAGAAGCATTTCTATCGCCGCATTTCGTTCTTAAACTTTTAAAATGCGATCTAAAAAAGCATTTCTATCGCCGCATTTCGTTCTTAAACTTTTAAAATTCGATCTAAAAACACATTTCTATCGCCGCTTTTCGTTTATAAACTTTTAAAATGCAATCTAAAAAACCATTTCTATCGCCGCTTTTCGTTTATAAACTTTTAAAATGCGATCTAAAAAAACATTTCCATCGCCGCATTTCGTTTTTAAACTTTTAAAATGCGATCTAAAAAAACATTTCTATCGCCGCTTTTCGTTTATAAACTTTTAAAATGCGATCTTAAAAAACATTTCTATCGCCGCATTTCGTTTATAAACTTTTTAACTTCGATCTAAAAAAACATTTCTATCGCCGCATTTCGTTCTTAAGTTCTTAAAATGCGATCTAAAAAAGCATTTCTATCGCCGCATTTCGTTCTTAAACTTTTAAAATTCGATCTAAAAACACATTTCTATCGCCGCTTTTCGTTTATAAACTTTTAAAATGCAATCTAAAAAACCATTTCTATCGCCGCTTTTCGTTTATAAACTTTTAAAATGCGATCTAAAAAAACATTTCCATCGCCGCATTTCGTTTTTAAACTTTTAAAATGCGATCTAAAAAAACATTTCTATCGCCGCTTTTCGTTTATAAACTTTTAAAATGCGATCTTAAAAAACATTTCTATCGCCGCTTTTCGTTTTTAAACTTTTAAAATGCGATCTAAAAAAACATTTCTATCGCCGCATTTCGTTCTTAAACTTTTAAAATTCGATCTAAAAATACATTTCTATCGCCGCTTTTCGTTTATAAACTTTTTAACTTCGATCTAAAAAAACATTTCTATCGCCGCTTTTCGTTTATAAACTTTTAAAATGCGATCTTATAAAACATTTCTATCGCCGCTTTTCGTTTTTTAAACTTTTAAAATGCGATCTTAAAAAACATTTCTATCGCCGCTTTTCGTTTTTAAACTTTTAAAATGCGATCTAAAAAAACATTTCTATCGCCGCATTTCGTTTATAAACTTTTTAACTTCGATCTAAAAAAACATTTCTATCGCCGCATTTCGTTTATAAACTTTTTAACTTCGATCTAAAAAAACATTTCTATCGCCGCTTTTCGTTTCTAAACTTTTTTTAAAATTCGATCTAAAAAAACATTTCTATCGCCGCTTTTCGTTTATAAACTTTTAAAATGCGATCTAAAAAGTTAAAAAAATATAACACAAAGGAAGTATAATTATATTTAAACATCCGCGATCATTGTTGAATACACTCTTATTTTTAAAATAGTTCTATTATGAAAAAGTGTTAATGGCCTCGATAGCTTCGAGAATGATATCGAGACGGATGCATCGCGAAGCCTTCTCGATACAATTTGAAAGTAAAAAAACGTCTATCGCGGATCGAGAATACCGTCGCGATACGCGAAGCGCGATGTTAAACAACCTTTTTCCAGTACTGTACTTCATTTACATACCATGCCTTTTTTCAAATGTTTTTGTAGATTTATTTTGAAGGCAAGAGAAGACAAATGCTTAAAAAGAACAGCCATCTTTTTTGCAAACACAATTTCCGTTACCTTGTGCTAGAACTTCATTTAACAAACCACCCAAAACTCGCAGCTTTTCACGACAAAGAAGACATATATTTTACGGCAACATCAAAGATTCTTTTCGGCGACATCAAAGGAAAATAAACACATCCACTTTGCCTGTTACGGACACACAGACACACAGATACACTCTCCGTATTATTATAAGAGACTAGTAGATTAGGCCCGTGGAAAAATCCACATAGGCAGAAAAACAATTGAAAAGTTCTGTCATTTGAATTTTGATGACATCAGCAAATATTTCAGTATATTGAATATGCCTTTTACTAAAAAAAATAATCTGAAAATGCATAAAAAGAAAGTATATAAGTCATAACTTAACAAAAAAGTTCTTAAAATCTAACACAAAATATCAAATGTCAAATCGCATGAAATCCTCCCAACAAAACTTCAGACAAAATATGAGAAACAATGGCGTGTAAGGTGTAAAATCTAGTTAGTAGAAAGTTACAACATTGACAGTCACAACCCAGACAGTTACGAAAACAATAATAATAATGTCAGAAATAACACATCTCAAATATGTATACATCTTATTATGTGATTATGTTGAAAACCTTCAATATTTTAATCTGAAGTGTCCAAAAGAAAGGCTTGCAACAGTAAGCACAGATCTATGAAATAAGTTCTTTACGCGTTTTAAACATTGTCTTTTCCCTAAATGCTTATACAACAATACAACCTGAACAATATCAAAAAGCCAAACTTAAACAAACACAAAACACCAAAAAACAAAAAGTTAAACTTTGAAAAATCATTTATTCGGTTGCATACCATCCTCTCGCAAAATATGCACAAAATGTAAAAATTAACCGGTTAACAAAACAATTTTTTTGTCTAATGATCCGCACTGACTTTACCAAACATTTTAAACTGAAATGTCGAAAAAGCAATGAGCAAGGAGTAAATTTCAAATCAACAAAAATCATTATTTTGAAAACATTGTATATATATATGGTCCTTCCTCACAAAAGTTTACAATAAATGTAGAACACAAAGGTTTATGAGGAGCAAATCAAAATATGAACAAAAATCAGTTCAATTGGCATGTTCTATATTGTCTTCACCCATAAAATCTTCCACAAAATTGATATGAAACCCATCAAATTCAACTCAGAAAAAGCAGTCATTTAAGTGCATACAAAAATACAACTTGGAAAGTGTAGAATATCAAATTATTATTTTTAGTATATATACTTGCATATGGTCCTCCCTCACAACAGTTAAACAGTTTCAGTCTGAACATTCAGTAATTTTTTATCATCACCAAATATTCATTCCCGTAATTACATTACTTACAGTTAGTTTAAAAAAGTTTATAAAACAAAATATAAAAAAAATCAACTTACACAACAGCTCACAGTCTAATTGTACAAAAATTTGTTCTTTCAGTACTTCGCATGTGGTATTTTTCCACAAAAGTTTACACAGCATTTAAAGAACAGCAGTTTGCAACACAAACAATATAAACGGCAACCATACTATTCTCTGCTGAGAAATTTTAACCACAAATGTAAAAAAAATGTAAATTTCCACAAAAATGTCAACAACCTCTATAAAAATATCAACCACCACCCTTGTAAAAATATATAACATTGTAATTTACATGCGAGCTCACAGAAGTTTAACAGGATGTCAACAACAAAACAATAAAACTTACTCCAATTAACGCACACACTTTAGTTTTACAAAATCATTCCTCTTAAAGTAAAATTTGCATAAAACGTAAGAAAAATTATTCCTCACACTACCCTAAAAGTTCAATAAGTCTTTGAAAGATTTTGTGGCTTGTTACATCATAATTCGTGCTCAAATAAGATCCCTAAGTTTGAATACTAAGGTGGATATAAATAGCTAAAAGAGGAATAACAACATTAATCATCAGTTAGCTAACTAGGTTTAGATATGGAGCTTGAAGGTAACATTAGATAAGACAGATACCAAGTTAAATATAGTTAAACTGGGAAGACGCATATAGCCAGCTAGCTATTTATGCTTATAGTAAAACACATATAAAGAGAAACAATAGCAATATAAAAATTATGACATTTGCAGAAGTTCAACAAACCAAAAGTTTCGCTAGCACATTTGTTTGATAGCCAGTTAACAGCTTTATGTAGCATTTTGAATTTTAGGACAAATACATTAGTTACGCACCAGGGGAAACATTAATTATGCAAAAAAGTGTAAAAAAATATGCTAGATTTTTTATAAAAAACGCGGTAAAATATAAAATATAAAGAATTTGAAGCTTTTAAGTGACTTTTTCCTGGCAAATGCGAGTCTGCCTGACACGTAACTCTAGCGACATAAAAATATAACGTCTAAAAATATCTAAAAAGTTCTTACTATTTGTGAATCCAAATCTACTTTAAACCCAAGCTTTCATTTTCTACTTCTAACTTTTCTTTACTACTTCTAGCTCCACTCTTCACTTTCGAAGTAACTTCTTGTGGCTTCTAACTTTACTTTTGTACTTCTATGTTCACATAAAATATATAAAAAAAAGAACAGAGTGTAAAACCAATTGGCAAATTTTTTAGGCTAATTAGTCAAATTAGAAATGCAAAAACAAAGTTTGTGTCATAATTCATGTTAAAACAACAACAATCAATTTAACAGTTCATTTTATGTCAATTTTTGCACTAAATTTGCAACACAAAATACAAATTCTAAATAATTCCTATGCTTTTCATAAAAAGTTTAATCAAAATATAAAAGATGAGAGGTGAACGACAAAATCAAAGTTTGCAGAATTTAATTATTTTGGTATATATATGTCTATTGATATATGCCCTTTATAACAATATTTCAATCCAAAATGTGAAAAAGAAAAACAATTTGCAACAAAATCAGTTATTCTGATGATATTGCATATATACACTTTTTCTCCACAAAAGTGTAAAAAAGAATGGTTGTAGGAAATACTTCTGATTCAACAAAAATCAGTATTTGCATCTTGTACTCATTAAATATTACCCAAAATTTCAAAAAACTGCGATTTGGAACGCATCAAATTTATAAATAGAGAGGGATCAGTCATTTCGGTATGTTGTACAGAGTCCAGCCCGGTAAGAATTTATACAAAATATAAAAAAAAAACACAAGTTTTTTCAGTGTTGTACTCCATCAAAAAAGTTGAAACTTTTCTTAATTAAGACAAACAAAAACATTTTAGTCAGAACATCCATAACAACAATAATCACTACAGTTAAGGTACCAGAATTACTACATGTTAAATAAAAATTTTTTCGTCATATTGCATGTAACCGATGTATATCAGTTTAGTTACACAAAATGTGAAAAATACATTATTTGCATACGGAAAATGTGAAAAATACATTATTTGCTTAAAAACAGTCCTTAAACTCTTCTTAAATATTATGTAATACTTTTTTAAAAGTTGTTGTGACTTGTTAATTTAAGCTTAAAATGTCAAGTGAAATAAGTTACAGTCACATTCTTAGCAAAGACCACTAAGATAACACTACGGTAGTTAGCTTACATGTAAAAAGCAACATTAAACTGAAGCTAACATAAGCTAGCTACAACAGCTAATAGCTGGTCAGTTGAATATAAACTGGAGACTTAGCTAGGTATAAAGAACATGGCTACATATTTATAAAGTCCGAGCTAGCTATAGCTATTAGGTTGTTGTTGGTGTGGTTGGCTTTATGATGCTAGCTAACAAACATGTCTCGCATCAATAATATCATCAAAACTAAAAAAAAACGTAAACAAACCTTTGAAACCTTGCTATACTTCATTTACATACCATTCCCTGTTTCAAATGTTTTTGTAGATTTATTTTGAAGGCAAGAGAAGAAAAATGCTTAAAAAGGACAGCCATCTTTTTTGCAAACACAATTTCCGTTACTTTGTGCTAGAACTTCATTTAACAAACCACACAAAACTCGCAGCTTTTCACGACAAAGAAGACATATATTTTACGGCAACATCAAAGATTATTTTCGGCTACATCAAAGGAAAATAAGCATATCAACTTTGCCTGTTACAGAGACACACAGACACACTTAGCGTATTATTATAGAGACTAGTTATTTAAACCACCCGTGGAATAATCCACTAATTGTCTTTTTAAAATTTATTGTGCTTCTTATCACAAAAATGTTTGTTAGCATTTTCATTAAGAAGGCTGAAAAAACGTTTTAAAAGAAAACCCCTGGAGGAATCCACTCAATAACATTTAAAATTTATTTATGTTTTATATCACAAAGTGCTTTGTTGTCAATTTCAATAAAAAAGTACGAACAATGAATTAAAGAATTTAACAATAATAACAACGTTAATTGCCTGTGACTTATCTGCACAATAATTTATAACAAAGCACTTGTCACGGTAAATTTATATTAGCATGCAATGAAATTCTTAACTAATGAAATCGTTTTGTTTTATCACATGATTTGTTCTAGCCAATTACAATTGTAAACAAAACGTTTTTAAAATACGGAACGTTCTTATAGGGGATATATTATAGACGCTTTTAAAGAAAATTGTAAAAAATATAATCCACTTTGCCTGTTACAGACACACAGACACACTTAGCGTATTATTATAGAGACTAGTCGATAAGGCCCGGTGGAGAAATCCACTTAGGCAGATGGGCAATGGAAAAATAGGTTGTTTTAGATGTTTTGTCAGCAGTGAAGATCCCAAAAAAATTAGAGAAATTTATTATATTCTTTTATTGTAATGTGTAGAGGTTGAAACGCTGATCAAAATAATGTATAGGATGATATGTTTTCGAGGAACGCAAAAGGAAATATAAGGGTTTAAAATTGTGCTGACGTCAGCAAAGGCCCGTGAAAATACAAACAAATTTTTTTAGAAATTTATATACCTGTTGTCTTCCTCGTATAGATCTTGAAACGCTGATCAAGAAAATGTATAGGATCATGTACTTTTGACAAACAGTTGCAGAGATATTAGAGTTTGAAGGTTTTTTGATGACGTCATCAACCCGTCCATTCCGAAACGGGTTTGGGGACCTAGGTTTGGGAAACTTACCCAAATTGGTCCCAGGTGGTCCCTAGTTACCCACGCGGTGAAAAATCATTGACGTCACCACCTCGTTTCCAAGTTATTTGGCCTCAAAGTTTTAAGTGCACTGTAATGGCTTCCCATAAATTATAATGCAACAAAACCTTTTGTTATATATTGCATATATAAAAATATATCTTTAGTATACTTTAGACAAACTGTTAAAAAAAATCAAAAAAAAAACAGTGTTTAAACCCAAAGTTAATAAAAATCAGTCCTTTTAGCAACTTTCATGCTGTTTTACCATCAATAAGCCTTACACAAAATTTCAAATCTCACATAGTATTCTGTCACATAAAATATATATAAAAAATAACAGAGTGCAAAACCAATTGGCAAATTTTTTAGGCTAATTAGTCAAATTAGAAATGCAAAAACAAAGTTTGAGTCATAATTCATGTTAAAAAACAACAACAATCAATTTAACAGTTCATTTTATGTCAATTTTTGCACTAAATTTGCAACACAAAATACAAATTCTAAATAATTCCTATGGTTTTCCTTTAAGTTTAATCAAAATATAAAAGATGAGAGGTGAACGACAAAATCAAAGTTTGCAGAATTTAATTATTTTGGTATATATGTCTATTGATATATGCCCTCTAAAACAATATTTCAATCCAAAATTTGAAAAAGAAAAACAGTTTGCATACTTTCTTTCCACAAAAGTGTAAAAAATAGAATGGTTGTAGGAAATACTTCTGATTCAACAAAAATCAGTATTTTTGATATTTTGCATCTTGTACTCATTAAATATTACCCAAATTTTCAAAAAACTGCGATTTGGAACGCATCAAATTTAGAAACAGAGAGGGATCAGTCATTTCGGTATGTTGTACAGAGTCCTGCCCGGTAAAAATTTATATATACAAAATATAAAAAAAAAACTTGCAATGTGCAAAATCTAATTCTCCTTCTGTATGTCTTCTGTAATCAGTCTTTGCCCACAAATTTCTCGTTTTCATATAAAAACAGGAATAGCTTGCAAGTTGCAAAGTCAAATTCTACAAAAAATAGTTCTTTCGCTATATTGCATGATCCAAACACATAACATTTCAAAAAACACACAACAGTTTGTATATATTATATATATACACTATGTATATATATAAATGAAAAGTTACCCCAGCCTTTCATGTACATTTTTTACATTTAGGGTGAAAAATGTGAATCCTTCCGCTGCCTTTCCCAAAAAAATTAAAATAAAAAATAAATAATCAACAACCCATGTAAATACTGCAACAAAATCAAAAAATGTGAAAAAGCTACGTAAAGTTTCCCCATAATGTGAAAAACCTCTGTCAAAGTTTTTTCGGTGTTGTACTCCCTCAAAAAAGTTGAAACTTTTCTTAAATAAGACAAAATGTCATAAACAAAAACATTTTAGTCAGAACATCTAGAACAACAAAATCACTATACACTTAAGGTACCAGAATTACTACATGTTAAATAAAAATCGTTTCGTCATATTACATGTAACCGATGTATATAAGTTTAGTTACACAAAATGTGAAAAATACATTATTTGCATATATACACAAAATGTGAAAAATACATTATTTGCTTAAAAACAGTCCTTAAACTATTCTTAAATATTATGTAATACTTTTTTAAAAGTTGTTGTGGCTTGGTAATTTAAGCTTAAAATGTCAAGTGAAATAAGTTACAGCCACATTCTTAGCAAAGACCACTACGATAACTACGGTAGCTAGCTTACATGTAAAAAGCAACATAAAACTCACAAGTTAGCTAGGTACTTGTAATCTTAAGTTTGAAGCTAACATAAGCTAGCTACAGCAGCTAATAGCTGGTCAGTTGAATATAAACTGGAGACTTAGCTAGGTATAAAGAACATGGCTACATATTTATAAATTCCGAGCTAGCTAGCTATTAGGTTGTTGTTGGTGTGGTTGGCTTTATGATGCTAGCTAACAAACATGTCTCGCATCAATAATATCATCAAAACTAAAAAAAAACATAAACAAACCTTTGAAACCTTGCTATACATTTTCAAATGTTTTTGTAGATTTATTTTGAAGGCAAGAGAAGACAAATGGTTAAAAAGGACAGCCATCTTTTTTGCAAAACACAATTTCCGTTACTTTGTGCTAGAACTTCATTTAACAAACCACACAAAACTCGCGGCTTTTCACGACAAAGAAGACATATATTTTACGGCAACATCAAAGATTTTTTTCGGCGACTTCAAAGGAAAATGAAGACATCCACTTTGCCTGTCACAGACAGACAGACACACTTAGCGTATTATTATATAGATGAAAAAGGCGTCTTCAAGACGCACGAAAAAGACGCCTTAATTGCGGACATTTAAGACAAAAAAAAGACGCAATAAAGACGCACGAAAATGCGTCTTTAAGACGTCTTTATGACGTCTTATTGCTGGCTGGGTAGTTAGCGTTATCTTTGTTTCAAATGTGTTAAATTACGCAATAAATGACAATTGATGCACTAAAGTGTCAACTTCGTTCCCAGTGGGTTTTATATTTTAAGCGGGAAACTTCACCTTATGCGTTGCGACTGTGCGTGTAAAGATTTTACTCGCGTATGAAGCAAGAATTAAGTAAAATTTTAAATAAATATTATACGATGAAAAAGTACATAATTTTAGCAAAAACGGGCATTTCAATAACATCTCTAGCCATCCTATTTGTGCCCCAACATATCAACATATCAGTCAGACGGAATATCAAATGATAAAAATATAAATGAATTTACACACAATGTGGTAAAAGAAAGTTTTTCTTTTTTCCCCTTTTTTCCAATGGGATAAAACGACAAATACTGAAAATCACGAGGTAAGATTTATTGAGAAATACAAGCCGCACACAACCATCCAATATGACAAAAAAAACAAATTTCTTTTTGTCCTGTGCTTACCATAAGCCATGCGGTTGATTGTTACGGTCTGGACATACGCACCAAGTAAGCGATAATCCTTCAAGAAACTAACTAAGTTGGGCAATGTTCCATATTTCCCGCGTGCTTAAGTCTAAAACGCGTTTTTGTTTCGCGCTTATCTGGAGAAATCTCTAGTGTTCTTGGAATCTTAAGATAATTTTAGATCACTTAAAATAGCGCTAACAATAAAGGTAGAAAAGTCGTTAATGTTACCATGATCAAGAAGTTTTACATTATTTCTCTGATAAGTCGTATCTTAACGCATTCCAAAATCACAACAAGAAGCCCGATGGCTTGAAGATTTCCGCCATCGGCAGAGATAATAAGTATGAGAGTAAAATATGTCATATAGTGTAAGACTATCCTCAGAGAACAAAAACGCGATGCATGTTATCTGCAACCAAAGTTTAACAAGTTTAAAAAAAAAAGAAAAAACAATAAAGTAAGCCCAGCGTAAATATTTTGTAAACATCTATATTAGAGAAAGTTTAGGCTTGACTGCGTCATGATCACTGAAATAGACATTAACGAGGGTCTTGACGTCAAAGGTGTTTAGAACATGGATATAGATATTCTGAAATCACGTGATTTTTTCTATTGTATACAAAAGTAAAAGTCCAATGTGGCGTAAAAACAGAAAACTGCGTTTTGAGTGTGAATTTTTCTTAATCCCCCGACAATGGTGGGCGACATTTTTTTACGTTCCAAACGCTTTTTTAGCCCTCCCAAGACAAAGCTTGACTAAAATTTTTTTTAATAAAAATATAAACAAAATATAACAAATCCAAGTGCTACACTCTGTAGCAATTAACACTGAATTACGGTAATACCGTAAATTACAGAATAACCACCCCCTGTTGAATAAGCACCTCTGCTTAATTAACCGCCCTGCCAATTAAGCGCCCCCTCTAATGGCCGAAATTAAATAAGCTCCCATGCCCGAGCGCTTATTCGTCATTTACGGTAAATTAAGAACATCCCAAGAACATTTAGAGGCTGCATTTCGGAAACGTTAAATACATTTCAAGGCTCAACCTCGTCCCCAGGACCTGTTAGGCTTTTATGTGTTCAGGCCGTTCAAATATAAAAAGCCTAACAGGTCCTGGGGACGAGGTTGTGCAAGGCTTTCTTTCATTTCAATGTTCTTATAAAAAAAGGAATGTCTATATATAAATAAAAAATCAAAATATTTTACATTAGTATTCTCAAAAAAAATAAAAGCTTTAACTCGATATCTTTGAAATTGATCTAGAAAATTTTGGAAATTCTATGATCTATAGCTACAAATCCTTTTGTGTAAAATTGAACTCTGAACAAATTCATTGAATGTTTCAGTATTTAGGCGTTACTCATACTCTGTCGCTCAATTTTTTGAAAATGCCGACAGTGGATGTTTTGATAAAGGCTGATCTAAAAAAGAAAAAACATTCAAAAAATATGGAGCAATAATACAATTGTAGCACAAACTGAGTTAACACCAGGTTACTATTCAATCACTGTCTCTTTGGCAGCACTTCAATGATTTAAAGAGGGCATTTATTAAAAAGAGACAAAACAATACTTCATGTGATGCAACTTGCTGTTTTTTTTCTGCGATGTTTTAATTGCTTTTGGCATTTTTATATATGGTGGTGGACCAACAGTTCACCACAGGCTAATTGCGGTTGCTGAAGTTAGCACTTACCTTGTTGAGGGGCTTGACTTTGATTGCATTCAGTACTCAAGTGTCAACAAAGATAGCACTAGCATCATGGAAGGATATACTTTAGAAGCCCAATGTTCTTCCAAATCTAAAATGGTAGACTAGTGGGAAGAGTGGTCACAGGGCATGAACACAAGGGTGCTCCCTATCCCAGGCCCTCAAGGTAACTAACCAACACTGTTGTAGATCCAGGCCCCTAAGATTGCCTTGCGTACCCATAAAATAGGAGCAGCTAAAGTCAACTAGTTTCCTTCATCACATTTTGTTAACAGTTTGGTTTCCACGAGATACGCTTTAGCAGGTAGTACATTAGAAACGAAAATTTTCGGACGGAAAAACTTTCGGATTTTTTTTTGTCCGAAAATTTTTCCGTCCGAAATTTGTGTCTGACGAAAGTTATTTTGTCCGAAAATTTTGTTTTTTCTAATTAAGATTTCGGATGTATATCAGAAATCTTATTAAAACGAGCGGACTTTTCCTTCTTTTTCTTTTTCTTCTTCTCCGCCCGACTTTTTAACCGATTGCCGTAACGTCACGACTTTTAAAGTCCGACCTGACCCCGCGACCCAGCGACTCCAGCTGTGTGCGTATCTTAATATTCGTTAAATTGGGAAAAGAATGAAGACTGCGTTACGAATTTGATCACAGATATTGTTATAGACTGTTATTTTGATATTATTTGATGAGCTATGCTAGATACTCCGTCAAATTTTGGTTTCCAGTTATGTTTTTAACGAGGCGGATTTTGTTCAACTAAACCGAGCTCTAGGGGTTAAGGTACGAGTCGTTTCTTTCGAGGGACCGTGTTCAAGGACGCCATATTTGTTATACTCTGGCTTCTTCACCACCAAGCTGCGAATCAAAAAGTTTTTGAAGAAAGAGGAATATTTGGTTCGATTAGTATAATTATTTAACTGCCTTAATTTCAGTTCTATCAACGTTTAAGATATTCTCTTCATTGTGTCTATGTTTTCACATATTAAGATGAAAATATCATCACGTTTTCTAGCCATGTGTAAATCTGAAACAAACCAATTTCAAGATTTTAGCTAGCTAACGTAGATTTCAAGGCAGCATCCTCCTGAAGCCAGCTAGCTGTAGCTAGCCTTATTTATTCTTATTATTTTAAAGTTTGGTATATTATTATTTATTTTTATGTTGGGGTTGTGGCTCTCTTCTTAGCTAGCTATTTAGCTAGCTACTTCTGGCGCTGAAGAGTAAAAGTAGCCAAATTCAGTTTGACTAGCTACAACAAAATTCTTAATCAATATTTCTTATGCTAAATGCAGTTAGTAGGTAGCGACACCTTTTATTAGTGTCATGAAAACCTACCCTGCAAATAGAATTGCTGAGTGATTTTTTTAGCTGGACAGGGTAGGTAATGACAGGCTGTTTTTCCTGTGTTCTTATTTCAACCGAAGTTGCAATAAAGTTTTTTGAAAAGGGTATTACGCCTAAACGCATTGACGACACAGTTTACCTTACTAAGTGCTCAGTCCAATGTTAATGATGGCTGTTTCCTGAGTTTCTGTTTATCCGAAGTTACGATGAAGTTTTTTTTCAAGAAAGGGTATTATACCTATATGGATATGTGTCATTGTTTGCCTGTACTAATCCCTCAGCCCAGAGTAATATTTATTTTTGAACTTTTAGCGGGAACGTTCTCTGAAAAATAAAAAAGGTTGGCCATCTGCTTTTGCTATAACAGGATAGCAACGAGTTGTAAACTGTGTTTTTATTTCAGTTAAAGTTGTGAAAAGTTATTTTTTGAAAAATATATTACACTGGAAACACTATAATGTTGTGCGCCTATTTTTTTCAAAATATATTACACCGGAAACACCATAATGTTCTGTGCCTCATTTAATTTATGACATCTATACTAAAGCGCTCAACCTGAATGTGTGGCACAGTTTACACTTCTTATTAATCGCTCTTCCAGGCGTTCAACACCAGTAACACAGTTACTTGTGGCTTAACCCGGCGTTTCGACTCCGGGTTCCCCGGCTAGTCTAAATATTAATACCACGGAATCGCATTTTGGATTTAGTCCTTTGGATCTAACCTTTTTGTTTCTTTCACCTACTTCTATTTCTTTTTTTGTTTTTTAAACTTGTAGGATCCAACTTTATGGTCAAATCTTAGATATCTTAAACTTGATAAAGATTTTAGTCATGTCACAGGTATAATAAAACTTTTTCAAAATATCGCTACACCACAAGCAATAATATTTAATAAATTGATATGCTAAAACGTCTTCGTTTCTTTCTTATGAATGTTAAGTGTAGTACAGTATTGTTAAAGTATTAATTTTTACAAATCACTTTTCGTATATTTGTACTACGTGAAACATTTTGCAAGTTCAAGATAATACCACGGGATAATACCTATTTATTTCAAATAACGGAACAACATTGTAAAAGTTCTGTACAAAACAGGCTACTTGCGAACTCGATAGGTATAGGGAACCAAATTACACACAAACAAGAATCCGAAATCTTTTAGCCTGCAAGGGCTTTTCATTTTTTTTAAAAAGGACCAGTGCATAAAAATTAGATATAGGGTAATCAGAAAATCAATAAAAACTGCAGTTTTTGAACTTATTATTTTCGTTATTTTCACATTTGGCTGAGGCTCTATCTATAAAGTCGGATCCTGAAGACCCAGATCTTGATTGAATATATGTACACTATAAATGCTTCTAACCTTCTTTTTGTGTCATTTCCCGTAATCATTAGTTTGAAATTTGGTTAAAATTCGTTCAAAAGACTTACCCATACATTTTTTGACTTTATAAATCTTGTCCGAAAATTTTTCCGCTGAAATAAAAAATTGTGTCCGAAAGTTTTTCCGCCGAAAATTTTAGTTCTTAATGTAGGCATTTCCACGAGATTTGCTGAGAAGTAGGCGTTTCCACGAGGTTCGCTGAGAGGGTTGCGTTTCCACGAGAGACGCAGGTGTTACCACGAGATACACCCCAGGTGAGTTAGCGTTTCCACCAGAGACGCAGGCGTTTCCACGAGATACGTCTTACTAAGGTTAAGAATGGAAACACACGTATCTGGTCACGCATCTCATATCAGAAACAAATGCTTTGAGAATTATTTATTTTACTTTATTATGACGGGGGCATTCTTATGCTGAAAACGTGTTGAATAAGAGTTATACAAGTTTACCTTAAATAACTAATTAATCATTAACATATTCTCTTTCAATTTCTTGTAAACAATTACAGGTCGAAAGTAAAAACTTCGTTAACGAATATCTCTAATAATTTTTTCGTAAAATTTTCGGTTGCCTACTCTTCTTAAAGGAGAGGCGAACTGTGCTGCGGCACGGCTGCTGAATGAAAGTTCATGATGATTGTTGATTTTAAAGACCAGACTGATTGGCTTGGTCGTCTGGTCCATAAAACCACTATTAAAACCACTGGTCACGGGTCAATATACCCAAATTAATTAAACAAGAAAAAGTTGAAAATCAAAATAGCAAGAATGTTGAACAACATGTGACGACATATTTTTATTATTTTATACTACTGATCTTACTGAGCAAATTTGCGAGTAAAGATAAAGAAAGTAAGGTTCGGGAATAAAGATGAAGCCTCCATTTTGCGTGTTTGATTTGTTATTGAATGTTTCCGGTCTGTATATTTATTCAAATTTTTCACGTGTTTGATCTCTAATCGTGTGTCTCATTTTAATTATTAGTCAGCGGATTTGGATGTAAAAGTGACCGAAAGAAGAAGAAGAAAAATTTGAGTGCTATTTTCATGATCTAAAGCCGCTTTTACACGATCAAATTTTTATATGATATATGATATATGATCATATAAACCACCTGCTCTTCTTATCATATGCACTGTTGTTACACGATCATATAGCTATTGTGCATCAAAGCAGTTGTCTCAAAAAAGGTCAAGAAGAAGAAAAATAAATTATTGGATGAAGGCGTGGCTGAGTAGGCGGCCACAACTCGGTCTTTATGAGACTTTGATCTCGGGATTGCGTTTAGAAGAAGAGAATGACTATAAAAATTACTTGCGAATGACGCCGGACAATTTTGAGTACATACTTGGGCTTGTTGAAAAAAATTTAACGTTGTTTCATGTTTACATAACTTCGGCACAATTGAAAACGCGTTATGATTGGTTAACATCACAATTTCAACAGAAGACAATAGGTTTATATGATCATATATCATATAAAAAGTAGGATGTGTTCTATTTTAAAAAAATTGATCATCTATATAATAATACAGAGACTGTGTCTGTCTGTTTGTAACAGGCAAAGTGGATATCGTCATTTTCCTTTGATGTAGCCGAAAAACTTATGTCTAATATGTTAAATTTTCTGACGTTACGGCGCGACGTCAATAACACTACTTAAACGTCAATAACACTACTTAAACGCCAATATCCTATATTAAATTAATTTTTTTTGATAAATAGCATATATTATAATAAAATATCAAAACGTGATACAATTACATGACATGACACAACAGTTCACATAACAAAAACGAACATAATCAATATCGAATTAAACGTTAGATAAGGCATCTAGAGCAATGTTGTGGCAGTCAACTTGTTCAAAATGTTGCGACGTTTTTCGCTCTCCTCTAAGTGCACTCACTGCGGCACGAATGAGTGAAAATTGAATTTTTTTTCTAATCCATGCTACTGTTTCGGATGTTCTTGTTTTTGTTTTTAGTGCGATCTTTTCTGCCAGTTTGCTAACGAATATCGAAGCCTCTCGAGCCATTCCACCAGAAACGCCGAAAATCAACGGTGTGAAAGTACCGTGATCAACCATCAGAATTCTCTCATTATATTTCCTCTTCTTCTCTTTTTCCAGAGTACAAAACGTCGACGAAACGGACTTGGTTTGATATGTCTGAGCTGTTAGGTTTGTAACCTTTACGTCAAAAAATGCTCTTCTGTATCTTTGCCAGAATCCGACTGCGCTAACATCTGCTCTTGCCCCTTCAGATTTAACTGCACTTCTCCTAAAATCCATTGATTCTTGGGCAGCAGAAAGAAGTTGAGGTTCAGTTTGAACGTCATTGCAGCATTCGTTTAGCAAATTTGCAAGGAGGTCTCTTAAATGATTGTGACGGGCAATAACATAGCCACCAAGATGACAATTTAAAGCATGTTGTAGCGTGAATTTAGCTTTACATGCACAAAACAAAGGAACATGTTGAAGTTCCCAATTGTACCGCAAGTAGAGCAAATCCACAAATTCTTGCTTGTTGAGTGCATATCTTTCTTCTTTTAAGGGTAAAGTCGAAAGCCAGATTGAAGCACCTGGAAGACGAGAGATTTCATTTCCTTTTTTTTCAATGGGATTCATCTTTTCACGAAGTTCGTTTAATTTTTTTGCATTGTGCGATGATAATTCGGATTTTAATTTTGCAAATATTTCTTTTGTCTTCGGGTTGTTTGTCAGAAGTTCAATCTGGTTATTTACACGTTTCATCTGAAATTCGCAAATCTTTGATGAGTTTGAAAACTCCCATTCTGCTAATTCAGTAACATCTATAATTCCTAATCCACCCATCTTGATCGGAAGAGAAAAGAGACGTCTTTCATCTAAACTACATTGACGGCCATTACACAGCGCTGGTATAAAGACGTTTCTAATAACATCTTCCACTGGTCGAAGAAAATTTGAAATGTCTTTCAGCGTCCTGATATAATAATTAAATTTGTGTCGATAGCCTGCCGTAAATATTAAATTAATGAAGCCATTACAGTGCACCTAAAACTTTGAGGCCAAATAACTTGGAAACGAGGTGGTGACGTCAATGATTTTTCACCGCCAGTGTAACTAGGGACCACCTAGGACCAATTTGGGTAATTTTCCCAAACCTGGGTCCCCGAATCCGTTTCGGAATGCACGGGTTTATGACGTCATCAAAAAACCTTTAAACCCCAATATCTCTGCAACCGTTTGTCAAAAGTACATGATCCTATACATTTTCTTGATAAGCATTTCAACATCTATACGATAATGGCAACGAGTTTATGAATTTCGGAAGAAAAATTTTTGGTACTTTTATTAGGTACTTTGCTGACGTCAGCAATATTTTTAAACCTTTATATCTTCTTAACCGTTCGTCAATAGCACATGATATTATACATTTTTCACATCAGCGTTTCAATCTCTGCACACTACAGGAAACGAATAAACTAAATTTCGCCAAATTTTTTTTGTATATGGACTGCTGACATCAGCAAAAATCTAAAACACTCTATTTTCCATTTGTCCTTCTAGAGATAGAGAAATGTTCCTTCTAGCGCGACGACGACAACGACAACGACGACAAGCGCACACGCCCACGGTCAAACACAACAAATTTCCCCCTCATCCAACGCAAGTCCCTCATCATACCGCAAATGAGTAAAAAAAATTCAAGCGCAACGCACGGTCAAACACAACAAATTCCCCACGGTCAAACACAACAAATTCCCCACGGTCAAACACAACAAATTTCCCCCTCATCCAACGCAAGTCCCTCATCATACCGCAAATGAGTAAAAAAAATTCTAGCGCAACGCACGGTCAAACACAACAAATTCCCCACGGTCAAACACAACAAATTCCCCACGGTCAAACACAACAAATTTCCCCCTCATCCAACGCAAGTCCCTCATCATACCACAAATGAGTAAAAAAAATTCTAGCGCAACGCACGGTCAAACACAACAAATTCCCCACGGTCAAAACACAACAAATTCCCCCTCATCCAACGCAAGTCCCTCATCATACCGCAAATGAGTAAAAAAAAAGTTCTAGCGCATATCAAGGTAAATTCCCCACAAATCAATAAAAATCAACGCATGCGCAGTAATGTCATCAATATATTGAATAGGGGAAATTCCCAACTTGCTTGGCAATCTTCGGACCTTGTTGGAATGTATATAATAAAAATGAATGCGTTAGAAACGAGAACTGTACAACAATTACATGATATTGCGAAAAGCCGTGGGTTGACCCGTTACAGCAGGCTACGCAAGGCTGAACTGGTTGCTTTGCTGGAGGATTCTCCACAAAGGCCACCCAGGAGGGCTGGGCAACGAAAACCAGTCAGGCCTGTGACAATAATACCATGGATGTATTTGAAAAACAGGAGATGTCAAAAAATCGCTCGATCGTGAAAACCAAGATGCGAGGATGGTACAACTGGTTGGTGGACGCTGTTCCCAGGCCTATAAGTGAGGGGGCCAAGAGAACCTACGCGGCCTTCAAGCGTAAAGTTATGAATCTCTATGATAGTGCGACTAACATCATCATGAGACCTACGCTTCATGATGAGGTCGAACAGGAGGCACGGGAAGACTACCTAGAAGATATTCAAAATCTATATGATCAGCCAGGGCAAGATTTTACGCCCCGGGAACATAAGCACGCGCTGCACAAGACATTTCGAAGTTTTCGCATTTCTGGTGTAGAAAAGGCCGACGTCGATGGGTATATAGAGATGGTGAAACCTAACGTGAAAATTTTGGTTGAAGAGCAGGTAAGAGATATGGACTCGGCAAAGGTACAGCTGTCCCTGTGGATCGTGTGGAAGGAGAAAATCGTGCCAGGCTCGGAGGACGAGTATATCAGGGTAGATAAACCCTTCAATAGCAATATAACGGAAATTTTCTAGGGTAGTGATGTGGATGGAGTACTGGATAGAATGTTTACATCAATCAAAACACACGTAGAACATCCGGCATTACCCCAAAGTGGATTTACCATTGATAGAATTCTACACCTAGATGTAGATTTCCATAAACTGCGTCTAACAAGGGGTTCCTCGTATATAGAACTACCCAAATGGATAGCCTTGAAAAAGGCAATCATAAACCCAAAAAATGAGGATGAAGCATGTTTCAAGTGGGGCGTCATAGCATCCCTACTCCATGCAGAGATTGGAAAGGACATGCAAAGGATATCTAAGCTGAGGCCCTACGTAGATCTCTACAATTGGCACGATATAGAGTTCCCGACAACCATCAAGGACATATCCAAGTTTGAAAAGAATAACACGGACATTGCGGTGAACGTTTTGTATATAACGGGTAAGAAGATAAACATCCTGCGACGATCTGAACACAACATTAAGCGTAACAGGCAGGTGAATCTGCTGCTTATCACGGATGATAAAAAGACACACTACACAACCGTGAAGAGTCTATCGCGATTATTGGGTAAGGAGACATCAAGGAATGCGATGCATTTCTGCCTAAACTGCCTGCAGGCCTTTCCTACGATCGAATCGAGGGACAAGCATTATGGCTACTGCAAGGATCACGAGGCGGTTAAAATCACAATGCCAAAAGAAGGTGAAAAATGGTTAAAATATAGGGATGGCCAGATGCAATTCAAGGTACCCTTTGCAATATACGCGGACTTTGAAAGTTTACTCATCCCAGTAGAAGATGCCAGGGGGACGAAGACAAAAAAGCTGAATAAACATGTTTGCAACACCATTTGGCTGGTGTACATATAGCACATTTGCATATGGAAATGTACCAGATCCGTTAACAGTGTATCGTGGTAAGGATTGCATCACGCGGTTCGTGAACCACCTGGAAGATGAGGTGAAGCGGCTATATGGGAAATTCCCGCAACAACCAATGTTAGAACTGACAGAGATATTAAAAAGGGAACATAACGAGGCCACGGAATGCCATATATGTTTGAAACCCTTTAACGACGCGAGTAACCGCAAGGTTCGGGACCATTGCCACTATACAGGATTATATAGGGGCGCGGCGCATAACAACTGCAACCTCAAATACAAGATACCTAGCCATATACCTATCATCTTCCACAACCTAAGCGGGTACGACGCACATCTCTTCATCCGGGAATTGGGGGGAAAATATAACACACAGGACATTGGTTGCATCGCGGAGAACTCGGAAAAGTATCATATTTCTCGCTAATACGCTGTCACGTACATTGATGTGATGTTCTTGTACTGTTTTTCTGTTGGTATCAGCATATTCTTTTGTTTTTCTCTTATTTCTTCTGTGTGTTTCGTCAAGTTTCAAATTTTTGAACAAAAGCTTGGAATATACAGGAATTTTATTTCTGATGTTTCTACCAAACATGACAGTAGCTGGAGGTGTGTTGGTTGTTGCATGAGGTGTAGTTCTGTAGAGTAGGAGAAATTTGTCCAGTTCCTTTCTCCAATCTTTTCCGGCTGCATGAGCACATTGATTTGCTTTTTTCAATGATCTGTTAAATCTTTCAACCTCTCCATTTGCCCATGGTGAATATGGCGTGGTGCTGTGTTCAAAGTTCAATTCCATTTTCCTTTGGTAACTCTTAAATTCTTGGGAGATCATTTGTTTCCCATTGTCGGCAATTAACTTCATTGGATATCCAAATAACTTGAATGTTTTACCTAGACCTTTGATTACATGGTCAGTGTCAATCTTTTTTGTTTGTATAACGACAGGATATCTGGATCTGTAGTCTATCAGCACGATTAAGTAGTCCATTGTTGGATATGGTCCTTGTATATCAAGTGCTAAGGTATGCCAACTTGTAGGTGGAATTTCCGTCGATTGGGTATGTGTTGGTCTAACTACTGCTGAACTTGTTGCTTGTCATGACCTACATGTTCTGATCATTTCTTCAATCTCTTTATCTATCCCAGGCCACCATACTTTTCCTCGTATAAGTCCTTTGGTCTTGACTATACCAAGGTGATGCTCATGTGCGCTATCTAAGATTCTCTTTCTGAGAGTCTTCGGGATGACTAAACGGTTGCCCTTTAGCACTAAGTTGTCTTTTACTACTAGTTCATTTCGGCAGAGATAGTATTGTTTCATTTCAGGATATTTATTCCATTTCTTCAGTTTAATGTTTACTCTGAGCTTTGCCAATTCCTCGTCTGTTGCAGAATCATCAGCAATTTCTTTTATTGTGACTGCAATTGGCGTAGCATCGTTGATTATCGTGTTGACATAATGTTCTGCTTCGTTAGTGAAGTAGTCACTTGTTCCAGGTGCTTCTAAAGGAGACCTGGAGAGAACATCTGATGCGTTGGTTGCTCCTGGTTCATATACAACTTTAAACTTGTACGGTTGTAATTTTAATACCCATCGTTGTATACGTGGTGTGGGATTCCCTCTTGATGATAAGATTTTCTCCAGTGGTTTGTGGTCTGTGATAACTGTGAAGTCACGATCGTATAGGTGGTAATGGAATTTTTGTATTCCCCACAACACTGCAAGACTTTCTCGCTCTGTTTGAGAATATCTTTGTTCAGTTTCATTTAAAGCTTTAGATGCATATGCTATTGGCTTGAAGGTGTTGTTCCTTTGCTTCTGTGTCAAAATAGCTCCAAGTCCTATGGGTGATGCATCTACAATTATTTTTGTATCAGCATATGGTTGATAATAGGCCATGACTCGCGAGTTAGTTAGTTCTTCCTTTAACTTGACAAATGAGTTTTCTTGAGCTTCATTCCATTGAAATTCTACATTTTTCTTTGTGAGCTTTCGTAGAGGCTCTGTAAGATCAGCATAATGATGAATGAACTGGGAACAGTAGTTAACTAGTCCCAGAAAACTTCTTACTTCTGTGGCATTTGTAGGTCGTTTGGTTTGATTCACAGCATCCACTTTAGATTTATCAGGAAATATTCCTTTGTCGGTCAGTCTGTATGCAGAGACTGTGAGCTCATTTACTGCGAATACGCATTTGCTTGAGTTGACTCGCAGTCCATTGTCGTAGAGTGTTTTCAGTAATTTGTCTAGTCTTGTTGCAGTTTCATCTATGCTTTTTCCCCATAACAGGATATCATCCGAAATTGATTTTGTTCCATCACATCCTGCAATACATTGCTCAATTGTTTTCTGAAATTGTTCAAATGCAGAATTAGCTCCATAGATGAGTCGTTTTGATTGATAACAGCCTTTGTGAGTTATAAAGGAGGTAATGTATCTAGAACTCTCATCAAGCTCTATTTGATGATAACCTTCTCTTAGATCAAGCTTGCAAAAATATTTTGCGTCATTGAGTTCCGGTAGTATCTCATCTAACTTCGGAATTTGATGTCTCTCTCTTATTATAGCTTCGTTTGCTCTTCGCATGTCAATACATAGTCTTATTTTCCCATTTGCTTTGGGTACCACTACTATTGGGTTTATCCAACTAGTTGGTCCATTTACTTTTTCTATTAACTAATCTGTCTATTCCATCTGATACTGTCTGTCTAGTATGGTATGGCAATCTTCTCACTGGTTGCTGGACTGGTGTGATTGACTCGTCAATGTGAAGTTTAAGCTGGAAATTCTTGAGTTTCCCCATTCCACTGAAAACTTTCTTGTGTCTATCTAAAACTTCTTGTATCTTTGGGTGTAGGACCTCTGAATTACTTGTTTTATCTGTGATGATTTTCTCTGCATTAGACAGTAGCATTTGTACAGGTGTTGTGTCCATGTTATTAATAGATTCAACATTTGGTAAGCCAATTCTGATAAGATCTAGTATCTTCGCACTTTTTTATCCTAATAATGCTCCTCCATCACCTTTGACTACATAGTACTTCAGTTTTGCTATTTTCCCATATGAAGTCCTGGTGTTTGCCTTGAATGTTCCTCTGACTTTCAATGGTGTTTTTCCTTGATAAGGATATATTTTTGTAGAACATTTTTCTAGTTTCGGTGCAGGAACAATCTTTTTGAATGTTTTTGAATCCAAAATATTTAAGGTTGATCCACTGTCGACAAGGATTGTTATTGGTGATTCTTGAACTTCTATCTCGAACAATGGTTTATCTTTCGACTTGATGCAGAATACATAACAATCATCTTCGTCACTTGAGTTTGACTCTTCTTCACTTGCATTGTCTTCTGTGGTTCTAACTTTGTGTTTCTGTCTGTCTAATTTTGTTTTGCAGCATTTTGCAAAGTGTCCAATGAGACTGCATTTCTTGCATGTTTTCCCTTTTGTTATTCTACAATCTTTGCTAGAGTGTGACGTCATACCACATCTACCACAGGGGTTATTGTTGTAGAACTTTTTGCTGTCTCTTCTATCGTCACTCCTATTATAGACTTTCTTCCCATTGTTTTTGTTGTAATATCGTTTGTTTCCGAAATGATTCCTTTTCATCATGGTGTTTACTTCACCTACACTTGATGCGTTTTCTTCAATTTTCTTTGTTTGACTTGCTGACTGTTCTAGAGCTCTTCCTATTCTTAAAAGTTTCTCTAGATTCAAGTCTGTTTCCTGAAGTAATCTTTTGCGAAATTTTGAAGATCGACATTTTGCGATGACTTGATCTCTGATCTCATCATCCAGATTTGTGTACTCACAGTATTGTGCTAACTTCCTCAGTCTGGTAACAAATGCATCAACTGATTCTCCACTTTCTTGCTTTGCTTCGTGGAAAATAATTCTTTCATATGGTACATTCTTCTTGACATTGAATTGATCGTTCAACTTTGTCAATGCTTGTTGAAATGTTGTGGCTTCATCTGAATTGGGTAAAGTGTCAAAGATTTGCTGTACTTCCTCTCCTGCCATGTGCAGAAGTGTGGCTCTTTTTTGACCATCATTTACGATCCCAGACGCCTCAATAAAGTAACTAAAACTCTTTCTCCACTTCTCCCAACGCTGTGCTAAGGTCGATGGCTCCCCTTTTGGGTCAAACTGTCTTAATGCTGGCAACTGTACTGGTATTGCAGCTGTAGCCATTCTGATTTTGACTTTTTATGCTTTTGTTTCGATAACTAATTCTATTAAAATTTGCATGAACTCAGATCCTCTGCTCGTCGCCAATTTGTAGTGTTCTAATACCTAGCTGACTAAGATGAACCTAGATTAGTCTGACCGATCAACTATGTGACACACACGAATTCTTATATCAAAATATACCGCCATCTTTATATTTCGTCTCCACGTTCTATATCTACAATTCTCACGGTCGCCGATTATATACAAATACTACAAGCTTCAATGTTAAAATCAAGGTACCGCTTGCAGGTATGGGGTATGGCGATGGTGAGGTCTATAAGAGGATAGAGATTAGGTTCATCGATAGTTACAGATTTATGGCATCAAGCCTAGAGAAATTGGCAAGCAATCTTACCGATGAACAGTGTAAAAATCTCCGTTGGCTTTTCAACAATGATGATATGTTTCAACTCATGCGCAGGAAGGGCGTATACCCATACGAGTATATGAATGGATGGCAACGATTTGAGGAGCTGGTACTACCTCCCAAAGAATCATTTTACAGCAGGCTAAACATGAAGGGGATTAGTGATGAGGATTACGAACACGCGAAAAAAGCATGGAATTACATCATCACAAAGGGTGACCTCATAACCATGGGTGACTACCATGATGTTTACCTCACCACAGACGTCCTGCTATTGGCCGACGTTATCGAAACGTTTAGGGACGTATGCTTGACAAAGTACAAGCTTGATCCCGCGCACTTTTACTCCGCACCCGGCCTAGCATGGAAGGCAGCACTTAAGTATACCGGAATTAAGTTAGAGCTCCTCACGAATCCCAACATGCTTCTCATGTTTGAAAAAGGTATCCGAGGAGGTATAACCCAGACGGTACATCGCTATGCCAAGGCAAATAACAAATACATGGGGGACCAACATAACCCGAATGAGGATTCCTCACACCTGCAGTATCTCGATGCCAACAACTTGTACGGATGGGCCATGTGTCAAGACCTACCAACGGATGGCTTCAAGTGGATCTCTAATGTCGAGGAATTTACTGAAAAGCGAATCGCGAAACTTGTCAAAAAGAACAAGTATGGATATTTGCTCGAGGTTGATATCGACTACCCCGAGAGGTTACACGACACACATAACGAGTTACCTTTTTTACCCGAGCGCATGATGATTAAAAGGGTTGAAAAACTGATACCAAATTTAAAAAACAAGCGTGGGTACGTAGTGCATATCAGAGCCCTCCACGAAGCCATAAAGCACGGGCTTGAGCTGAAGAAGGTGCATAGGGTCATTCAATTTAACCATACAGTACATACAGTGATCACAACACGATGTTGAGAACTGATGCCAAAAATGACTTCGAGAAGGACATTTACAAGCTCATGAACCTATCGGTGTTCGGCAAGACTATGGAAAATATCCGGAACCATCGGAATTTCAAAATTGTCACCAACGAGGATGTATATATGAAGCTCGTGATGAAGCCCAACTTTAAGGGTGGCCTCAGGTTCAGTAAACACCTCCTAGGTGTAGAGATGGCTAAAACGGAGGTCAAAATGAACAAGCCTGTATACATAGGTCAGGCAATACTAGATATGTCAAAGTTAATCATGTACGAGTTCCACTATGACTATATGCAGCCAAAATATGGTAGCAAGCTGCAGCTCTGTTACATGGACACGGACTCCTTTGTATACCATATTCGCACGGAAGACTTTTACCGCGATATCGCGCAGGACGTTGAGGAACGTTTTGATACGAGCGCCTACAGTGCGGAAGATAAAAGGCCTCTTCCTATGGGAAAGAACAAAAAAGTCGTTGGCCTATTGAAAGACGAACTAAGTGGGAAAGATACCCTTCTTTTACCGCGGGCCCTGCCTAGTCTCCCAGGAAAAGGCGCGCCTCGTCGAGAGATATCACAAGGTCCTGCGGTACTTAAATGATAAGCTATCATTTGATCCTCTACCCCTCGTATACAAGACCACGCACTGCCCCGTCTGTACGGGGCATCTTGTCAACAACCACGGCGGCGCGTGGAGTTGTTCCAGCTGCTTTTCCACTAGCCCTAAAATACATAAAAAAACAGGGCGATTAATATAAAAATGCTAGACGTTGTCAGCGATAAAAAAAGGTTGGTATAAACGTTCCCTGATACCTCCAAAATAGACCGTCCGGTAAAATTTGTGTTTGTCACTAAAGGCAAACACCAATACTCAGTCCATGTGGGCGAGTGAGAACATGTCGAAAGGCAATCGATATGTCTCGGAATAGGCGTGGCCTGTAAAAAATAAATGCTGGACATTGCAAAAATTGATAATGAAATCTCTCAGCAGGAATAAAATGTTGAACGTTATTAAAGAGGCCCATACGGCAATCTTTACGGGCCCGACATGCTGCGGGAAAACGCAACGTGTTTTGGATCTGCTTGAAAATGAATACAGGCAAAGTAGTAGTAGGGGATGAATTTAAGTAGGTTTTCGCTCCTTTCACACCTTTTCCCCGTCAAACCCCGCCTCCACCCCCTCCACCCCCACCCCCACCTCCACCTCTCCAAAAACCTGTAAACCGACGGCATCCGAAAACAATCCGAAACCGACAAACCCGACAATTCTAGCGCATGCGCAGTTGAGTAGGGGAAAGTCCCTTACTCAAAGCCGACTGCGCTATTTGAAGTTGAAAGCTACCCATAATAAAAGATGAGTTGGTTCAGGAACGCTATCAGCAAACTATACGACACCGTGTCGGCACCGGTAGCAGCAACTCGCGACGCTCTTGCAGATCGAGTACGGAGCGTGCGGGATACCGTTACCTACTACTATAACAAGGCGAAGGAACAAATCTCGGGAGCGACAACGCTCCACGATGAGGTCCAACGGATCACCATCCAAGAATCGCCGACCTCAAACACATGTTCGGAGGGGAGAAGGAGCAAGCCACGAACCAGGAGGGGATCGAGGATATCCAGAACATATTTGATGAGAATGACACGCAATTTTTGGAAGAGGGAAGACGCACCAAGACGTGGCAGTTCAACAAGAACCTTAACCAACCGCTGACAGAGGCTATCATGCGAAAAATCACGCCTCACGTAGACATGCGCGTCAAGGTAGTCTACAGTTTCAGCTGTGACATCTACCGAGGTGGTGGCGACGTGTCTGCCTACCACAAGACCAAGAGCTCCAAGTCACTATCAAGCATGGCGGAAATCGTAGCTTTTATGGAACAATGCGAGATGAAGCGCCTCGATCTGGAAGATACAGAGTTCTGGACCAAGGCCTACCTACCACCCGACAGAACCATCGAAACCCCCGGAGCGTACGAAGGTAAGATAGTCTTTGGGCACGTGCGGGTCAAGATCATCTCCACGAGGGAGCCCTTACTGGGATGCGGACCCTTGCCTGACTGGCTGGGAGGCAAAAGGTGTATATACAGCTTTGACAACGATGATGAAAGCACTGACAACCTGTGCTTCTGGAGATGCCTCGCGGTACACTACCGGGAAGAGTGAAAGCAGCGTGAAAAGTTCCTAACAAGGTCGGCCCTCGCCCTAGCACGCACGTACTACGAGTACTCCCACCTAAAGCGTCAAGATGTACGTGCTACGAAGCTCGTTGACTTTGAGGGTATTGCCACACGGTTCGAGATCAACATCAGAGTCTTTGAGCCCAAGACGAACTCAGACAAAGCACCATGGCGGCTAGTTTACGGGAAGAATCAGTACAAAGAGAGGTTAGACACGATCAATCTCGGTATGCTGGATGGTCACTGTTTCTACATCAAGAATATGGATGTTTTGACTAAGAGCTGGGAATTTGAGGCCTGCACCCAAATCTTCACACAAGCCTGCCACCTCACGCGACATAAAAAGAACGAGTGCGAGGGTGCAAAAACGACGATCATTTGCAAAGGTAAAAAGGTCAAACGCATGCCGTGCAAGTCTGAAAAGGTCTTTTACAACGAGGATCACTACAGTGACGCGGCATGTCGGTGGATAGAAGCCATGTCGGAGCAAACCGGAAATCATATACACCACGCACTCTGCGGGCATGGGGGAGAACGTGTTATACGTGATCTAGGTAAGGAGGTCTACCTTGTAGATGGCTATGACCCACAAACCAAAACAGTCTACGAATATCAAGGCTGCAAGTGGCATGGATGTCCCTGTCAACCCAACAAAACTAACGCGGACAAAAATCAGTACTTTCTCACCAAGTTCAAGGAGGACCACATTCAAAAACTGGGCTATAACATCGTGACAGCCTGGGAGTGTGAAAACCCTCCAAAAAGCAAGGGGTACCTCAAGAAAGAATTTCGCCCATACCCCCACTACATCGTGTTTGATTTTGAGGCCCTCCTAGCACCTTTACACCAGCGGCATCCGATCTAACATATCTTTCGGAGCATATCCCTGTAAGTGTCGCCATACACGATAGTCTCAATGAATATCCAATGTTCATCATGCACAAGGATCCCAAGGTCTTGGTTACTCAGTTCGTTGAGGAGCTAGAGAAAAGGCAGGCCCTCATCGTTGAAGAAGTCGAAAGGCTGTACCCGAGACCTGACGACTTTGACATGCTCCCTGTTAAGAAGCAAGAAGCTTGGAACGAGTGGGTGAACCAAGTGGCGGTGATCGGGTTTAACAGCGGAAAGTACGACATCAACCTGATCAAGCGGTACTTTGTCGAGCAAATTACCGAAAACGACGACGCGAAGTCGCCCGGCGGCTCCACAGGAGTGCACGGGAAAATCAAAGTGTCAAAGAAAAACAACGACTACATGTTCCTCACAACCTCGAGATTCAAAATCCTCGACATCAAGAACTTCCTCGCCCCTGGGATGAGCTACGCCGGATGGTGCAAGTCTCTGGAATGTGGGCTCGAAAAGCTTGTGTTCCCTTACGAATGGTTGTCGAACTACGATAAGCTGAACCACGTAGGCCCCGTCGAGCACGAGGACTTCTATAGTAGTCTTAGCGGGAAAAATACCCTATCCCCCGAGGGGTACCAAACATTCAAGGGAGAGTTCTACAAGCGAGGCTGCGTCACTATGAAGGACTGGCTGCGTCAGTACAACCTAGCCGATGTGGTACCCTTCGTCGAAGCAGTCGACATGACGAGGCTGCAGTACTACGAGGGTGAGATTGACATTTTGAAAGATGCTGTTAGCATACCAGGTGTGTCGATGCGCTATGTCTTGAACAAGTCTCTACGTTTACACCCCAAGTTAGAGCTCTACGCACCGGGGAACCCCTGAAAGCCTAAGTGCAAAGAGGACTGCTTCAAAGCCCGGTGCAAAGCCTGCAGCGAGACCCAAAAAACCTGCGGTGAGTGCACGAGAAACGAGGCCTATGAGCTCTTGCAGACTGGGATGGTCGGCGGCCCCGCAATTATCTTTTGCAGGTACCACGAGAGGGATGTGACAGCCATAAGATCTCACATCTACAACGAACCCCACGAATGCAAGACCATTCTGGGGTACGACGCCAACATGCTCTACCCGAGTACCCTGCTGCAAGATTTCCCCTGCGGGAAGGAAAAGCTGATAAAGATTGCTGAACCGACAGCAGCGCAACAATTGGAGGTGCTAACACGGGGCGTTATAGACGGCTCACTCTTTGGGTTTGCGCAAGTAGATATTGAGGTGCCCCCAGAGCTGTATAACAAGTTTAGCGAGATGTCCCCGCTATTTGTGGTCAAGGAGATACCTGACACCCAAATCCCCGAGCACATGCAGGAGTACTTGACCAAGACAGGGCGCAAACGTGTTCCAGGAACCAAGAAGCTCTTGGGTTTGATGAAAGCTGAGAAGATTTTGTTGTACACTCCCGTGCTAAAATGGTACATGAGCACGGGCTAAAAGTCACCGCTTTTTATCAGTTCCTCAAGTACTCTAGAGGTAAGCCATTCGCGTGGTTCCCGGAAGAGATTGCAGAGGCACGACGTCAGGCAGATAAAGATCCAGACAAGCGCATCGCGGGTGATACAGCCAAGTTGAAAGGTAATAGCTTCTATGGGAAGATGATATGATATGATATGATATGATTAATTTATTTATAGTTGACAAGTTTACAAGAAAATGTAGCTCTGAGGCTAATTAAAGTCAACTTTAAAAACATTAAAAACAATAAATAACTAAATATAAAAAATCTATAAAGAATACCGTATATACAATTTTTTTAAATATTTTAAATAATATGTCAAAGGATAGACAAAGGAAGACAACGGGGAAACTAAAGAAAACCTAATTCAGGTATAAAAGTTTTGCATATTCTGCAAGGACAATGGTTTGGAATCCAGTTTCTTATTTTGCTTCGAAACTCAATTAAAGTACCAGCGTTCCGATACTCGTTAGGCAAAGAGTTCCAAAGCTTTAACCCAACATTAGACAGTGTTTCGATCCCATATCTCACTGAAAATATTTTGTTACTCTTGAGTTTGTCCTTCCTCAAATTATACACTGGTTCAGGAAAGATAAAAAGTTCATTCAACATTTCTGGACCTGTTTTTGTTTTAGCTTTATACAGCTCAGTAACAAGGATGCGTAAGTTCGTTTGGTGAATTGTAACGCTCCCATTTTTCGATAAAAGCTCTTCAAATGAGGATTGATAGTCTTGATAGATAATTCTTAGTGCTCTTTCATGTATATGGTTTATCCTATTGTTTAATTTACGACTGTGAAACATCCATACTAATGGACAGTGCGAAAAATGACTAGTGACAAAAGCATTAATAATCAGCTTTCGCTGGTCTAATGTCATTAAGGAAGATAACCTTGCAAGCGCACTAACTTTCTGGCCTGCCTTGTTACAGAGCTGATTAACATGTTCCTCGAAAGAAAGTTTGTTGTCTATAGTTATACCAAGCAGTTTCTCAGTTTGAGAATTGTTTAGAAGTTCATCACAAACTTTTAATCGTACATCAGTTTTGTTAGTAAAAAAATGTGATTTTTCTGGGTTGGCTTTCATACCGTTATTTTCAAACCAAGTAAATATTATAATTGCTGCATATTCAATCTTTTCAATAACTTCGTTGATATTCTTTCCTATTGAAAATGGGGTTGTATCATCAGCATAGTTGACAATGTCCATATATGGGACAAAAAGGAAAAGATCGCATAAAAATATATTGAAAAGCAAAGGACCCAAAATTGATCCTTGCGGTACGCCGTATTTTATTTTTGTCCATGCACTATAATTGTTATTTATACGTACTCGCTGTTTCCTGTCAATTAGGTACGATTTTATAAACAGCAAAGAGTTCATATCAAAGCCATATGCATGAAGTTTTGCTAGTAAGAGCTCGTGTGGTATGCAGTCAAATGCCTTAGACAAATCAGTTAAAAGCGCTCCAAATGTGCCACCTTTGTCAAGACTGTTTTTCCATTTTTCAATCATACTTATGAGGCATTGTTGTGAACTGTGCCCCTTGCGAAAACCAAATTGAAGTTTCGAAAATAATGGCTCGAAGAAGGTGTATATTTGGTCATACATGCATCTTTCATAGATGTTCGATAGGATGCTTACAAGATTTACATTTACTTACATGATCGAAGACTTGGCAAGGCACGCCAACACTAGCTTCACGAGAAATGAAAAGGAGGTCGATGCTGCGATGAGAAGCCCGTACCTTGAAGACCTTGAAGAGATTGGAGACGCGTACGAGATCCGCAAGGGTAGGCACGGGGTCAGCATAGATCGAGCCTATCAGTGCGGTATCGCGGTGTACCAACTGGCAAAGTTGCGCATGCTGGAGTTCTATTATGATTTTCTCGACAAGTACGTGGATCGTCGAGACTTTGAGTACTTGTACATGGACACCGATAGCGCGTATTTTGCCATCTCTGAGGAAGAATTGAGGGATGTCGGTCGCCCTGAATCCCTGCTGGCATACGACACAGACGTGGAGAACTGGCTCGTCACTGACAGGCACTCGAGTCGAACCGGAGGGTTATTCAAGCCTGAATTCATCGGGTCTAGGATAATTGCACTGACAGCCAAGTGCTATTTTGTCGCAGGTCAAGAAGGTACAAAGTTCTCGTGCAAAGGCATGTCGCAAAGACTGAACGAATTGACATGGTCAACGTACCTGGGAGGTTTAAAGGGTGAGCTAGATACCGCTAAAAATGTAGGTTTCAGGGTGCACAACCAGGGCATGGTGACGTACCAGCAAAACAAGCTGGGACTATCGGCGTTCTATGACAAAAGAGTCGTACATGAGGATGGCGTGCACACATCCCCCCTGACGTGAGAATAGTGGTGAGTTGTCCAATGTTTTATGAAGCATCGCTTTAAAAAACTCAACAACAAATGGAGTTTAAACAATGTTCACACTGTAAACAACCCCGGCCACTAGGCAACTTCAGGAGCCAACGCAGCGGACAACGAACAAAATGGTGTATCAAATGCCTGGATGCTCAGAAGGAGTCACGGGAGCGTACAAAGTGCCCCTGTCAAAAACAAAGACACCAATGTCCAACATGCGATCCCCTAGGCTATCGCCATAATCTTACTTTGCAAAGGATTAATAACGCTCTAAATCATAACACAGAGATTGCCTCTACAGAGTACCTGGGGTGTGATATTGTCACGTTCAAGAAGCACATCCAGGCCAAATTCAGAGATGGTATGAACTGGGGAAACCGAAGGCAGTGGCAATTTGATCACAAGATACCAATAGGGTACAGGGGGAATGGGGAATATCCTAGCGAAGAAGAACAATTGAAAAGGCTGCACTACACTAACATACAACCCATGTGGGCTGTAGATAACCAGAAGAAAGGGCATCGATATATCTCCGAGTAGAATGTGGCCCAGCGCGGTTGATCAAACACACTTGCTATAAATGGAAGTGTGTTTGTACATTGCTATATTTCTACCATATATGATAATACTACTATCCTATCTAAAATACCACCGTATAATAAAAAGTATGTCTGATATCGCCCAAGTATTCGACAATGTCTCTACAGAAACCTATGAGCAAGCGCAGCAACCCATCGACAAGCGTAGTGCCTTGAAAGATGCCATACGTCGTGGTCAAAAGCACTTGCTGCCGAAAAAGTGCACAGAGGCCTCGCTCGACAAAGTCTCACTCGAGGCCATCGACAAACTTTACAACGAGTTTGTTCAACGTGAGCTACAAGAGAAGGGTGAAAAGACGGCAAAAGCCCTATCGTCACAAGCCATCAGCATGTATACCAAAGTTGTAGGGCGTGTGGTGCAGCTCGACAACGCAGAGGGTCTTTGTAAGGATATTGAAGAGGACCCAATCATCAAGGACTCCATGGCTGACTTGGGCCTCCTTGTCTACTCTGCTTTTGGAAAGTTTTTGACACCTCTTCTAGTAGTTGCGCACACTGTCAATCACTGTCAAATACCAGTGTCCAAGGTGGTCGAAGATCAACCAGACAAACACCAAGAAAACAATGGGAAACATTCTACAGAAAATATCAATGGACAACCGTGAACTTTATGAAAGAACTCGTAATATAGCCAACTTCGGCACTATCCGATACACAGATTGGTGCAGCATGACGGGAGATCATGCTGCACATGCCCCCAAAATCCTGACACCTCCGGCTGCGCGCTTCCCGCCTCACGTCTGTATTTTAGAGATAGAGCCCTATAAAAACAGTATAATGTATGAAGAAAGATACGGTTTGAAAGCCTGATAGAGAGAAGTGATTTTTTTGTAACTCCCACGAGTTATAAGAAATGAGCGAACAACAGACACAAGAAGAGAGAGTCATAACAAAGCCAGTAAAGAACCCTGGGAGAGTAGCTACAGAACCTACAGTCAAAACCTCTTCTGGAGCCACTGTGCAGTCAGGCACTATATACATCTATAGCGCTGGAGGTCTCGCTGCCATACTCGCCTGTGTAGGAGTTGGATTCTATATTTTCCGTAAACAGCCGGCTCCGCAGCCTGTCGAAATCCTGGAGCCACATGCGCCTCTGCCCAAGCAAAAGCAACGTGAAGAGCGACAGCCCGATATTGACCATTTCAAGATGCCTTAGGCCCTATAATATAAATGAGTTCAAACGTGACACCAAAAGAGAAGGAGATAATCGACATGCTGTATGAAACGGTTGTGGACCTAGGTTTCACTTTCGCCTATGCGATGGCTGGCAAAAAGTTCCTTGGCATCACGAGCCCCAGCACCAAGATGGATACTAGTGATGCCCTCAAGATGGTCGCGTACTTCTCAGTAGGTCGGGCCAGTCGTGAAATGGCCGTATCCAAGGTGTGGATACCTGCAAGTATCGTGCCTAAACCAAAATAACTGACCACAATTCGTGTTTGCTCCTCCGCGTAAACAAGGTTCTATCTGCTACCGGCAGACAGAATAAATGATCTTTGACATAGTGTAAGACCCACATACAGCGATCTTCACAGGACCGACAAGTTGCGGTAAGACCCAGCTTGTCCTGGCCCTCCTAGAGAATGCGTACAAGCACCATTTCAACAACATAGTCATTCTCTGCCCTACAATACAGTTGAATAAGACCTACCTCGAGAGATGTTCCTGATAGACCCCCGGGAGCAGCTGTTCGACTGGATTCAGAAACTCTCATCACTCTTAGCGGGTGAAGAGACGCTGTTCATCGTTGATGACATGATATCTGACGAGAGCCTCGATAAACGTCGACAGCCTCTGCTTGAATTGGCGGTCTCGGGCAGACACAGGAGGCACAGTTTATGGCTACTCACGCAGTCCTATACTGCTCTCCCCATCACATGATCAACGACTGGGAGACTATCAAAGCTGGGTTGAAAAGATCGAAACACGCTTGCTTGAACGTGAGGCTTGAACACCCTCGAATCTGGAAGATTTTGGTTTGAGCGACCACCCAACACGATCCCCCAGACCCAAAACTGTAAGATAAAATGTCTTGTGTCGAAAAATTAATAGAGAGGCTTAGGGAGCAGCGCAAGTTAATCAAAGAAAAGGACGCGACCATCGCGGTGCAGGAGGGTGAGCTCGAAGATATGGACCAATACATTACAACACAGTCCCGGGAAATTGATAGCCTTCGAAAAAAGGTTCGTACCGCGCGCGCGCAAGATCCGAGGGAAGACAATGTGATCGTAATTTACCGCAAGCATAGCACGCAGGATGATGAGGAGTATTGTCATTTTCCATACTATTCCGCACGTGTTCAAAGACGTGATATCCCCAGCACAAGGAGTTGGTTCAAGAAGAACTTTCCAAAGTCGGAGGAGATTGTTGTCATCGATAAACGATTAGAAGAGGAAGGGCGTGTGGAGCGGTGCAAAAAAAACCACTTCAAGCTTATCGATCTCGGTTAGAGACAACCTGTACGACCTAGGTGTCCCGGCACTACAAGACTAAGTCACAGTTTTTGTAGCTCTCGCAAGCCACAAAAACATAGGTGTCCACACCCAGCCAAACACAGTTTTACTGACAGAACTGGGTCTTTATACCTTCCTCCTGAATTTTGTATAGATTAGTCCATACAAAAGATTTTCGGATTCCAAAAAAATTACAAGTAAAAGATGTCTTCACAGCTTTCCCTTGAATTTAACAATAGCAAACTATATACCGTGACTATCAATGACCGCATCTGGACCCGTGCCAAGGAAGTAGTACATGGTGCGCTGGAGTACAAAAAAGACACGTCCCATACCATTCACAATCACTGCAGTCCGGAAAATTACGCTCACAAGTGTCAACTCACCGGTTCGCCCGCAGCGGGCGAACCTGTAAACTGGCCATCCAACTCTCAAAAGTACGAACTCTACATCAATGAGGAGGGTATGTACAAGCTGGTTTTTGGAAGCCAGCAACCCAGGGCAAGAAGGTTTAGGAAATACTGCTGCAACACGATGTTCCCAAAAATCCGTGACCAGCTACAGCGTCAAGCCCTTGAGGATAAGGATATAGCCCTGGCATTCCTTAATTATGAAATTGAAGATAGGGACAACCAGCTTGTGATGCTTGGGGATGAAATTGAGGAGCTGCAGCAACGTGCCGTACCCCATCTCGAATCTCCAGGAAAAGACAATAGCATGGTCGTTATCCGGAAGAACAATGATGAATCCCTGGCCATACCTTGCCATCTGTGGTCAACAGGGGTATGTAGCCCAAAAAATACGGAACAAGCTTGTTGATTACCCCAAGGGCGAGATTGTGGTACTGGCGGAGACCCCTAATTCCATTGTCCATTACAATTGGCTTCGAGAACGTGGATGTATTGAAGTCAACCCAGAGAGGGTCAGGCATTTTAGGCTAGGCGAACACTACACGCATGAACGTCTCCTGGCACTCGCGGAATGAGTGATGTTCCCCCGCAGCGGGGGAACCGGTAGGTAACGTTTTTGTAGCTTGATCGAGCCACAAAACGATAATATAAAATGTCTTATTTCGAACAATTACAAGATGAGGTCAAGGAGCAGCGCAAGCTAATCAAAGAGCAGCGCCAGAGCTTGGCGCTCCTTGAATATGACCTCAAACATAGGGACGGAACCATCTCCAACCTAGAGGACGACCTTCAGGAGAGCGCGGAAGAAATTGGTGAGCTGCGGCAGAGATATGTTGGTATGCTGTCAGACATTGGTATAACACTGGCTGTGGCGATGGGAGGCATGATCGCCGCGGGGTTGACGATGATACGCTTGAGTTGGTAGAATGTGCTCATGGCTTAGACGCACAGTTTTTGTAGCTCTCGCAAGCCACAAAAACACGCCTGATAATGCTGCTTGACCACTTCAACAAATGTTAAAAGGTACCGAAATGTCAAAGAAAAAAAAAATGGAAGACTATGTACAGAGCCGAAAACTTAGAAACCTTTACGATATTCGGGTGCCTGTGCTGCGATGCTGCATCAAGGCAGGATCTAGCGTTGGCTACTGCTATACTTGCCTGGAAAATTTTAGATTTAGAAATGGTGAGTACTACGAGGGGTTTGAATATCCAGATGATGACGAGCTTCTAGAGAGAGTAGCATCGGGTGAAAAGCCGTGGGTAACAATTCCCTGTGAGGAGGAAGATGAGGGGCTCGAGGTTGATATGGAAGACCGGGGTCTGCATATCGTCTCGGCAGAGGTGAACAAGTGGGGCATGCTATGCTACGAGGTCATCAAGGATAAGGACTTGAGGCTCTCGGATTTGGCTGACTTGGGGGAAATTGGCGACATACTCAAGTTTCCTATAGAAGATAGACGCCTAGTTGACATCATCAACCTTGATAGCGAGCCCAATGTCATCAAGGGCATCGTCTATGGGTACCCGTTCTACACCTTGCATCCTTTGGACTATATAGTCCGAATGTGACGACCTAGAGCTGGGAATGCAAACCCCAGATTTTTGTAGCCCCCTCCTCGGGCCACAAAAACATCTACCACTCCTTGACATGCTCTGGAGGTACCTGAACATCCTCAGGGATCACATCAACTCCTCCGAGACGAAGCTTCGATCAGGTGCTCCTGGAACTGTGTTCCGCGTTGCTGCCAGATAGTACAACAGACGGGTGCCTGTCACGATACGGTCGAGTCTATACGTTTTCTTGCTCCACCATGCGTCGGTCGCACGTCTTTTAGCATCACCATGCTCTTCTACAGGTTGTAGAAGATACAAGTAAAGACCATCCTCGGGTAACGGCTTTTCCTCGGATTCTTGTTGATCTTTCGCGAGCGGGACTTCCTCTAGCTTGATCGCTTTCGAGGGTTTCATATCGATCATGATAGTTTTGGTGTTGTTCAGACTTTTGACGATGGGTTACAAGTGTTTGACCCAAGTGGTACTTTGTTCATCAAAGACCAGCTCTTGCGCATCTTGAGGTTTGAACAGTCTCTCCGCGAGTATCTTGTTGAACGACTCGACAAACGCCGTAAAAGTATGGTGGTACTTAGTGGTTGCGCGCTTAATCTCGACGCCCTTGCCCTCTAGGAGTTTCGTCACGTCTGCTTTGAACTCGGAGCCGTTGTCGCACTGGAATGTCTTGGGGTATTGAAGGCCACCGGGCTTCGCGTAAATGTCCTTGATCATGTCAGCGACTTCGCTGGCCTTTTTGGTGCGTAGGGGCCTAGCTACTTTGTAGCGCTAGGCTACATCGATGCCTGTGAGGATATACTTGTACGTATTGCCGTACAGCTTGCTAGCGCAGTCTGCGACTCTGTCGTGAGGCATGTAGAGCAAGTAAAACTGATGCATTTCATTGGGCTTCGTGCTGGTGAAATGCGGGTAGTTGATACGTTTAGGTCCTCGAATATGTCGGAGCCAGAGCAGTTGACGAGTCAGCCAATGAGTAACCCTTTTCTTGGATAGAATACTCTGGTCCCGCAGCAGTTTGATAGCCTTGCGACCAGTCCAGAGATGCTCCGGAGTGTAGTAAATACCGCTCAATTTCCCCGCTTCTTCAGCCGTAACTATTGATTTCGACATGTTTTATTACATGTCGAAAACGTCCCGCGACCTTACAAATACCTGTATGCCACGAAGCCCAGCAGAGATAGGGATCCTACGATGAACGTCAGCTCACCGTCTTGTTGTATTTTTGAAGGTGTGTAAAAATTCTTTAGTTGTGGGTCTTCTTCTCGGAGGCAATGTAGTACTGGTACAGGTCGTCATCGAGCTCCTTCAAGCTCTCCCCCGCTTGCCTTTTCACTTCCCGTTGCTTGCCGAACCAATCCAATTTAGCCTGCCTATCTCTGATCCATTGAGCCTGCGCAGTATTTAACTTTTCGACCGCTTCATCATGTCGTTTCCTCTCGGCCTCCCCATGCCCTGAGAGCTTGCTGAAGAGAAAATTGGTGCCGCTGAATGCCAGTGCATTGATTAGCGCGCCCCCTGCCATGATTGCCATGATTGCCAAGGTTGCCATTTATTGTTTAGTATTCCACAGCGTGGAAGCGCCCATCCAAAATGTTCAGCTGAGCGTCTTGGAACAAGTACACAGAACAGCGTATGTCGCCGCTCCCATCGGCTTTCTTGGTCATGTGGAGAGTTATACCGTCACTTAGCCTCTGCAATGGTCTCCCAGAACCGTGTAGGGTATTATCTGGGGACGACCTAAAGTCGATGAAGAGCGCGTATCTCTCAGTCATGAACTGTCCGATCGTAACATCAGAGTCGCGACTACCAAACAAGTTCACGACTTGTTCAAGATGGTCATTGGGTAGCATGGCGTGGCTGTACAGTTCGTTAGGCTCGCCTTCGACAGTGATAGAGATTTTTTCGATCTTGGGGTTGTAGAATGTCTCGTTTAAGCCGGAGTAGGCCTTCACTTGCGCGGGGTCTACGAACAGTAGTAGCACTCCCTTGAGACTCTTGGTGGGTGTATCGATCTGGAGGTTATAGCTGGTGTCAGACTTTTTCATGGTGACCACCTTGCTGCGGAGTATCCGTTCATAGGGCAGCGCTAGCCTCGAATACATTGACATCATAGTACTTGCTAGGCCCTCGTGGTGTACTTTGTCAAACATTAAGGCAATGTTAATAATCTTGTATGTGGCATCCGCTGGTTTGGCTGCCGTGCTCCCCGAAGCAGCCGTGCCTCCATCTTTGATGACATCACCATAAGACGCAAAATGCAGGACAAATTGTAGCCTGTCATGCAGTCCTGCCTGATAAAAGGGTAAGTCTCTGGTGAGCTCGAACATCTTGCCCAGCGGGAAGCAAAAGGTGTTGCCATACGCCGCCACGACCGCTTTTTCCTCGGGCGTACCGGCATGGTCCGTTGCTTTTACCTGGAGGGCTCTGATGGTACTATCTTTGGGGTTGATGCCTTCCAGAATTAGGTTGTTCTCACGATCAAACTTGAGGAACCATAAGTCCCTGTAGACCGCTAGGGTGTTGTAGTCGCTGATATTCTGCAGCTCGTTGCCGTTCAAAGTGATGCGCAGGTTTTGCACCAGGGCCTTGCCAATATTGTTGACAATGGTGCGCTTGGTATTAGTCCCATCACGCTCCAGGTTGAAAAGGAGCTTGAGAGAGCCTGGGAAAATGACGTCGTCCCGCCCCATGTTTGGTACGTCAATATACTAAGTCTTCATTTTGATTGATCGTACTGGGGACGTGGCTTACTTTAACACGCTGCTTCTTCCCTTTCATTCCTAGCATCGTCTTGACTTCTGTGTAGGGATCTAAAATTGTTCCGTACATGCTTTATTAGTAGCTGGTTTTCGTTGAATAAATGTCGATTAATCCAGATGAAGGAGCTTTTAAAGGTATTCCAGAGGGAGACATTGACCGCGGAGATGAAGAGAACATTGGGGTCAAGGAGATCCTTACTCCCGTGGAGCTGCTAGGCGATCGGCCTGAGGACATTCCAGGGTCTTGCGCTGAGCCCCAAGCGAGTGGGATAGAAGCGACTGGGGCAGAAGCGACTGAGACAGACACCACGCCAAGTCAATCGGAATGGTTGCAGAGGTTGCTGGAGAAAGAAGGAGACGACACCACGCTAAGTCAACTGGAAAGGCTGAAAAGGTTGAAGGTTGTTAGCCTTTACAACTATCTTATCATGAATGGGGTGGAGCTAGATCCGGATCTAAAAGCGATACCTTACGATGAGTTTGAGGTACGAGGAAACCAGCTTTTTTTCGATGGTATAAAACTCACAAGGGTAGATAATGGTGAATTTAGAATTATTGGCGTGGCGCTAATGAGGGGGCTACGCCCCAAGAATCGCTTGGGGCGTATGGGGTTCAAGGACTATATTACACCTACCGCGGCAACGGCCGGGAGGCTCTCGAACAACATAGATCATATCGAGGCAAAGGCAGACACTATCGATATGGAGCCACTGCTCGGGAACGTGCTCGACGAGACGGAGAGCTTCATTAAAGATAATTCGTTGGGGGGACCCGAGATCTCCACGGATCGCGAGAGAAGGGGACTCGACCCAGGGAATCGAACGATCCGGCGTCAGCTGAGGATGCTGAACGGCAAGATACTCGTGAGAGAGAGTCAGATTGACAAAGTACAAAAAAAGGTGGAGAGGCTCGAAAGAAAGAAGAAGACGCCTGGAATAACTAAGGAACAGATAAAGATTGAGGACGGGAATATAGCCTTGGGTAGGGAAGAGTTAAAGAAACTGCGGGATGAGAAGAAAGCCCTACGAGAGCAACACGGTATAATGTCCTCCGTGATTCAGAGCCAACTGAAGCACATCAAAGATACTCTGATGAAGATCGCTGGGGATGACACATCACTGCTGGAAAAGCTCAAGATCTTGTTCAAGGAACAAGGCTTGACAATCGCGAGCATCGTTTCCGCCGTTGGCTTGCTCGTATCAACCATCGTGCTCGCTGTTACTGGAGGTGGTGGAGGTGCAGGTGCTGCAGGAGGAAGTGCTGCAGGGAAGGGGTTTGTGGAGAAGCAGCTCGAAAGGCTCGGAAAGTTCCTGAAGTATCTAGCAGGGAAGGCGGGTGCTGCTCTACCAGGGATTATTGGCAGCGTTGTCTCGTTCTTTTTGAGGGTAGTAGCAACAGTCGTCGAATACGTGGCAAGGCATCTATACATGGCCATCGCTGCTGCTGCAGGGTTTGTTGTGCTAGCAACGCGGAACGGAGTTCCCTACGTTGGGAAGGGCGCGAAGCCGTAGATCGCGAAGATCGAGTCTAGTGTATTGATCAACACATTAGACCTACTCCTCCTGCGCTGCTTTTGCGTTAGCAGTAGCAGTAGCCGTCAGGCGATTATTTTTTCAGCCAGATATAGCAAAGGATTAGACCTACCCCTGTTGTAATCAAGGCAGCTTTGGTATCCTCGTGCTGATTTTTCCAGCCTCCTTGCATACCTGACCGGGGATATGTAGTTGGAATTTTGATGGTATGCTCGAGATGCTTAGGGGGCGGCATGGCATGCCGGGTATGCTTGAGGGGCGTAGTATGCTTGATAGCTCGCTCCGTGGGCTTGCTATTCACATCAACACGGGATCCTACATTGACATTGGCAGGCGCGATCAAGATGTTGTTGTTGTACCCTACAATCTTGCCTATGCGCAATTCAAGGTCTGATGGCGACATGTACACGCTTGGCATGACGGCGAAATTCACCGGAGTCCGAGCATATTGCAACACCTTCTGGAACTCCGTGATGTCATGTCCCACGTTCTCTTGGCGCTTTACCGGGCTTCAAATTTTTGCATCAGGATTTGCCTTGCTGTATAGTTATCGGCACCCGAGCCGAGTAGGGATGCCTTTGCCCCTGCTTGGGACCGTAGTAGTAAGATCACGTAGACGCGAATACTCTCACTTAGCTTGGTCAGGCCTTCCGATGTCAAGCCTTGGCTTGATGGTATGATGAATTTGGCCCAATCCCCCTCAACTTGGGGCCACCATCTACCGTTGGTGAGCGAGGCACTTACTGATTTGGTCTTGTAGAGACTATTGGAGTCCGCACTATATTCACGACATACTTGCGCATATCCAGATGTGGAGTAGGGGTTCTTATAGCGTGAGAACCCATCGTTGAAAGACATGGGTACCTTCATCCTAGCAAGGATGCGTCGCATGTGATATTACACGTGAAATTTGAAGATGGCATTGACGAGCGGTACGGAGCCCGCTAGGTGTTTGGCAGAGATGCCCAAGGCTGTCGTTGCGCAATGGCAGGCGAAATTCACTTGGATGTTCCAGTAGTCGAGGGCTTGTCCTTTGGTCCAGCCTGGATGACAGGGTAGTTCAGGTAGGTACTTGTCATTTTGATGGGGTATTGGGTGAACTCGGGGAATGATACGGAAATGTGTGAGCTCGTAGACACGTACAGGTCTTGATGCTCCAATTTAGTTACACCAAGTGGCCATTCACCTCTGTTGGAGTGGTACTTTGCTTTCGGGTTGTATGAGTAAATGTTCATCTTTTCTTCTTAGAACAAAGATGAAACAAGTGTACATCACTGATATATACAACCCCACGATATTCAAGCCCCATCTGGGGGAGAACACGAGGATCGCTCTAAAGTCGATCAGTATTCGACCTACGTGGTCAAACATCTACACTAAGAGCGAGATCAACATCTATAAGACGGGCGGCAATCTGAATATGGGGCCGTTGGAAGTCCTCATCTCTATTGAGCCGGGTTTGTATCGAATCGAGGATCTCGCGGCTATTGTCAACAGCCAAGCAGGAGACAGGATCAAGCTATTCGTACTCACGAACGGACGCTGCAGGGTTAGAGTTAACAAGGGGTACGTTGTTATAATAGATCAACCACTGCAGGACATTATGGGACGGGCTTTTGATAATAAGGTAAAGTTTACAGCGGGCGACCATGACAGCTTCTAAAAACTGATGTTCACCAGCGGCTAAGACTCGTTTGCCCTCAGTTGGATGAAGAGGACTGCCTGCTAGATGGAAGCAAATCTAAGATTCTCGCCCTGCTTCCCACTAAGGAGCTTGACGCTTGGGGGGACCTGGTTACGTGGAGTTTTGACACTCCGATCTACCTTCCTTTGAAAGGTTCCACAGATCGTTTGGAGTTCATGCTGGCAGACGAGCACCATCACGATAATAATGTGGCCTTCGTAGGACTAACGATGCATCTTCTAATAGAATAAAGATGAGCGAAATTGCAAAGGTATACCCTAGTTTACCGAGTGCTCCCGAGGGGGAGCCCGATGAAAGCCAAGTGTACAGACTCAAGAAGATCGAAGAGGTAGAGCAGTACCTACGAAATGAATCAAAGGAGCGGGATAAACTCGCCAAAAACTTTAAAATGCATGGTACCTGGGTGAGGTACACCGACCATGGATTACTAGCTATATCAGTAATCACCTCGGGTGTTGGTATTGGTAGCATGCTCTCAGGGCTTGGCGTACCGCTTGCCGTGGCCATGGGAGGCATCACAATCGCTGTGGGGTTGGGACAAGCGGGTCTGCGGAATGCGGGGAAGAGGTTAGATGTCAAGTCAAAGAAGCACGAGAGTATCAGATTACTGGCATAGACCAAGCTCAACTCCGTTGTAGATCTGATCAGCAAGGCCGTGAAGAATGGGCGAGTTGATGAGTATGAGTTCAGCCTGATCATGCAGGAGAAGCAGAAATACATGCTGCTGAAGGAACAAGTCCGACAACGAACGAAACAAGCCGTGAATGCCATCAATGATCGGGAACGAATGCAGCTTGTAGCAAAGGGCCTTGAGGAAGCCAAGGAGGAGCTTATGAAAAAACTTCAATCTGCGCAGTATGTCACAGGTACTTAGAGTCCCCGCCTGCGTATTCGTAGATCTAGTGTGTGTTGTTCAACACACTAGATCACCTACACAATCTCGAGCACTTCTCCAGTATCAGGGTCGATCACCAGTTCACCATCATGTATAACACGTCGCTGCCTTTCAGCGAGCTCTCTCGAGTATTGCTCAAGATTTTTCTCCCATGCCATTTTTACACAAGGCTTGCAATAGGGCCCGTCGGTTTGCATTGAGACGTCCTTGTATTTAGCTTTGTGGATCACCTCTAGGAGAGGGGCCTTGTTGAGAGTTGAGTAGCCCCTTATACCCAGTGCCTTCGCTTCTTTCATGAGTTCTGTAACCTTCATGTTTTGTTTATATGGTTGGAGAACAACCATATAACGCATACTCACAAGACAGTGAAGCCTTCGTCTTCATCAGAGTCACTAAAGTAGCTGGCAGTATACCGGTCAACCTCTTTGTATTTGCACCCTTCCAGGTAGGTCTGCACGTAGTAGTTTGCACTTTGCCTGTAGATGCACGCCAGTTTCACGATGGCCTTACATATGCAGCCACCCGGCGGTATTTTTTTCTTGTGGAAGTTGGTTATGACTTTACCATCTCTCATCTTGAATTTGGTGCTCAAGTATCGACCTTTTTTCACGCTGTGTTGGTTAAGAGATGTCCCCCTAAGGAAGCCACCTTGATCAGGATTTTCTCGTAGTTTTCTAACCACTCGGGGTATTCACGGAGATCGAATGACATCGTGAATGCGGAATCCTCGGAGTCGCGCGAGACACGCCCGGAGTAGACCTTTTCAGGGGTCTTGAGCAACAGCGTTGCAATGTTGCCGTCTCGGCTCTGATAGCCGATAACGAAGCGCTCATCCTTGTCTTTGTTGGCTGGAATGGGATCACTCAACACAAGGTTTTCAATGTTCACTTCTTCAATGTTTAGCGGAGTCGCGTTAGCGTAAAATCCCATGGTTTTAACAGTTTTATCTCCAAATTTCAGCATCCTTTTTTATTGTGGAGATAAAACCTCAACTGGGGCCTTCTATGCCCCTTGCGCAAGGGCAGCTACCACCGTTGTACGTGATGTACTCTTGATAGCAGTACCAGCAGAGCAGCTTGGCTCTTATAAGGAGTCTGCGTCCACAGCGACATCTGTCGTACTCATCGAGGGCCGCTTCGCAGTCTTCACAGTGATCCTTCATCGTTTATTTGAGCCCGAACCTAGCGTACATGTCCTGTGTCATGAGAAAGTCCGGAACATACCCGAGTACATCGGGATCCTGTTGAAGCGCCCCGGTACACATGTCCTGGGTCTTGAAATGGTCTGGAATATACGCGAGTAGCCAGGGATCCACTTGAACCGCCCTGGTACACATTTCCTGTGTCATGAGAAAGTCCGGAACAAATTGCAGCAGCCATGGGTACTCTTCAACCGCCATGGTGCACATTTCCCGAGTCTTGAGATGATCCGAGACCTCTTCGAGCAGACAGGGGACTCCGTGAACCGCCCCGAGGCGGGGTTTGACGGGGAAAAGGTGTGAAAGGAGCGAAAACCTACTTAAATTCATCCCCTACTACTACTGGCAACATTTCTACAACATAGTCATTTTGTGCCCTACTCTACAATGGAATACCACCTACCTTAAGAGAGCCTCGCTCTGGAAGGACGATTATGTGTTCCTGATAAACCCTAAAGATGAACTCTTTGAATGGGTTAAAAAATTGTTGGCGGGTGAAGAGACGTTATTCATTATCGACGACTGTATAGCTAATGAGAGCCTCGACAAGCGGAGACAATCCCTGCTTGAGCTTGCTATTTCAAGTAGGCATCGTAAGCATAGTTTGTGGCTACTAACCCAATCGTATACTGCTATCCCGAAGAATCTTCGCAGGCAGAAGAAGCAACTCTTCGTGTGGTACCCCCATGAAAGATCGGACATGAAGATGGTAGACGAGGACACTAACATGATATCCGATTGGGAAGAAATCAAGGCTGAGTTGAAAAAATCCGAACATACATGTCTATACGTGAGGTTGAAACATCCTAGGATTTGGAAAATTCTCGAGTAAAAACCTCTGGCTGAACCTTAGTATATTAAAATGTCGTCGCAACTTACCTTGTTTAACACAATACCGGCAGGAGTCATCGAGACTCTGTTCGATGAACAAAATCAGCCTCTTTTTAAACGTGCTGATCTTGGTAGGTTTTTGAGGACCGATGATATAAAAGCAACGTACAGAGACGTGAAAACCATACCCCGCCGTGATATCATGAGGGGTGCGGCTGCCGCACCCCTCAGGGAAGGTCAAAATTGGCACGATGTCTTTGTCACATTTGACGGCGCGTTGGAGATTTTGCGTCGTTCTAGAAAACCCAAGACCGTAGAGTTAATCAAATGGCTAGCTCGAAAAGGCGCCGAAAATTACAGGATGAACTTGAGAAACAGCGCCAGGCAATTGCTATCTTGGGGGACGAGCTTGAGGAGCTCCAGGACCAAGTAGGAACATTACAGCAACGTACCGTGCCCTACCTTGAAGATCCTCAAAAAGACAATGGTATGGCCGTGATCCAAAAGAAGAACAACGACCCCTTTCCCTATGTGGCGATATGTGGTCAACAAGGGTACGTGGCACAAAAGATAAAAAACAAACTTTTTGATTATCCTAAGAGTGAGCTTGTGGTACTAGCAGAAACGGCGAATGCCATTGTACACTACAACTGGCTTCGAGAACGTGGCTGTATCGAAGTCAACCCCGAGCGTGTTAGACATTTCAAACTTGGTAAAAACTACACACATCAAAGTCTCTTTGAGCTCGGGGAATGAGAGCTTTTTTGTGGTCTTGATAAGCCACAAAAAATATCCAATTTACCAATCTTTTACATGCTCTGGAGGTACCTGAACATCCTCTGAAATAAGCATCAACTCTTCGGACACGAAGCTTCTTTCAGCCCCATCTTTTAAATAGTACAACACACGGCTACCTGCTACAATACGATACATTTGCTTGCTCCAAAAGGCATCAGTTGCGCGTTTTTTCGCGTCACCATGCTCCTCTCCAGGTTCTAGCAGATAGAGGTATAAACCGTCCTCGGGTAATGGCTTTTCTTCGGGATATTGTTGCCCCCTCGCGAGTGGTACCTCTTCGAGCTTAATTGCCTTGTTAGGCTTCATCCCAATCATCCCAATCATAGCAGTTCTGCTATTGTTGAGACTTTTCACTATAGCGTACAAGTGTTTTACCCAAGTGCTACTAGTCTCCTTGGAAACCAGCTCCTGCGCATCCTGAGGTTTAAAGAGTCTCTCAGCGAGTACCTTGTTATAGGACTCGACAAAGGCCGTGAACGTATGATGATATTTGGTAGTAGCCCTCTTAATTTCCACACCCTTGCCTTCTAACAGCTTCGTTACATCTGACTTGAATTCGCTACCATTGTCACACTGGAAACTCTTTGGGTATTGTAAAGGTCCCGCTTTATAGGTGTCCTTGATCATGTCCGCGACCTCGCTGGCTTTTTTCGTACGTAGAGGCCTCGCTACCTTATACCTCGAAGCCACATCAATACCCGTGAGGATGTACTTGTACGTATTTCCATATAGTTTATCATGAGGCATGTACAGTAGATCAAACTGATGCATCTCATTAGGTCTCGTAATGGTAAAATGGGGGTAATCGATACGTCTCGGACCCTGAATATGCCGGAGCCAGAGCAGTTGCCTAGACATACAGTTAGTGACTAGCTTTTTGGATAGACCACTCACTGCCGTGAGCAATTTGATAGCTTTGCGTCCTATCCAGAGATGTTCTGGAGTGTAGTAAATATTGCCCCGCCTCCTTCTCGGTAATGAGATGTAGTGCTTTTGACATGTTTATTATACATCTCAAAAACGTTCTTACAGATACTTGTATGCCACAAACCCCAGAAGGGTCAAGGAGCCAACAATGAAGGTGAGCTCACCATCTTGTTGTTTTTTGGAGGGTACATAGAAATCGGACAATTTTGGTTTACTCTCTTCCGTTGCAATGTAGTACCTGTACATACTATCGTCCAGCTCCCAAAGGCTCCTACCGGCTTGTATTTGCAATTCCCGTTGCTTGTTGAACCAATCGATTTTTGTCTGCCTGTCCTTGACCCATTGAGCTTGACTGGCTTGCAATTTTTCTACCGCTTCATCATGCCTCTTGCGCTCTGCCTCGCCATGCCCTGAAAGCTTACTAAACAGGAAGTTTGTTCCGCTGAACGCCAAGGCGTTAATAAGTGCTCCCCCTGCCATGATTGCCAAGGTTGCCATTTATTTCAATACTCCACACTGTGGAACCTACCGTCTAATATGTTCAGCTGGGCATCTTGCAGCAGGTATACGTAACAGCGGATATCCCCGGTTCCGTCGGCTTTCTTTGTCATGTGGAGCGTGATGCCGTCACTCAGGCGTTGTAGGGGTCTTCCCGAAACATGGAGAGTAGGGTCGGGAGAGGTTCGGAAATCGATAAACAGGGCGTATCGTTCTGTGAAGAATTGTCCAATCGTCACCTTGGAATCGTGACCTCCAAAAAGGCTCACAATCTGCTCGAGGTGATCTTTTGGAAGCATGGCATGTGAGTACAACTCGTTGACTTCACCCTCCACACTGATGGATATTTTCTCAATTTTGGGGTTGTAGAAGATTTCGTTTTTACCGGCGTAGGCCTTCACATCTGAGGGTCTATAAATAGTAGCAAGACACCCTTTAGACTCTTGGCGGGAGTGTCAATCTGTAAATTGTAGCTGGTGTCGGCTTTTCTAAGGGCCACCACCTTACTCCGGAGTATCCGTTCATAGGGTAGTGCAAGACGACTATACCTTTACATCATGGCACTCGCAAGGCCCTCATGGTTGACCTTGTCAAATTCCAAGGCTATATTTGTTATCTTATACGCGGCATCCGCCACCTTGGCTGCGGTATACCCCGAGGCCGCAGTACCTCCGTCTTTGATAACGTCGCTATATGAGGCAAAATGTAGAACAAATTGGAGTCTATCGTACAATCCTGCTTGATAGAACGGTAGATCCTTAGTCAATTCAAAAAATTTTCCGAGGGGCACGCAAAATGTGTTACCATACGCGGCAGCAATGGCTTTTTCTTCGTCGGTGCCTACATGGTCGGTAGCCTTCACCTGCAGGGCCCTGATGGTACCGTCATTAGGGTTAATGCCCTCTAAAATCAAGTTGTTTTCCCGATCAAACTTAGGTAGCCAGAGATCCCTGTAGACTGCGAGGGGTCCATAGTCGTTAATGTTTTGCATCTCGTTCCCATTCAAGGTGATACATAGGTCTCGCACCAGGCTTTTGCCTATATTACTGACAAGGGTGCGTTTTGTATTGGTCCCCGTAAGCTCCAGATCGAACAACAGTTTGATACTCCCTGGAAAGATGACATCGTTTTGCCCCATGTTTGGAATGTTGACATAGAGGTCTTCGTTTTGGTTGATTGTGGAGGGTACGTGGCTCACTTTGACACGTTGTTTTCTACCCTTGATGCCAAAAAGCATTTTAAGTTCTGCATGAGGATTAAGTTTAGCTCCAAAGTTACTCATTTATTGGGGGGGGATTTTTTTAAATAAATGCCGACGAATCCAGTATATGAACACGATTTCACGCCAGAGGAGGATCTTCCAGATGACAGACCTGAAGATCCTCCAGCAACACCAAGGCCTCCAGTGCCAACCCCGGGAGAACAACAGGGTGTTCCAGGAGGCACCACAATAAGACAGAGGGGAGAAATACTAAAGTCAAAGGTCGACGATCTGCACGACCATCTTAGTAAGGATCAGAGGCTGGGAAAGCCCTATGTGATACCTTACGATGATTTTCGGTTGGAAGGGCATCGTCTTTTTTTCAAGGATGAAGATATTACCGAAACTATCACAAAAGAGAGGGGTGGGCTGCGATCTTCTGGAGTTATAATAACGAAGTTGAAGGTAGATCTCGTGCGGGCCATGGGTTTCCCGGACTATGTCACTACACCCAACAAAGGTAGTAAGGTTAGGGCCCTGAAACTCATGCAAGAGTATGTTCACATCGAGAAGGAGGTTGAGGAGAATATTTTTGATATGGAATTGCTGTCAGTAGTCGAGAAGGTTGTGGATGACACGGAGAGCCTTATGGAAGAAACTTCGTTTGGCGGCACTGATGAAGTTTTTACCGAACGCGAGAGAAGAGGACTCAACCTCGAACTTCAAACTTTACAGGGTAACTTGAAAAACTTGAAAAGCAAGATGATCCTATACGATAGCGAGATTGGTAAGGCGGAGGCCAAGGTGAAAGAACTCGAGAAGCAGAAAGCCGGGGCAACCGAAGGACAAAGGGCTGACCTCGAGAGGGATATCGCTAAGCTTGAGGAAGATATTGAAAATCTCCACGATAAAAAAGAGGCCACGCGGGAAGCGCACGGCCTATTATCGTCCAGCATCCATAGTCAGCTGAAGGCAATCAAGGAGACGCTGATGAAAATCGTCCTTGCTTGAAAAGCTCAAGATCCTCTTCAACGAGCAGGGCCTGACCATAGCGAGTATCGTCTCGGCTGTTGGCCTACTAATTTCCACCATCGTACTCGCAGTTACAGGAGGAAGTGCCGCAACAGGCGCAGGAGGAGGAAGTGCCGCAGGAAAAGGGTTTGTGGAGAAGCAACTGGAAAGATTGGGAAAATTTATGAAATACTTGGCAGGTAAGGCAGGTGCTGCATTACCTGGTATTATTGGTACGGTTGTCTCGTTCTTTCTCAGAGTAGCAGCAAAGATTATCGAATATGCGGCCAAGCACCTGTACATGGCAATCGCTGCTGCCGTTGGGTTTATTGTTGTATATGTTGGAAAGAGAAAATAAGTCTAATATGTCGATGAAACACATTAGACCTATTTTTTAAGCCAGATGTAGGCAATGATGAGGCCTACCCCTGTCGTGATCAATGCGGTTTTGGTATCTTCGTGCTGTTGTGGGGGCTCTATGTGTTCAGGTGTAGTATGCTTAGGAGGTGCAGTATGCCTAGGAGGTGTAGTATGCTTAGGAGGTGTAGTATGTATAGGAGGTGTAGTATGCTTAGGAGGTGTAGTATGCCTAGGGGGTATAGTATGCTTGGGGGATGATTTGATAGTCCGCTCTGTAGGCTTCACACTATTCACATCAACTTGGACTCCAACATTTACATTGGCGGGCGCGATCAGGATATTGTTGTTATAGCCCTCAATTTTACCTATACGCAAGAGCATATCTGAGGGTAACATGTACACACTGGGCATAACGGCAAAATTAACCGGGGTTCTGGCATATTGCAGCACCTTCTGAAATTTTGTTATGTCCTGCCCCACATTCTCTTCACGCCGCACCATACTTTCAAATTTTTGCATCAAGATTTGCCTGTCCGTATAGTTGTCCGCACCAGAACCGAGTAGGGATGCCTTGGCCCCCGCCTGTGACCCAAGCAACAAGACCACGTAGACACGTATACTTTCGCTTAGCTTGGCAAGGCCTTCCGACGTCAGACCTTGACTTGTTGGCATGATGAATTTTGCAAAATCCCCGTCAACTTGAGGCCACCATGAGCCGTTGGTGAGTGACGACATTACCGCCTTAAATTTGTACAGACTATTGGGGCTAGCACCGTACTCACGACATACTTGCGCGTATCCAGAGGTTGAGTAGGGATTTTTGTACTGAGCAAAGCCGTCGTCATAAGGCATGGGTACCTTTATTCTTGCCAGGATACGACGCATGTGGTAGTATACATGAAATTTGAAGATTGAGTTGACAAGTGGTACGGATCCTGTCATGTGCTTAGCAGAGATACCTAAAGCCGTGGTTGAGCAATGGGTTGCAAAATTCACCTGGATATTCCAATAGTCCAAGGTTTGCCCCGTCCAACCCACCCTGACAGGGTCATTCAGCAAATTTGTTGGGATTTTGATGGCATACTTGGTAAGCTCAGGAAATGCCACGGGAATATGTGATTCTGTAGACACGTACAGGTCCTGGTGCTCCAGGTTTGTTATACCAAGGGGCCATTCTCCCCTGTTGGACTTGTACACGAGAATTGCCTTAAAATTGATAAGTATCCGGCCTACATGGCTGAACCTTTACAGTAACAATGAATTCGTCATCCGTAAGATAGGGCCTGATCAGAGGGTTACCCGAATTGAACGGTCTGTATAGGATCGAGAATTTGGCGGCTATTGTGAATAGTCAGGCAGAGGACAAGATTAAGCTGTTTGTCTTGAAAAATGGACTCTGCAGGCTCCGTGTCAGTGACGGGTACACGGTGGTGATTCATCGACAACTGCAAGAGCTCTTGGGTCTACCCTACGATCCTAGTAAAAAATACTATATGAAGGGCGACCATGATGCATACTACAAGACTGACGTCTACATTCGGCTACGTCTTGTTTGCCCCCAGTTGGATGAAGACGACTGCCTACTTGATGGAAAAAAATCTAAAATTCTCGCCCTGCTCCCCACCAAAGAGCTAAACGCTTGGGGGGACATGCTGACCTGGAGTTTTGATACGCCAATTTACATGCCTTTGAAGGGTTCCACAGATCGCCTCGAGTTCATGTTGTCGGATGAGTTTCACCACAACAAAAATGTTTCGTTAACCGGAATTATGATGCATTTGCTCATCGAATAATAAATGGATGTAACCAAGCTGTACCCAAATTTACCAAGTGCGCCTAAGGAAAGCGCAGACATGCCGGAGGAAAGCCAGGTCTACAGGCTCAAAAAGATCGAAGAAATTGAACAGTACCTGAGAAGGGAAATCAAGGAGCGGGACGGGCTTGCAAAAAAGTTCAAGATGCATGGGACCTGGGTGAGGTATTCTGATCATGGATTACTGAGCGTTAGTATTATAACGTCGGGCGTCGGAATCGGAGCTTTAGCCTCGGGTCTGGGGGCTCCGCTCTGCATTGCCATGGGGGGGGATCACAATTGCTATGGGAATAGGGCAAGCCGGTCTGAGAAACGCATCGAAGAGACTCAACATAAAATCTAAAAAACACGAAAGTATAAGGCTACTCGCGGGGTCAAAATTGAATTCCGTCGTTGATCTGATTTCAAAAGCGGTAGAAAATGGGGTTATCAGCGACTACGAGTTTAGTCTCATTATGAGAGAAAAACAATGGTATATGCTGTTAAAGGAGCAAATACGACAACACGTCAAACGGATTGTTGACTCAATTAATGAACGAGAGCGCGCCCAGCTAGTTGCGAAAGGAAGACAAGAGGGTAGAGATGACGTCTTAAAAAAACTTCAATCTGTACAATATGCAAGCGGTACCTAGAGTCTCCGCCGGTTTACAGGCCTTAATATGTTTTGTAAGCCCCGTGGGGTTTGTAAAACATTGGTTTTTCTATTTATCACTTAGCAGCCATTCGATTTTAAAGTCCTTGTACCTACATTCCACAACTTGCACCTGTGGATAGTAGTTTTTGCCCTGCATATATACGGATGATATAGCCAGGATGGCACTGACTTGGCAGGGTTCATCATAGGGTACTCGCATACCATGAAATTTGGTTGTTGTCGCGTCCTTGTAGTATTTTAGTTTCGCGTTGACGTAGCGTTCTTTTTTGACTGGCTCCGTCGTCAATTTTTGGGATATCAAATCTTCGATCTTGTTCCAAATTTGATGATATTTTTCGATGAAATCAGGGTACTCTTCAAAATCAAGACTTATCGCTGGTACAGCACTGGCATTGTACCGGGTGACTCCATGCGGGAACCAGATTTTAGGCGTCTTTACCCTCAGGGCTACTACAAGGTCTTGCGTATGATACCCCACAATATACAGTTGATCATTGCCCTTGTTGGAAGGAATGGGGTCCGACACTGTTAGATAGTCCACATTGATATCACTGATGTTGGTAAAATTACACGCAAAGTTGTAGAATTCTCGAGGTTTCACAATTTCGTTCTCAAACAGCATCTTTTATTGAATTTTAAACAAGGTCCGGGGATTGCTTCTATCGTTTCTCGCACATGCGCAACTACCCCCGTTATATGTTATATATTCCTGGTAGCAGTACCAGCACAGCATCCTAACCTTTACCAGGAGCCTTCGTCCACAGCTACGCCTGTCATACTCGTCAAGCACACGTTCGCAGTCATTGCAGTATTGTTCCATTTATTATCTTATAACCCCAAGGGGTTATAAGATAACCTGTTATTTATGATAGTTTGACTCTCTATACTAGCTATTCTAAATCACGAACACGATCCTCCAAATCTTTAATTGATCGTTCATTCTCCTTATCCTTCAACGATTCTTGCACTAATGCCGACGTCATAAGTGGTAGAGAGATACCAACGCCGGCCAATAATATCATGACTACTGCATTTCACGGTTGATGCACATTTATTATTATAATCATTTTTTTGTTTTTGAATAAGGAGATTACTCACACAACTTTTCGAGGTCTGCCTTTTCATCCTCCGAAAAGCACCAATCTATGACCCTGTCGGGATGCCAGGCTATTGGAGCTAGCTCGTTCTTAATTCTAGCCTTTTCGGCTTTCCTTTGATGGTATGAATCGAGTACCTCAGGCCTAGTATTCATGCTACCAGACATGTCCCGGGTGACAAACCAGTCCGGCACATACTTCAGCACCAGGGTATACTTTTCAGCAGCTTTGTTGCACATGTCCTGCGTCTTGAACTGGTCCGGTACATACCTGAGCAAGTTGGGATATTTTTCAACGGTCTTGTTGTACATGTCTCGCGTCTTGTACCGATCTGGTACGTGCATGAGTATAAGGGACATCTCTTCAACGGCCTCGTTGCACATGTCCTGAGTTTTGAACTGGTCCGGCACATGCATTAGCACCCAGGGATCCTTTTCAACAACTTTGTTGCACATGTCCTGAGTTTTGAACCGGTCCGGTATGTATATGAACATAGGGGGGTCTTTTTCAACTACTTTGTTGCAAATGTCCTGCGTCTTGAACCGGCCCGGCACATGCATTAGCACCCAGGGATCCTTTTCAACAACTTTGTTGCACATGTCCTGAGTTTTGAACTGGTCCGGTACATGCATTAGCACCCAGGGATCCTTTTCAACAACTTTGTTGCACATGTCCTGCGTCTTGAACCGGCCCGGCACATGCATTAAAACCCAGGGATCCTTTTCAACAACTTTGTTGCACATGTCCTGAGTTTTGAACTGGTCCGGTACATGCATTAGCACCCAGGGATCCTTTTCAACGTCCTCGTTGCACATATCCTGAGTTTTGAATTGCTCCTCCAGCAAAGCAATCAGTTCGGCCTTGCGTAGCCTGTAGTAACCAATCAACCCACGGCTTCTCGCAATATCTCGTAATTCTTTGATTGTATGCGTATTCATTTTCTTTATTGTATGAGTTGATTGTCAGTAAATTATAATGGTGGTCAAAACTGACACAATCATTTCTTATGTTGTTGAGGGCTACTGCGCATGCGTTGATTTTTATTGATTTGTGGGGAATTTACCTTGATATGCGCTAGAACTTTTTTTTACTCATTTGCGGTATGATGAGGGACTTGCGTTGATATGCATGAATAAGCACAGCATGACGAGGACTTACCTCGATATGATATATGATATGATTAATTTATTTATAGTTGACAAGTTTACAAGAAAATGTAGCTCTGAGGCTAATTAAAGTCAACTTTAAAAACATTAAAAACAATAAATAACTAAATATAAAAAATCTATAAAGAATACCGTATATACAATTTTTTTAAATATTTTAAATAATATGTCAAAGGATAGACAAAGGAAGACAACGGGGAAACTAAAGAAAACCTAATTCAGGTATAAAAGTTTTGCATATTCTGCAAGGACAATGGTTTGGAATCCAGTTTCTTATTTTGCTTCGAAACTCAATTAAAGTACCAGCGTTCCGATACTCGTTAGGCAAAGAGTTCCAAAGCTTTAACCCAACATTAGACAGTGTTTCGATCCCATATCTCACTGAAAATATTTTGTTACTCTTGAGTTTGTCCTTCCTCAAATTATACACTGGTTCAGGAAAGATAAAAAGTTCATTCAACATTTCTGGACCTGTTTTTGTTTTAGCTTTATACAGCTCAGTAACAAGGATGCGTAAGTTCGTTTGGTGAATTGTAACGCTCCCATTTTTCGATAAAAGCTCTTCAAATGAGGATTGATAGTCTTGATAGATAATTCTTAGTGCTCTTTCATGTATATGGTTTATCCTATTGTTTAATTTACGACTGTGAAACATCCATACTAATGGACAGTGCGAAAAATGACTAGTGACAAAAGCATTAATAATCAGCTTTCGCTGGTCTAATGTCATTAAGGAAGATAACCTTGCAAGCGCACTAACTTTCTGGCCTGCCTTGTTACAGAGCTGATTAACATGTTCCTCGAAAGAAAGTTTGTTGTCTATAGTTATACCAAGCAGTTTCTCAGTTTGAGAATTGTTTAGAAGTTCATCACAAACTTTTAATCGTACATCAGTTTTGTTAGTAAAAAAATGTGATTTTTCTGGGTTGGCTTTCATACCGTTATTTTCAAACCAAGTAAATATTATAATTGCTGCATATTCAATCTTTTCAATAACTTCGTTGATATTCTTTCCTATTGAAAATGGGGTTGTATCATCAGCATAGTTGACAATGTCCATATATGGGACAAAAAGGAAAAGATCGCATAAAAATATATTGAAAAGCAAAGGACCCAAAATTGATCCTTGCGGTACGCCGTATTTTATTTTTGTCCATGCACTATAATTGTTATTTATACGTACTTGCTGTTTCCTGTCAATTAGGTACGATTTTATAAACAGCAAAGAGTTCATATCAAAGCCATATGCATGAAGTTTTGCTAGTAAGAGCTCGTGTGGTATGCAGTCAAATGCCTTAGACAAATCAGTTAAAAGCGCTCCAAATGTGCCACCTTTGTCAAGACTGTTTTTCCATTTTTCAATCATACTTATGAGGCATTGTTGTGAACTGTGCCCCTTGCGAAAACCAAATTGAAGTTTCGAAAATAATGGCTCGAAGAAGGTGTATATTTGGTCATACATGCATCTTTCATAGATTTTTGAGATGTTTGATAGGATGCTTACAGGTCTATAGTTCGCCTTTTCAGTGCGCAGTCCTTTCTTGTGTGTAGGAGTAATATCGGCGTGTTTCAAAGATGTTGGAAATTCAGAACTTTTTAACGATTGAGTAAAATTTTCCGTAATGAATTGGCTAAAAATATCACTGTTTTCTTTGATGATGTTAGTAGGAATATCATCTTTCTGCTGCGCCTTTTTTGGATCAAGTTTTCGAATGTATTTTTCAACATTTTCAAATGCAATTTGTTTAAAAGAAAATTTTGTGCTGCTTTTTGCGCTTTTTCTTATCTTTTCTACACTAGGATGAGATTTATATTTATATATTATCGAATTTATTTGATCTTCGGGTCTGTTTTCATTACTTGAAGGTTGTATATTTGATGACTTTATGCCTAAATTTTCAACAACACTGCCAAAATAATTGTTGAATATTTCAGTAATATCTTTATCATCAGATATTGTAGTCCCATTTTCAACTAAGGTAATATTTTCACTTGTAACTGTCTTGTTAGAGAAACATGGTTTTACTGTTTTCCAGAATAACCTATTGTCAGTTATATTTTTAACATTGGTTGTTGAAAAATTCGTCTTTACTTTTTCTTATTAGTGAAACACAAAAATTCCTTTGTTTATTGTATGCTAATTTACTCTCTGGAGTTTTATCCTTCCTATGCTTATTTAAAAGTCTTGATCTATTCATAACTGCCTTGTTTATTTCTTTACTCATAAAAGGTGCCTGGTTATGACGTACATGTCTTTTCTTTCGAGGAGCATGATTATCTAAGGTCCTTAAAACATTGTTTTTGAAATTTTCAAAATTTTTAAAATCATCGAGATTGTTGTCATCATTTAGAGCATCCATTATATCATGGCGGAAATTTACATTATTAAAATTCCGATATGCTCTATAATTTATAATTTTTGGTTTTCGTTTAGCAAAGTTGGCCTTTAAAACAGTCATTGTCAATTTATGAAAATCAGACAAGCCTGTTTCAATAGCCCTGGAGTGACAAAAAGATCTTGGGTGGTTTGTCAAGATGAGATCTATGTTTGTAGGGTTATCTATGCTTTTGAAGCATGTAGGCTCTTTTATTAAAGAGTTAAGTTTATATGTTGTTAAAAATTCATTTACATGTAGGTTGCTAAGTTCAGCGTTAAAATCACCCAGTATTACATAGTTCTCATATTTGCAGGAAAACGAATCAATGTTTTTACTTATGTGGTTTAAGTTTTGAGCAATAAGATTAGTTTTTGGGTTATATAAACACACAACTAACCATTTTTTGCTTCTTAAATTTAGTTCAATATAAAAAATTTCAAACTCACTACATTCACATTTGGGTTTTAAAAGTTTTGAGGGAATATCATTTCGTACATAGGGAATCATTCCTCCCCCATTGCCATTTCTGTCGAAACGGTATGCATTATAGCCTTGAATCAAAAACTGATTAGTAGGAAATGATTCATTTAATTTTGTCTCTGAAATTAAAAAGAGATCAAGGTTTCTATTAACTTGATCAATAAGAGGATCAAACTTATTTCGTAGTGAATTGATATTAACATGCCCAAAAATTAGTCTATTTATGTTTTGTGATCTCAAATTGTCAAGAACCTTTTTCGTATTCTCGTAATTGTTTTCACCCAAGATATTTTCTACACTGCAGTTTACTGGTAGTTCAACATTGTCTTTTGCAGAATTTTCCTGACATCAATCTCGAGATTTCATTTTTCTAATAAAATTTACAGCTAATTTCCCTGCCCCCAACCCACTCAAATGTAACCCTTTTTTCCCAAGACATTCAGATGAAATATTGTCATTATCAATAACATTCAGAGACAGTTCTTTTAAATGCCTATTCAAATGGCTTACCGTTACTGCGGCTTTAGCATTATCAGTTCTTTTAATCACGGACGAAAAAATCACTTTACATCTAGGAAGTTTGGTGTTAATAAAAGTCTTCAAACTCAATAGTTTGTCCAAAATCAGTCGCGAGGTTTCATTAATAGTATTATTGGTTCCAACATGTAGAATTATTTTATCCGGTTTCTTTTGTAACAGAGGTTTTACATAATGAAACATATCTTCTACCCTCGCTCCAGGGAATGAACGAACTTTAACGTTACGACGTGCTGACATTCTTTGTTCATCAAGTCCGTACAACATAGAATCACCGACAACGAGTGTTGTACCAGGTTTCCATGGAATTACCGATTTATCTTCTTTACTTTCGTCTTCGTTATTTACAACATAACTATTCTCTTTATTTACAACAAAACTATTCTCTAAAACAACATTATTTTTCTCAGTTGTTGTGATACTTTTCACGTTTACGTTTGAATAATAACTACTATGACATTTCTTTCTGTAATTTGCTAATTGCTGTTCACATGTTTGTATAGTTAAATTGACTTGTTCCGTTCCTGTGGGAATACTTCTCCTTAAATTAATTGCCGAATCATTTACAACAACATTAGCAGATTTATCCGATTCCAATGTAGAAATATGAGCGGAATTTTTTCCTTGACAATTCAAAATGGTGGACTTTTTCTCGAGAAGTAACAACAAACTGTCAATAACTTTTTGTTTATTGTCAAGCTCTTTACGTAAAAATATTACCTCATCATGGAGGTAGTCCTCTGGCAGAAGTGCGTTTTTGCCAATGCCCTTACTAAATTTAAAACGTCCCGGAGATGGTGTACATGGGAAAAACGAATCCACTACAGATTTATTTTTGATTTTTGCGAGCGTCTCATCCAACATCATGTCAAATTTACCAAACTCATCGAGAGTAGTATTCTGTTCTTTCGTACCTGTAACAATTTCGTTTCCAGTGTTTGGCGATGTCACAGATAATTCCATATACGTACTAGTATCAGTATAAAAATACGAAGCATCTTCGTCAAGTCCCTTCCTATAAATCATTTTGCACTTCTCTAGGTTTTCCAAAGCATCCTTTATCCTACTTTCAGAAACAGAGCACGTACCTTTACTAATAAAATTAAGTATATTATGTAGTGTTACTTTTTTCTTCTTTACCGTTCGTATAACATTTATAGATTCTAAAATGCGATTTTCTAAATCCCCTTCAGAAAGATCACGTCCTGCCGCCATCTTGATCTTCAATTAGGATGTGCGCTTGAACTTTTTTTACTCATTTGCGGTATGATGAGGGACTTGCGTTGGATGAGGGGGAATTTGTTGTGTTTTGACCGTGGGGAATTTGTTGTGTTTGACCTTGCGTTGCGCTAGAATTTTTTTACTCATTTGTGGTATGATGAGGGACTTGCGTTGGATGAGGGGGAAATTTGTTGTGTTTGACCGTGGGGAATTTGTTGTGTTTGACCGTGGGGAATTTGTTGTGTTTGACCGTGCGTTGCGCTAGAATTTTTTTTACTCATTTGCGGTATGATGAGGGACTTGCGTTGGATGAGGTGGAAATTTGTTGTGTTTGACCGTGGGCGTGTGCGCTTGTCGTCGTTGTCGTTGTCGTCGTCGCGCCAGAAGGAACATTTCTCTATCTCTCTTCTGCCTCCTAAGTGGATTTCTCCACGGGCCTTATCGACTAGTCTCTTATAATAATACAGAGACTGTGTCTGTCTGTTTGTAACAGGCAAAGTGGATGTGTTCATTTTGCTTTGATGTTGCCGAAAAATGCATGTCTAATATGTTAAATTTTCTGACGTTACGGAGCGACGTCAATTAATGAAGCCATTACAGTGCACCTAAAACTTTGAGGCCAAATAACTTGGAAAAGAGGTGGTGACGTCAATGATTTTTCACCGCGTGGGTAACTAGGGAGCACCTAGGAACAATTTGGGTAATTTTCCCAAACATGCGTCCCCAATCCGTTTCGGAATGGACGGGTTGATGACGTCATCAAAAAACCTTTAAACCCCAATATCTCTGCAACCGTTTGTCAAAAGTACATCATCCTATACATTTTCTTGATCAGTGTTTCAAGGTCTATACGATAAAGTTAACAGGTATACAAATTTCTAAAACAAAAATTTAAGGTTTTGACGGGCCATTGCTGACGTCAGCAAAATTTTTAAACCCTTATATCTCATTAACCGCTCATCAAGAGCACATGATGATATACATTTTTTTATCAGCAGTTTAATCTCTACACAATAGAGGCAACGTGAAAACAAGATTCTAATTTTTTTTTTGTGGATGGGTTGCTGACGTCATCAAAATTCAAATGACGCTTGGCTTTTTTTTTCATTTTTATCCTGCCTAAGTGGATTTTTCCACGGGCTTTATCGACTAGTATACATATGATCATAGAAATTTTCATCATATAACGTATGTTACACGATCAATGTTATATGATCATATAGCATATGTCATAGCTATAGAATTTGATCGTGTAAAAGCTATAGTCCTGGTCCATTTTTCCATACGATGCAATCTGTATGTTTTTTTTACCAGACCATTTTTCCATGTGATGAAATCTATATATTTTTTCATATGTCGGTTTCGTATAATGTCATCATGTGATGGAAGTTTTATTTTGCGATGCTGGTTCCATCTGATGTTTAATGAAACATGGTCACTGCTGTGATGTCATTGAATTTTTTATATGCTACTACTACTACTGCCCGATTGAGACCAATCCATGAGCAATACTTTATGCTTTGATTGATTCCTTCTGCTCTACTTAGTCTCAATTTTGTTCATTTGCTTGATTATTTTTATTTCTTAAGCCCGTCGATTAATAAATATATTTAATATATGTATATTTTTATATTATATATTTTGGTGTATAATTTTCATTTTCATATGTTCTGGTCTTAATTCTCCGTCAGAATTATATCGATGTCTTTCAATCCTTCGCCACTTTGAACTCTGCTAATCTTGTCTACAGTTTACAGTGTCTTTTTTATAGAATAACTTATTTCTTTATTTAAATATTATAATTATTTTAATAGGACGAATAGCCATTGTAAAATACAGTTTTTAACGGTATTTCACAAGCCACTACCCCTTAACGAAATATTCTCGATGTACTTCGACGTACTTATGTCAAAATTACGGGGGTCTTATGCTTTTTACGGTCACATGTTACCATTATTGATTTCCGCCAGCGAAGGCGGATTCTTTAAAATGGCCTGAGGAGACGGACGGACGGACGGACGGACGGACGGACGGACGGACGGACGGACGGACGGACGGACGGACGGACGGACGGACGGAACGGACGGACGGGACGGACGGACGGACGACGGACGGACGGACGGACGGACGGACGGACGGACGGACGGACGGACGGACGACGACGACGACGGACAGACGACAGACAGACAGACAGACAGACAGACGACCAGACAGACAGACAGACAGACAGACAGACAGCAGACAGACAGACAGACAGACAGACAGACAGACAGACAGACAGACAGACAGACAGACAGACAGACAGACAGACAGACAGACAGACAGACAGACAGACAGACAGACAGACAGACAGACAGACAGACAGACAGACAGACAGACAGACAGACAGACAGACAGACAGACAGACAGACAGACAGACAGACAGACAGACAGACAGACAGACAGACAGACAGACAGACAGACAGACAGACAGACAGACAGACAGACAGACAGACAGACAGACAGACAGACAGACAGACAGACAGACAGACAGACAGACAGACAGACAGACAGACAGACAGACAGACAGACAGACAGACAGACAGATAGAGTTTGTGTACTCTACGTGTGACCAGAACATTCTGTGTATGGCCATGACTAAAAGTGCTAACATTTTGTTGTTCGCCCCTTGCTAGTCTGGCTGGTCGTTGTAGCTTTATTGATGTAGCTGGGTAGCTAAACAGTATATATTCTTTAAATTCGTGTATTTTATCAGGTAAGAATTATTTTATATATAAGTGAGAAAAGTGTGCTGGCTAGATAGCTATATCAATTTTTGGTGCTGACTTGGGTCTCCTTTTGATTGGTGCTGACATACCCCTTTATATAGTCGTGAAGTTCCTTAGCTATCAAGCTAGCTAGCTACATTAAATAGTGCTTTGATTAGAGTGCCTTTTTTTCCTAAAAAGTCAGCAAAAAAAAACCTTTGTCCTTTCTTTGCGCAATATTTCCATGGCTGGACACCCAACTCCTGTTCTTATGGGAAAAAGGGGCTACTTCTATAAGATAAAAAGATATATATTTGCACAGGATTTTTTTTATATTTTTTGCATAAAACGTGACAAAAGTTTATTGTTGCTTGCACCGAACAGTCAGGGTAAACTAATGATTAGCCTGTTACAGAATATATAGTTAGCAATGCAGGATTATTAGACCCTACGCTTAGTATATTTAGTTGTTAAAAGCTTCTTTGTGAAGATCGATAACGAAGAAAAGTGTGGAAATTTAAGTAAAAAAATATCTATCGTATCGTATGAGCAGCTAATTATACTGTACGCACTGTATATATAATTATTCTGCATAGATAAATAGATGATCTGTATATTTTATACGGTTAGCCTCACAAATATCGAGGGATATACCCTGCCTATTATTTCCAGGAGGGCCCATGGCTTAGATGGGAAGTCCTAGAGTATTTAATGCTCATTTTGAGCTACGCAGACCCAATTAGGGTCCGCGCTCTACAAGACAACTCCCTGCAACATCCAACAGCCCACACAGTGTGCCTTCTCCCCAATTTCCCTCACATGGCTTGGGTTAACCCAAGCCATGTGAGAGAAATTACGCCAAGGGGAATCGAAAAAAAACGGCTAACTATTCTGTTACTGGCTAATTATCAGTTCTCCTTGAGTGCCTAATTTGCTTGAAAATCTTTCTTGAACTCATCCAAAGTAACACAAAGCATTTTTCTAAGATTTCTTAGAAAAGACTTGATTTTTAGAAATCTCACAAAAACGACCATCGATTTATCAAATCCGCAAATTTATTGTGTGTTTACCCTTTTTTGTTTCAACTTGTTGAATTCAATTTGTCAATTTGAAATTTCAGAAGCTAGATATGTTCAACTTTTTGGATTTGTCAAACAAAACAATGACCAATCAGTTTCCTCAAAATGAAAGAAATTCAAATTTGAATCAATAAAGGATAATAAACAATCAAATTTGTTGAATTCAATAATTCGATTTCAACAAAATAAATCCTGTAGTGTGCACAGGTTTCAAAATTATGTATCGCCTGCTTAACCCTATTCGGTCCGGGGTTTTTCGAACATACTGTGACCGGGGGAAGGGGCGGAATCCGCCCCCCCTCAATAACTTTTCATAGGGTTGTTCAAATTGAATCAAACTTGGCACACTTATAGTACGTCATAAAAGGAACAAAATGGCAGCAATAAATTTTTGCTTGCGTCAGCACATTTTCTGTGACGTCATCAGAAGCTTGAAATTTGTTAAAAATGCCACTATCTGCTTAAAATTTAATTACTTTTGTTCCAGAGCGAATTTTTGCATTCTGTTTGAAGTTCCTCAAAGCTAAATAAAAGTTATTTAACATATTTTCCGGTTTTTACGTGGATCGGATAAAAAATTGCCAAAAATTGCCCGAAAATCCGGTTTTTTCCGATTTTCGGGTAAAATCCGACAAAATCGGGAAATCGGATTAATCAGGTGTCCAAATTATGCAAAATGATTCTTCTTAATAAAAAAACTTGTGTTGCAAGTTTCAAGTTCTAAGGATAATCCAAACAGGAGTTATTAAATTTTCCCCATTATAAGGATTTCATAGAGATTTTTAGGGGTAGTTTCGAGTAATGGCCAATATCAAAGCCTCTGAAAGGTATGGGACCTAAAGATTTGGCATGCAGGTGTCTAATAGATAAATATTGAAACTCAGTAAGTTTCATAGCCATATAACATAGCAATAAGGAGTTATTAAAAAAAAAACGTCAGGGGGGGGGCGGAATCCGCCCCTCCGGACCGAATAGGGTTAATATGTTACTTGTTTAACAAAGATATAAGCCAGCTTTATTTAAATTCATATACATATATTTATATATATAATATACCTTGTGCATGTGCATCACATGGCATTGATTTGTATCCTTTTAATAAATTCCCTTTTCAAATCAAAGAAGCAAAGAGAGGTAGGTTAAAGAGACAATAATTAAACAACCTGGTTTTAATGCAGTTTATGGTAAAATTGTGTTCTTGTTTCTCATTTTTAAAACGTACTTTTTTTTTCAGATCAGCTGTTATCAAACCATGCACCATCAGCATTTTCAAAAGATTTTGAACAAGAGAGTAAATTTTAAAGGCCTAAATACTGTAATATTCAAATGCTAATATGTATTTATTGCTGAATTAAACAATGAACTACTTCATCATTCAAATTGAGCTCGTTCAGAAGTTATTATATTCGAATCGTCAAGTTTATACATAACAAGATTTATATTCTGAAATTTTCAGAATTTTCCTGATCAGTTAACTGTTATTTTAGAATACTTTATATAGCTATGTAAAAATTTTATTTTTTATTTATTGAGTTGTATTTTAACATTGCAAGTTAGTTACAATAATAATTGAGAATACTCAATGATTTGTTTACCCCATAATTCTTCGTTTTCAAGGTTTACTTCAAATTTTCAAAATCTTTCAGGCTAATGGCGGAAATCTTTAGGCCCCTGGGCTTCTTGTTTATATTTGTTACCCCCTAATACAACAAGTACGTCGAAGTACGTCGATATTAAATTAGGAGGTATATGCTATTATATTTACGGTGAATTAAGGTGGTTCCGCTAGAAAAAATTTCTAAATTTCAAGAATTGTCATTTAGCTGTTTTCTGACAGCAAATTCATCTTAGAATAACGTGGCAAGTAGTGCTAATGACAAATTTAGGTTTTTATTCATTCTGCCACTTTTTCCAACCAACCGCAAATACAAGTGCATAGCAACGCCCATAGCAACCATTTTTGCATTTTTAGACAGCTTTATTGCCCCTCCGTCGATGTTTAATTCCTTGCAATAGCTAGATGATACTTTAGGGCCTCCTAAGACAATATATGACAGTTCTGAATATTAAATGTGGTGTTCCACAAGCATTCAGAAAGCTGTCTTAACGACGCACCCTCCGAGGTGAACTCGTCAGAGTTTACTCGTCATCAATTAGACTTAAGTCTTAGGTATTTAGTGCTTTTCAGGTCGAAATAGTGCTGGCGTACACCTTTTGTCGATCCAAAAGTCAAGAATGTCCATAAAATAATCTTTAAAAAAGTTTTTTGCCGTTTAAGTTCGGAATCCACGCGAAACAAGAATTCTCAAGATCGAAGCACCCACGCTTTACAATTTCTTCTGTGGATGCAGGCATTAGTACCACCTAGTGTTTAAACGAAACCGATTTTCAAATCGAAGTTTTGTCTTTCAGTTATTTTGTCGAGATATTGCTTGTTTCGCCCTGTTTTAGTTTTTCTGTCGTCCAAAAAATATCGCATCAGTTCTCTGGAAGACGAGTCAGCCTTGCGAAAATGAGCTTCGCTCAATCCATACACGTGACCCTTGAGGAACAAAAGCGGCCAAAAAGGCGCTTGAAATAACGCATGTTATTCAGTTATTTGGTTAGGCGTCGAGCAGCAAAATGTCATATTTTGCCTATACTTCTCCTAGCAACGGGTAACCATGGCAACCAATCAATGAAATTTTTGACTTAATTTTGTCGTACCGTCACATACTATGATATCCTCAGAAAAGACAATCCTCTGCGATATAGCTTTTTTCTAGGGGAACCGCCTTAAAGCAAATAGCTGAATTTTGTGCCTCCTAATTAAGCAACATGCGAAGTAAGTCGCAGGATAAATAAGCAGTTTCGTACGTATTACGCCACATCATTGATAAATATGCGCTCAACTATATAATATATGCATGTGTGTATTATGTGTAGAAATTTTATAGAAATTCAATCCGGTGCATTTTAACAAAGCCACCTGGGAAGACTTTTGTGTATAAGGGAAATACTATTTTGAAATTGCAACAACAAGGCTTTTGACGAAAATTAAGTACGTCCACACGACTAGCTTGACATACCCTAAATCCGCCACTGCTTTTTTAACATTAATTTGTCTACCATTTTTTAGATAAATATACTCATCTTCTTCGATGTTACAGAAACTGTAAACTAAACACGCTCTAACGAGACCGATTATTTTACTACTATCACTATTGTCAATAGGTTTTTGCAAATCTATACCTTTCGATATGTCATCTATTACAATATACATTTTCTGATTTATATATATATATATATGAATAGAATTTATAGATACGATCCTAAAATATCCGGGTTTTATGAACCAAACGGTGGAAAATACCTGCAAAAAATCAAAGCAGAGGATCTCTACATTTAAAATATAGTTGTTTCGGAGAATGTAAATGATATTAAAAGCTTTCAATGGAAATTCCCGAACATATTCACAAACTATAAACCGGGAATGATTAGAGGTAATGATCCAACCTATAACAATTGGAAAAGCAATCCATTCAAATTTTGCAGTATTTTTAGCCACGAGTGTGTGGAATATACCCGAGCATTTGAATTCAGAACATCCGTTAGCTAAAAGCATATACAGATTCCATGTTTATTATCACATTAGACGGATATTCAAAATACTGGAAATCTACCCAACCTCGTCCCCAGGGCATCTTGTATCTTTTCTGACATCGGGACGGCGATACGAACATGGCCCTGGAGGAGGCTGGTCCGATATGGAACCTGATTGGCGCGGATGTGTCACATAATTATTGCGTCATACAAAACATTTTGGCGAGGTGGCGAGTCTGTGACGAACAGAAGAAAGCTGTTCGTATTTTAAAAAATGGCGGAAGAGCTGTAGCATGTTTTTTCAAACTGAAAAAGTTAATAAAAAGCGTTACTAAGCAGAAAAAGTACAAGAAAAGACATCATAAAGTGTACTGCTTACATGGAAATATTTCAATAGCTGACAAAGTTCAATAACTAGAAAAGTAGCTAGCTAGCACACTATACCTAGCAAACTATCAAAATAAGAACAAAAGAAAGAAAATAAACTTGTTTCCAAGTGGCCAGGTTTAATTTGCAATTACTAGCTGAGAGACCTAGTGCTGTCCATGTCCTTTATAGACAAAATAATTTTGCACAAAATGTCGAAAATGTTTTTTTTACAAAATATATAGATCATTACGTTTTAAATTATATTAGGTTGTGGTTAGTGGACATGTTTTATTACTTTATATGTTTTACTTATGTTTTAGTTACCATAAAAAATATAAAAAGCCAGTAGGTTAACCGTCAGAGCCCTTTTATCATTGGCTGCACATTTACCCCGTCTAATTCAAGAAAATTCAAAGTGCAATAACTTCGGGAAAAAATAAAGTTATTGACTTGAAACTTGTTGTGGAGTACTTTTAGACCAATCCGATAAAAGGTAATTTTACACGAGGCATAAAAAAATTACACAGGCATTTTGAGGAAGAGAAAAAGGTAGGAAGAGTTTCTTAAACTGATTCTTGCTAGGCCTTTTTTAACAGGCTATGAAGAAATTTCAGAAAATCGAACACAATCAAATTTTAAGTGGTCACACTTTGATTGAGCGCTCAATCTGGCATATGGTTAAAGGAGAGGCGAACAAAAAACTATTTTGTGGCAGCCAGAAAATAAATTTTAAGCGAGGGAAGGAAAAACTTTGACTCTAAATCCTAAAATCTACTAAAATACTTATCAATACAACAGAGAAATAACTGTATTTCAGAGCTAAACATTCATACTTTTTGTAAACAACATTTTGCAGCTTCGGCATGGCTAGATAGTTCAAAAATAAACATGCTTCAGATGTACTTACTAGGAAATGTAATCAGATCCAGGCAGGAGTCGATTTGGACTTTATTCATCAGATATTCAAGTGCTTTTTCGCAGCCAACCTTCTCCATAACAGTGCTTTTCAGTTGAGCTTGTCTGACATCCACTGGTTCAATGTGTAAGATGTAATAATTTATACAATCCATTACAGAGTAAAGGCATTGCTTTGCACAATGACCAGGACTATCCATTTGTCCATCCCCACATAAAATATTTCCAGAAGACTGCATATTTGATAAGATGACTGCTTGGGCTCTATTGTAAAACTCATCAATCGCAGGGAACATGTACTTTCTTTGGATCAACTGAAAATATCTGTCACTGATGAATTTTATTTTAATTGTATTAAAAAGTCTGTCAATTTTTTTAAAGTTATTGCCAGACAACAGCAAAGAAACACAAAGCAGGATGTTTAAAGAAAACATCTCCTTGTTATCACAACTACTTGATGACCACTCTAAAAAATGGTTGTTGGAGCATTTTATTTTTATGTTCAACACTGCCCCAACCCATCGGCTTTTATAAATCTCAGCAGCAGCTCCACAACCACGCTTTCTACAAATATCAAAAAGCGATAACAATGCACTACTCTCCACTAACAACCTTTCCTCGTTTGCAACATGCAAATATTTTTCTAATGGAAAGTCATTGAATAGGGTTTTTTGATAATCCGTAGGTAATAATAACTGCTTGGGAAAATGTCTCTCCACAAGTAATTCACTGGCAGGAATATTTTGTTGTATAAAATTTTCGGCAAGTCTACTGACATCCATATCGATTACGTCCAGGACAGTTTTGTTTTCTTTTTCAACAACACCATCAGGAAAGTGTTGTAAGAGAACGGAGCTGAAATATATGATTTCATAAATTATGTATTATAATAATCTCTGTTAATACATACAAATCATGCATACAAACTTAAAGAAATTTATGTGTACACCTGTTGTTGGATACAAAAAAAATTGAACATACTATTCTTTGTCAATGTCATCAACCATATATTTGAGTAAATTTCCCTCATCATTTTCAGTGTCTTCATCTTCTCCCTCTGCAGATTCAATGGTAAAATCTAATCTATTCATCAATGACACTTCATGACAACTGAATAAAAACATTTATTTAAAAAAAATATGACAATATCGACATCACACAAAGAATATTCAAATATAATAAAATGAAATCAGGGCATCATTTTTAGTGAAATCAGACATTACCTAGCTGAGTGTTGCTTTTGACAGGGAAGTGCTTCACTTGAAGAACTCTTACACGACCTGCCTAAAAATTGGAACATAAACTGTCCTTTTTTGTCAATTATTACTGTGCTGTACAATTTTCATTCATTCATTTTTTTTTCTATATATATAGAACAATCCCCACATCAAAATTTTATGAACCATGAAGTAAGTTACCTTGATGAGATGAGTTGATTTTATGTTGAGTTTGTGTTGGAGAATTTATCGTTGAAAACCCCAGCATTTCTAGAAGCATATACTTTTATAGGGGCTGACATTACTGATATATACTGAAATTGCTTTGGATATCTCAACTCCACGAAGACTACGTTGAATAACTATCTCTACTATACTGAACGTACATACCTATTTCATTTACTTTATTTACAAATAACTGTTTTCTTGCATCAGCTGTGTTTAAACTACTACATGGCAAGTTTGTCTCAGATGGTGTACTCCTAAACATTAGGTAGAAATAATGTTTTTTATTGGTGAAAATGATAAACCTATATATTCTAATATTGTAAGAAGTTGGTCAATTATTTCCTTTTGACAGTAATGATATGAGGAAGAATTTGTTATAAATAATATACAAACATTGTACTGTAATACAAATTTATACAAAGAAATTTTCTCAAACATTTTGAATATTTATGGGGGATGAATACCAGCTTCTTACAATTTAAATATATATAGATCAACACTACTTTTCATTACTTCAATCTTTTCTAAACTACACTAACATCAATATCAGCATGAAATGTAATCAGATCCAGGCAGGAGTCTAACCTGGCTCACCTTATCGGTGTTGTCCAAAGAGACATCTGGATAGTAAAACAAGCTTTTGTATTCTTTTCAAAAATAAAACCAGAAAAGAAAAATATTTAGCTATAGATAGAAATAATTATATACCTCGTTTCTATATATATCACCATTGTACGAAGTTGGTCAGGTATATATTTTAAATAAACATGGTTGCAGATGTGGCTACAGCAAAAATCCTACCTATATACGTAAAGTGCTGTAACAAAAAAATATTGGAATTCTTTTTTTACATCAGTACACCTGCCTTTACTACAAAGAACACATACTAAAAACCTATATGCCAGCTACTTAAAAAAACTTAGACTTCGCTACCAATTTAAAAACTAGAAATATTATATAGCTAGCTTTAGCTAAACTAGCTATAGCTAGCTACTGGTGTGAGAAAAAAAGACTTCCCATTGCTTTTTTAATTACTTACGAATGTTTCGTACAGCTTGATTTTCTAACATTATTTTCTTCATATATATCTAACAGTTGTTCTGCAAAGTCATTATGTGAAATTTCGCCTCGAAGTCTCTGCCACCTTTCATAAATAAATACATCGAATTTTATCGACCTACGAACACTATATTCAACAGCAGAATATCCATCAGCGTAAAGTCGTTTTCGACCACGAGAATCTTTTTCTTTTGGTTCTGGTGGACGCTCGAAAAACAGAATTGGGGATGCTAAATCGATCACACATTCTGGAGCAGAATTTTGTGCATCTTTTTTGTTTGAAGCCATTTTTCCACTAGTCTTGTTTACCTTTCTCATTAAACTTAGATACAGTAAAAAATATTAGGAGAGATCGAGACCAGACAGTCCTCAATTTTCAACCGCAGCTATTGCCCGTTGGTCTGCCAAATTATTGTGTCCTTCCACGAACTTGGAATGAGCAGCCGTGCCACAGCTGTTCGCCTCTCCTTTAAATCCAGGATGTACTGAAGATAGTGGTAGATGTTGAACAGCTCACCACTGTGATATATTATCTACTAATTACAAATACTAATACTAATTACAAAGCAGTGAACATAAAAAAATAACAAAATCAATATAGAAAGTGTTGCGGAGCGTGGGACTGAGCTCCCTAGGTTCGCAAGCGAAAATTTTTAGTGGCCCTTATTTTGAACAGATTCCTTAAAACACGCTTTGTATTGTCTAATTAATCGGTCACCTTCATTTTTTGTAAACGATTATATACATGTTTGTTTTTATAAGAAACCCTAGGCTCAGAAAGACCAAATTTTTAGAAATCTCCAACATTAAGAAACTTTTATACATAGACTAGACTTTGCTCTTTTTCTATGCGAGCTATAGCTAGCACAAAAAAGAGCAAACAACAAGTAGTAGCTACAACCATCCACATAATCTTTGAGACAAACTAGAAATTCTATCAAAAAAACAGAAATGGCCGTTGACGCAAATGTCCATTTTTCCAACTGAGACGGTTTAAACATGTAAAAAGCTATAATTAGCCTATAGCAGCACTGTAAGGCTTCGTTCTAGTGAACTTTTCGGTTTCACTAGTTGAATTCAGAATTTCCTTAAGTCGAAGCTAAAGCTGAAGTTCCGTGAGCCTGGAGGCAGTACGTCGAGTTTGAGAAGACTTGTGGTGCGAGTTTGTGAATTTTTTTTGTCAAAAATCGAAAAGTCTCAATATATTATGTGGGTGATTGTAGCTATGCTATCTAAGTTCTGTTATTATTCCAGCTAAGTCAGCAGTTTTTAGGTAGGACTAAGGGTAAGAAGGGGTTCATTACAAGTAAAAAATTAGTGATTTATTAGCTAGCTAAACATACCCTTTCTTCGTTTCTTGAAAATGACCTTCCGTCCATTGCGACCAACAAGCCAATATGGCTATCAACGCAACTTTCGTTTCGTTTCGAGCGCTATGTATCTGAGGAAAGGTCATGTGATATTAGTAAGGATGACTTATGAGTCACGTGTTTAAAATCTATTTGCTGGCTTGGTCTCAACTGGAAACGGCACGATAAAATAAAGCTGTCTTGATTAGCCAGATTTTCACGGAACATTTTAAAAAAATGACCTTAAAAAAAAGTTGGATAAGTGGGGCAAAAATGGGTCCAAAAACGCCGACGTTTTGAAATTTTGATGTATTGGGAGAAAATCACGGAAATACGTCACGCTCTAATATATTTATGGGAACGAGGAAAATAGCTCCGCTGCGCTCCGCAAAAATTAAAATATTGACTTGAGATTTGGTATGATATGGTTTTAGATTGGTTTAATGAAATTGAGCCAAAAAATAGTTTTATTATCATCATACTTTCTGAGTTCCAGAATTTAGCCCTTTTCAGAGACATCGATAAGCCGTTTTTGACAACATACCAATTTATTTGACTAAGATACAGGTTCAGAAAATTTTAAAAGCTATTCTAACGTTAGAAATAGGTCAGATAAGATTCAACCTAAAATTATGCCAGTAAACGAAACATTTATTGCAAAGAAATATCTTTTTGCTGATATCTTTTTGTGATTGGATGCTCTTATTATGAGAATACTGAATTAATCTTCACGGTTAGCTAGTTTGGCATTTTGAATATTTTCCAAGCAGAACGATAACAATAAACATAGAAGTATGTATCAATTAAAAAGCGTTTTTTGAACAGCAGCAAAATTTTGATGAGATCTAAAAAGTGTGACTTTGTGGAACTTAATTTTGGTCCAAAATAATATCCTCAAAAAATTATTCCCCAAACATTTTTTTTTTAAGGTAGCAATACTTTGCTGTTGGTAAAGTCGTTTTACCAATTCTTTCTAAAAACTATTAAGGCAGTGATACATGATACATGATTTGAATCGACAAAACAGATCACATGGTGGACTTTTCGATTTCAATTTTCAAACCAGCATAAGGCTTTTGATAAAAATTTTGGATTATTTATGTTTTAAACAAAAAAACTTGTTTTTGTATATCTGTGTGTGCAATAAAATGTGAGCTTGTTGAGTGAAAAATAAAAAAGCTGTATGGCGTTTTAAACACATGTCATTAGGAAAAGAAAAAGCAGATTTTATCAGTAATGGGTGGCATTTTGGAAATGTTAAGGCCACAAAATGTAAAAGCACAGAAGACTCCTAAAGTAAATACTTTTTTGAAGCCTTTTTCACCCAATATAACTGCAAACAGTGAGTCCACCATATACGAATTCAGTTTCAGTTAACTATTGTTTAAATAAATTTTGTGCAAAATAATAATAAAAAAGCAACTTTGGGATTCATACAGCAAAATCTTGGTCATCATATAAAAGCAGTTAATGCAGACACAGATATGAACTTACAGTAAATGAGCCAAATCAGCTAAAATGAATAAAAAATATAATGTTAATATAAAGTTAAATTTCTGCCTAGCTACCTTCAGTCAGGCACCTAGAATAACACGACCATTTGGAAATTATGTAGCCATATTTGCACCTTAGAGAACCAACGAAGTGCTATGATCAGGTGGGCAAATCATTTCCGAATTTCCAAGTTTCCCCTAAGTTTTGCAACCCAGTGCTTGCTAGTCAACTAATTCAGTAAAATACACATAACTAAATTGCTTGAATATCTTCAAGTAAACAGCAGCCTAAATAACATGATTGTATATTTATACATTTGGAAAACAATCAAGGGCGATATGCGAACAGTTTGTGTTTTGCGTATGAGAGGAATCAAAACTAACTCGCCGCACATATCTGTTACGTAAAACGCCGATCTCGCTTAGCTCTGCAAGGTTATATATAAAACTTTGGTTCATTGAGACAAATCTCATTAAATATTACACACAGAGAAACTGTGTATTGGAGGGTCACGTGACGAGGCCTCCTCCAGGGCCATGTTCGTCTCGCCGTCCCGGTTATAGAAAAGAGACAACAAGCGCTGGGAACGAGGTTGAAATCTACCATATCAACAGAATTTTCTGCTAGTAATAATACTTCCACAAAGGATAAGTATTTGCAATTATGTAGAGAATATAGTGTTGATAAAAAACTATTATATATGGAGCATTGAGATATAATATATTATAGAACATTCGAGAGGTCTTTCGACTATTGGTGTACAAAAGCTTAAAGGCGCGTAATCACCCTTATCGAAAAAAATTAACATATACATTTTATTTATTTATTTCAAAGTTCAGACGGAGTTATGACTTTCCTGAAAATTTGAGGATGTAAAACGTACTAGAAATGGAAATAATGGTACTTTAATATCTTGAATTTATTGTGTGTTTTTTCCAGCCGCCATATTTAACGATCTTGTTGATCTCTTATTCTTGTCTAATAAGCGGGCCGTCGCAAAATGTTCGTGTAAAACCGTAGGTAAACAAACGGCCTTAACTTTAAATGAGCTCTGAGATGGAGTTCGATAAAATCGCCAATATGGTAGGCTCCGTTCACCATGCTTTTCTTTTTGGCTTGTTTTTTCTTTGCAAAACATGTCATCAAAAAGTGGAAAGAAATTTTGGTTCTGTTTAAAAAAGTGGCCGCACGTAAAAACACCCGTATTACTTTCTCCACTTGGATTTAATTTTCTTCTATTCTATTCGTCATTGTTTTTGGAGACCAGACAAAACAAAACAGAAAGAAGAAATCACAACATTGCCTCGTGGTTATTAATTATGATAATTAATGCTTATCACGCTCTTTCTTTGATTTCCGCCGGCGCCACGCGAGGCGGAATCTTTAATATCGCCTGATGGAAGATAGATATATAGATAGAGAGAGACAGCGCAGAGCCTTGACACCGCAGGGTTGTTGGTATCCAGGCTAATAACTCGTTCCTAGATCTATTTTCATGAAAAGGTCCTGGGAACTAAGCCACATGTATTTTTAACAATAGAATATCAATAAATCAATCAAATATATTTATATGGCTCAGCCCGTACTCCCTTTTTCAGGGCCAGAAAGTAAAGTTCCTTGCTGGTATATTGCTGGCTGGAAAGTTCTTCCACGTTACGTTTAGCTGAATTGTCTGTCACTGTGGTTGTTGTCTGCTGAAACTTAGAGAATTATATACTCGTTAACTTATCAACTTGTTCGTTGTTGGTTTGCAGAAATCGTATCCTAAAGGTCGTCAACTGCTCAGGTAGCTAACAAATATTTTTTTGACTGCCTAATTTTCTAGAGCTAAAGCTACCTCTGCCTGCCCCCTTTTAGCTAGCTAGCCCTAAAAAGTAGAATTGTTGAATAAGTTTGTTTATATTTTTTGTTATCTATAGACAGCTTTCTGTGTTTTGAGCGGTCAGTCAGGGATAGCCGTTTTAAGAGGGGCTGTGCGACAAACGACATAGCTACCCAGCTAGCCACCTACCTGCTAGCTTTTTAGCTAGATGGCGCCAAAAAGTAGAATCGTTGAATGCGTTTGTTGTTTATATTTCTTTGTTTCTATGAGCATGTCCATAGATGGCTTTCTGCGTTTTAAGTGGTTAGTTCAGCCAGGGATACCCGGTAAAGCTTACCTCCCACTTCAAAACAAGTTAATCTCAAAACACTCATATAACATTACTATTTAAGAAAATATATCTCTTTTTCCTTGATTTTCATTTATAAGAGAGTACCAAGATAAAATAGACAAGGTTAAGCAAGCTACTTCGAAGCAAATTCAAGCAAAAATCCAGGCAAATTTTAATGTGGGTAAAATTTTGGGTTTTGACATTGGATTCATTGCTTTATCTGAATTTAAGCTGCTGGAAGTATAAACGGGGTATAGTGGCTGCAAAACCCCTATAACTCACCCACTGATATAAGTTGCGCACCCCTGAGCAACGTAATGAACGTCAAAAATCAGAGTAAATCCGAAATAAGTTTGAATTCGACATGCCGGAAGTGAAGTGACCGAAGTGTGGATAAACAAATCTTGAAGGTTAAATTTCTAGTATTTACGATACGTATTTGCGAAACGAATACTTTTTTGTTCGATATGTTATGAATGTATGAGCTTAAAGCTTGCCTCCTGTGAAACAAAAAAGTTGATCTAAATCATCTCACATTAATGTGCTAATTAGGAAAATAATATTTATTTTGTCCAAAACTTCCTACTTTGCCTGATCAGTCCCCTCAAAGTTGTGATAATGAGCAGTCCGACCGGTCTGCAATTTTGGCTTACAGAATTGAGTTTCATGCCGAGTGACATAACGTAGAAGTTTGACTGAGATTTATTATATCGATATATTATGTCAATAAAATATCGATATATTATGTCAATAAAATAGAACCAAAATTGATTCTTATGGCTATGATATGGTAATTCTGACCCCTAATAGGTTATTTAGTAGGACATATTTTATCAGAACTGAGAAAAAGCGATCTTTTGAGTTCAGTATGACCAAATTAATTTTTTTTAGCAATTGCCAAAGTATATTCAATTACAAGGGATTCACTTCGGAAAAAAAAATTGCTGAAGCATAAACTTAATCGCCCTATGTGATATATATGTTTCATAATTCCATAATATTTACTTTCACCAAACAGATACCCAATGACAAATATTTTACTTTCGACAACCATGAAGAATACAAAAATATTGTTGTCTCAATGCCCCAGATGATTTTCTTCTGTTGTATGAATGATATAGTGCACGTGCGTCAGCGCACGAATATGAATGATGCGGTCTATTTGTGAATTTCCAAACCCTGGTTTCTGCGTCAACTTTTTTCATTATCCAAAAATTATATATATTGCCATACATTTTGTTTTGTTTTGTTTTCACTTATTTATAAATAAAAAAACATGCGCACATATTTTTTAAATTTTTAAGCTTAATGTTGTGCTTTTCCACTGATCAGAAATATTGGCTCGCTCTATAGAAACCAGGTAGACAACATGATCCAGCGCAGAGCCTTGACACCGCAGGGTTGTTGGTATCAGGCTAATAATTCGTTCCTAGATCTCTTTTCATGAAAAGGTCCTGGGAACTAAGCCACATGTATTTTTAACAAACCTTAAAGATTTATTTTTCCACACTTCAGTCACTTCACTTCCGGCATGTCGAATTCAAACTTATTTCGGATTTACTCTGATTTTTGGCGTTCATTACGTTGCTCAGGGGTGTGCAACTTATATCAGTGGGTGAGTTATAGGGGTTTTCAGCAATTATTTGCCGAAGCAAATATTTCTGAAATTAGAAGGCTGACCTTCCAAAAAGTTAGCTCAATTTAATTTGCCAAGTGAGCGAACAAGAAACATTCTAAAAACAGACAAACTTTGTCTTATATCTCGAGTAAGTACGAATTATATAAAAAAGATGTTGTTAAATCTGAACAAATATTGAGTCGATTTAGATAAACTTTTTTGTCACAGGAGGTAAAGCTTTAACTTATTTGGGAGTGGGAGGTAAGCCGTCAGAAAAATTAAAAATCTGTATGGGTCTGTTTTTTTCTGTTTTCGCTTCAAAAGCATTTTCTCGTGTTTTCTTTTTCGTTTTTAACTTCTTTTCACTACTCTCAACTCAAGGTTTATATGTAACGCTGTTCCCGGAAATATCCTCGGTTCACGTCCTCCGACCACCCGTTGAAAATTTGAGAAAATCTTAGAATATTACAGTCAGTGAATCCGCAAATTACAAAATTCTAGCAATGACATTGCAAAAAACGATGATTTTTTCCCTGTCTTTACAAAATGGTGCTACAATTGCTACCAGCGAAATGCATGTTTAATGGTCACAGAAGAGTAAAAAAACAGTGGGTTATTTAAACCAAAACCCTCCACCTTTTAAAACAAAATGGTGTGTCGTGGCGGTTTACGTCAAAATATTCAGCCTTGCTCCCAGTACATAAACGGCCCTAAAAAAATTGCGTGTTTTTGACCCATATTGAATCAAAGTTTAAAGAAAACCCACCTTTTTTGAGGCTGACGACCGACTTATTTCAGGACCAAGGAAAAGGACGCGAACTGAGGATATTTCCGGGAACGGCCTAACTGTGCCTCTAAATGGGCATGACGAGTAAATAAGGAAATAAAAAAACTGCAAGTTGTCAGTCGAAACTAAGTATAGTGCATATATGCCATCTGGCGTGATTTAAAGATGTTGGTGATGGTGTAGAGAACTTGTAATTTCTTCTTTCATTTATGTTGAAAATGATGAATTTGTAAGGCCGTTTAAAAAAATAAAATCAATTGGCGATGTCCCCTAACTACGCGATCCTGTAATTACAGATCCTGTAATTACAAAAGGCTTAAAATACTCATCCCGTAATTTTACGGTATCTTAGAAAGTTACATTCGAATGGTGTCTCTGCTGATTGTAAAGTGAAGTTTATTCCGGTTCCTATCGAACATGTAATATTTGAATACTTTATTCGTACTAATTTTGCGTGTACATGTTTTTTTAATAAGCATATTGTTTTTTTAATAAGCATATGAACATTTGAAAAAGGCTCAGTATGCTTATTATTTTTCGGCTCAAAAATATGCTTATAGTATGACCTTTTTACAATTGTTCTAAAAAACAAAATACAGATGTGTTTCTTTTATGTAAATTGTGAAATTTGGCTGTTTATAGCTGGTTTCAAATGGTTTGTTTAATCATGAAAAAGGAAAAGCAAAAAAAAAATGAATTGATGCTTAAAACACCTAGCAATCAGTTCTAATTCTTGAAAAAAAAAGTATATTTTCACAAGTTTTAATTTTCGCTTGGAACGTTTTGCTCGTGATTTCGTGCTAAACTTCGTGCACAAACAAATTTTTTAATCCGCTAAATTTAGTACGAAGAAGGTACTTTTACACGACCTGACAAAAACGTTTAAATCTAAAGCCGGATTTCCAATAGAAAATACAACGTATCAACGTAACGTTTTATTTTGGTTTTAATGATTGTCTCAAAGTGCTTTCAAAAAAGATTACAACACGAAATTCTTCATCTTATAAAAATTCTCCATAATTGCGTTTTGAGTCGTTTTTTTAGGTGTTAACCAATTTTCTTTCCTTTTTTAGGTTCGCCATCGACGACCATCTGCGCTTGCGCAGAAAAACTCGACAGAGTATAAAAGCTAGATATAATCGGAGATTGAGATATCAGTGAACTAGTGAAATTTGAAATTATTGAATCAGTGAAATTATCGAATCGGTGAAATTAACGGTGTCTTTAATAAATGTTGCTAGTGTTTGATCGTGTTGTTAAATAAAGGTTGTTTTTCTTTAAAGATGTCACACATTGCCACTCCTATTGTGAACCACGCGTATAGAAACTGCCGCCGCATGGTACTTTTACTATCGGGTGATGTTGAAATAAATCCTGGGCCTTGGGCCTTACTCCATTTTAAAGTCAGTACTGGGATCATTTAATCAAGGAGATTCCAGGCTTGGAACGTTTATCGGTACACAGTGCATGTGTAATTCTCTGTTTGCGATTGTTTGGTCTGTCCTTAAAAAGGTTTCTATCTGGAAAACAGGTGATCTTGATCATGTCCTCTACGAAGGAACAAAATTATACACAAGCTTAGGTTACACGAACGAGTACTTAAAGGTACTGTCCAGTAAAAATATAATAATAAAAAAGTAGCCTGAACTGAATTGCACTTTTTTTTTTTTTGCGAAAATATAAGTGATTATATTTCTAAAGTTTTACAACTCGAATAACATTTCCTTTATGTTTACAAATTTTTCATGTCGCACGTTGTCGAAAGCAAATTTATACCGAAGCCATTCTACATGAAAGGGAGGCTAAAATAATATTTTTGTTGTGACGTAAGCGTTGGGTTCTCGGCGAATCAAAACATTGTAAATAGAAAATGATTGTTTTACTCTGAACAATATTACCAGATTAAATTTAATTTTTTTTTAATATTTTACCCCCTTAAAAATGTAGCAATTTATGAATATTTAATTTCAAAGCATGCAACTCACTTTCAGAGAGAGAACTTTATGTCCCTGTCCACACAAACAGAATGTCTGTCTCTACACAAATTAAAGTAGATTATTTTAAAGCTGCTTTATTTTTTGAGCCGGCACTGAGACCAGACGCGGGTAAGATAATTTACGTAAAAGTATATCTACGCAGACATCCGTTGGAGTGGCCGATGCTCAAACGCAGACAGCATCGTGCGATGATGAAATGAAAAAATCTGACGCGACATTACAAGTTAAATTCCTTGACGAATCTGAATCATTTTTTGTAATATACCAAACTATCAACTGTTGTTGTCATATCGTAAATTGTGTTTTTTGTACCTTTATACTTCCTCGACAATTATAAACCTCGTTCCCAGTACCCCTATTCTATTACCAAAGCTACCTCAATTAGCGAACAAAAAGAAATACTTGGTTCGAGGTTATTCATATTTATACTTTTTATACCGTAATGCTTCGAATAAACGCCCATTAAACGCCCCCAGAAAAAAGATTATACCGCACGTGGATTAAAATTGTTTAAATAACACTTGGGGCATGAAGAAAAAACCCCAGTAAATTCGGACCTGCTATGGTTTCCAATTGTTTTGTCAAATGAAGAAATTATATACAATTAAATCCATGATAAAATGTCTGTTCCGCCTGTAAGTGCAGTTTTGAAAACTGAAAAGGACCAGGACTATTCGATAATTCTGAGATCTAAAAGTGTCCGAACAAGACGGAAATCTATCAACGTTTTGTCCGACGAAAGTTCTAAACGAGCTAAGGACATGTCCGACCAAACTGGAAATGTGGCGGGCATTGTGTCTGACGAGACTCCAAAAATTATTTCGAGGGCTGCCATCGCACGCTATAAAATGGGATTTTATAGGTTGATTTTGAAAACTCAATATTTATTTTTCAGGCGTGCGATTAATTGCACGCCTGAAACGATTTACGCGTGTGCCACGGCGTGCGCGTGCGATCACACGCTTCTCCTGAAAAAGACTGTTGTTTTTAATTTACAATCAAATATTCTCGTTGTCAACTTCATTTGTCCGAGAAAAATCAACTTCAGGTATTTCTTCACCTTCTTTGAAGCCAGTATACACCCCATTCGTACTTGGATATTCTTTACGTATCTTAGACACGACACAAGATGGTATAACCCGACGAACGCCTTTTCCCAAGTGGTTATGAACAAACCAACAGAATTGGCGGTATGCCGCATATCGATAAGATCTAAAAATATCATCCTCAAATAAGATTGGAAATACTATGACAACAGAAATTTCAAGAGTGCTAGCGACTTACTTGTTAGAAACTTCGTCCCTTTTTTAAGTCCACGGCTTTCCCGATCGTAGAGAGCGACTAACGCTGTCCATAAAGTGTTCTTTAAAATCACAACCGCGTTGAAATCTTCGCGCTCTGTTTAGTATGCTCTGTTATACATTTCTTATCTAAAACACAATAGAAACCTTGTACCCAGGCGCTCATTTATAATACAACCAGTAGGAAAATGTGAGGTCAAATTATATAGGTACCGTAGCTGCAAGTATTTTATAGTGTCCACCTCGTTACAGCACAAACACTCAACAGCTGAAGGCATCCTCTCGCACTTTTCACATAAGCACCACTCACTGACATCTATCTGTGTGCGAGAAGCAGCGGGTGCTTCTGGTGCGTCTGGTTCATCGTCATTATAAGAGGGAATTTGTTGTTTGTTATTGGGTCTTTCGGGCTCAAACTGAAATCCAATTATGTTTATATTTCTGCTTGTGAACATGATTGATAAACGTTAAAAAATTCTGTTGGGAATATCATTAACTTTTTTTTCTTTATTTTTCTTTCTGCACGCGCCAGTCTCTACACGGGGGTAACCCAAAGAATACGTCATTGCATAAATTGCGCATATTAATGTTTTTACCCAGTCCTTTTCCGCGTTCGAAGTTCAGTAAAGATGGCGATTGAGAATGGCATGGTCAAGTAAACAAATTCAGTTTAAACTTATGAAAGACAATTTTGGTTGTATTTAAATACTTTTTTCTTTACTTTTGTGCCGAGATGTAACTAATATAAAGTTTTAATTTTTTACCGGACAGTACCTTTAAGTGTGGGTGAGCTCCCAAATAGTTTAACTGTTGAAAATGAGGTCATACAAATACAAAGCTTAGAAAATGTTTCTCATATTGTAACAGATAATAGCGCCACTTTACGTACATTTCATGATTCGTCACTTTCTGATAAAGGACACGGAATGTTAGGCATCATTAGTGGCGTAAGTTTCGCTCTAATTTGGTGTGATTCGCAAATTTATTTATTTGATCCTCATAGCCGGAACAGTTCGGGACAAATTACAGAATGTGGTACATCAGTCCTTTTGAAATTTGGTTCATTGCAACAAGTCGAAAACTACATACGCGAAATATATGTATCCCCTGGACAAGGAAGGTGTCTTGAAACTCAGTATTTTAGAATACTAACAACTAATCAAATAACTAGTAATGTTATGTCATCCATTCGTAAAAAAAGGAAAGTAGACCAAAACAGAAAGTATCGGGAATCCGAAGTAGGCCGAGCGAAGCAGAGAGAGTCGCGAGCCAAATATAAAAAAACAGAACAGGGCCAATTAAGACAAAAGGAGTCAATAGAAAAATATCAAAAAACAGAACAGGGTCAAGCAAAGCTAAAAGAGTCGATAGGAAAATATAAGAAAACAGAACAGGGTCAAGCAAAGCAAAGAGAGTCGATAGGTAAATATCGAAAAACAGAGCAGGGTCAACAAAAACAAAAAAACGCAAGGAAACGCCACGCGTCTGAAGAAGGTAAAGCAAAAAAATGTAAGCGTGATACTGTGTCGCCTGACTTTAAATCAAAAATAAGCGAATTTAAAAAATGCATTGAGAATGGTCCATTTTATATTTGTGTTATATGTAATCGCTCCTTGTATAAACGGTCAATTAAATTGTTTCATTATGAGAATTATACGACAATTTCAGAGGAGCATTTCCGCTTTAGAAAACAAAGTTTTAACGGCAAAGAATACATATGTGCAACATGCCATTTAAAGCTTACAAAAGGCAAAATTCCTTCCCAAGCCGTATCTAATAATCTTCAAATATTTGATCTCCCAAAATCGATGTGTACGTTACGACGATTGGAAAAGATTATTATATCCAAAAGAATTTTATTTAAACGAATTGCAATAATGCCTAAGGGTCAATGTCCTAAAATTAAAGGAGCTATCTGTAACGTACCAATGAAATCCGATGAAATTAGCAATGTATTACCAAGAGGAATGGACAATAATGGTGTAGTGCAAGTTGCGTTAAAGAAAAAAATGAATTTCAAATCAAACGTTTACTTAGAATCTGTAAGGCCAGACGTTATTCGAGAAGTTCTTTATTATCTAAAACTAATTAACCCGCTTTATGCAAATATTGAAATTAACCTCACAAATATACCACCTTCCTGGATAAATTTGACTTCTGAACATGAATCTGAAGATGCTGAAAATGAAGTGGACATTGATTTTGTCTGTGAAAATACAGTAGAATCGATAGGTGATATCGGCGATGTAAAGACTGGAAATAAGGATCGCTCTGAAGACAGTGAAGAAGAGAATGAAAATCCGTTAAATGAACATCGCTTGCCTTGTCAAGAAACGTCTTTTGTTCCAACTATTCCACATAAACATATTGACGACGGAAATATTGTCATTGCTCCAGGTGAGAATAAAATTCCGATACCGATAATTTGTGATGAGCATTGCGAAGAACTGTCCCACCCTTATCTATTTCCAACAGGTAAATTCGGATATCGCACAGAAAGAAACGTACCACTTTCCCCGATCAAGTATTTCAACCAAAGGCTATTGAATTATAGACAGAAGTTTGCCTCTGATACTGACTATATATTTTTTGCTCATGCAGTAACTCAACATCTTAATTTGAATAGTCGCATAAATATCGCTATGCAAAAGATTAAAGCTGACGGCCTTACAGCCGGAATCATGTCTTCAAACTTTAAAGAAAGAGTTAAATCATTTATAGCGAGTGATGACGCTTTCACGTTTATGAACACATTGAAAGGAACTCCTGCGTATTGGAAGCGATTTCTCTTTGAGGTTTTGGCCATGGTAAAACAGCTAGGACTTCCAACGTTTTTCATGACTCTGTCTTGTGCAGATTTAAGATGGAATGAACTCGTTAAAATTATAACTAAATTACAGGGGAATGATATATCCGAAGAAGAAATTGAAAATCTAAATTACTATCAACGAACCGAGATTCTTAATAGCAATCCAGTTCTTTTAGCAAGACATTTTCAATACAGAGTTGAGACGTTTTTTAAAACCATAGTTGTCAACGGACCGTTAGGTAAAGTAAACTACTACGCCATAAGAGTTGAATTTCAGGTGAGAGGTAGCCCACATATCCACTCTTTATTATGGGTTGTTAATGCACCAATTTTACGTAGTGATAATAAGGAAGAATATATTGCCTTCGTGGATAGTATAGTTAAATGCGAGCTTCCTGATAAAGAAAGCAATCCAGATCTCCACAAACTAGTCTCAACCTATCAAACACATTCTCATTCCAAATCTTGCCGCAAATATAAAAATAAGAATTGCCGATACTCTTTCGGGAAATTTTTTACTGACCATACAATTGTTGCTGAACCTTTGACTGATAACATCTCCAAGGAAGAAAGGGCAATAAAGTTAAAGGGAAGGAAGACTATACTAGAAAAGGTAAAGACTTACATAGATTCAAATTTGAATCCAAGAATTAATAATTTTCTTCATCCAAACGAACCAAATTACAATCCACCAAAAACAATTGAAGAAATACTTCAAAGTTTAGACATTAATAAAGAAGAATATGAAAACGCACTAAGCATTTCACCTGATAATGGATTTCAGATTCACTTCCGAAGGTTTCCAGATTCCTGTTTTATTAATAATTATTTTACCGAAGGCTTGATGGCATGGGAAGCCAACATAGACATTCAGCCTGTTCTTGATTATTATAAAGCAGTGTCTTACATGTGTGCTTATTTGTCTAAAGCTGAAGACGAATCTTCAGAAGCGATGAAGAAAGCTGCATCGCAAGCATTAGAAACTGGTGATTCGTTATTTGTACAAATGAAATCAATTGCAAATGCGTATCGAAATCATCGCGAAATGTCAGTTCAAGAAGCAGTTGCTATTATAATGCCTGAAATATGGTTACGAAAGACATTTCCTGCTGTAGTTTTTGCAAACAGTAACATTCCTGAAAAGAGATACAGAATATGTCGTAACGAAGAAGAAATTTTAAGTTTGCCACCAGATAGTACAGACATTTTTAAACGAAACATGTTGGATAGATACATGGATAGGCCAAATCCAAAATTTAAAAAAGGGAGATACCCTATGTTGGAACTAATGTGTTACGCGGAGTTCTTGTCAAGCTACTCTATGAAAGTAAAACCGAAACCAGAAGATGAAAATGACAGCCAACCAGAAGTACTTGAAGAAATCATAGCTGATATTCAAATGGAATCTCCTTATCCAAAAACTCTGCCTCTGATGTCCTCAAAGGAAATGTTGTCTTTGCGAAAAGAAAAATGTGTTCTAAGATACCATGTACCTAGTCGAGATAAAAATCCAGAAGGGTATGCACATCATTTGCTCTTTATGTTTTATCCTTTTCGCCAGGAAGCAGAATTGTTAAGTGAAAACTCCGGTACTTACACAGAGAAATTATTGGAAAACGGTGTATTAGAAATTATAAACACAAATAAATAATTTGCGAACCATTCGGTCAACTTGTTGAAGAAGCAATGATAAATTTTCACACAAATGCAAATAATCTTGATTCCTTCGCCGAACAAGAAAACGATGATGTTTCCGATGAGATTAATATAAATAACCATAGCGATGATGAAGTTCAAAATGAAACCGAAAATGTTCCAGTTATTGGGAACACTTTTTCATCTGTTACTGAACCTGGAATGTCCGATGATGAACTCCATGAAAAAATCCGAACTTTAAATGAAACTCAAAGGCAAATTTTTGAAGTTGTAAATGATTGGGTTAGAAATTACATAAAAAGCTTGGCATGTAACGCACAGCATAAAATTGAGCCAATTCATATATTTTTAACAGGAAGTGCAGGTTGTGGAAAGTCCCATTTGATAACAACAAGTCAGACATGCTAAAGAAAGCACTTTCTTATCGTGCAGGGAATTTAGAAAAGGATAAGATTCTCATTCTAGCGCCCACTGGTGTGGCTGCCATCAATGTAGAAGGTAATACAATACATTCAGCCCTAGGTATACCAGCTGATAGAAGTTTTGCTAAAAACGTTTCCAAGTTGAGTGATAAAAGGAGATGCATGCTCCGAAACAAGTTTTCAGAACTAAGCATTATTGTAATAGACGAAATTTCGATGGTTTCAAACAAGTTGCTTTTACATATTCACCAACGGCTAACCGAAATATTAGGATGTTCAGATGACATTCCCTTTGCAGGGATATCTGTTATTGCATGTGGTGATTTCTACCAACTTCCACCAATCCAAGCAAGACCAGTTTATGCAGACTACAAAGATGTACTGTTGAATCTTTCACATTGCTGGAAATATTTTAAAATTGCTGAACTAACAGAAGTTATGAGGCAGCGTGGTGATCAATGTTTGATTGAATTATTAAACAATATCAGAGTAGGAAAATTAAAATCTAAATTTATTTCTCAAAATGACCCTAACTACCCTAAAGATGCTATTCATATCTTTGCTGAAAACCAACCTGCCTCTAAGCACAACCAAAAAATGCTAAACAGCTTAGCATCAGATGAAATAAATATCGAGGCCATTGACAAAATTCCAGAAAATATCCCTGCGCAATTAGTGCAAAACCTCTATAACCGCACTCAAATGGAAACAGGTGGACTTGCTCAAAACCTTATTTTAAAACTTAACGCGAAAGTCATGTTAACATCAAATATTGATGTAATTGATAAACTTATTAACGGTCAGATTGGGAGTGTTCATCGTATAAAAACCGATAGCTTGGGTAAAGTAAATAAAATATATCTAAAAATGGAAGATAAACTCGCAGGTCTTAAAGCTATGAGAACAGATGCATATGCTATGCAAGAAAATGTCATCCCAGTTAATAGAATAGAAAAAGAAATAAAATTTAACAAGTATAATCCATCTTCACCTTCTATGAAGCGACTGCAATTTCCACTAATGCTGTCATGGGCGTGTACTGTCCACAAGGTTCAAGGAAAAACATTTGATAAAATTGTTGTCTGTTTTGATTTGCTTAAGTTAATTACGTTACGTTAATTCCAAACAACAATGTGGATAGATTTTCTAGTCTTTTAGTTGGCCATAAAGAAACAACAGAGTTGTTTGATATTGCAAAAATTCCAGGCGTAATATTATTTAAACTGTCAAAAAGAACGTTTCATGAAAACCCTATAAGCATTTTACTGCTATATCGTAAGAATTCTCTTAATAGAGACGAATCACTATATCTTATTCATCATTTTCTGGGAAACGAAACCATTGATGTTATTCTTGGAGATTTTAATGTAAACGCATTTAGTGGTGAAAACTATTTCCTTGATTACCTCACTGAATACAAACAAGTTGTAACCTCTCCAACTCATATATCAGGTTCACTTATTGACCACATCTATATCCATGAGAGCTTGTTTACCACCTTTAATGTCGAGACCTTCGTTAAAAATGTCTATTTCAGTGATCATGACGCAATCAAACTAAAACTACTTATGAAATAAAAGAAAAAAAATCTGCAACATTACAGTAAAGTGCTCGGTTATAATTAAAGTTAAATTTTTGGTAATACTGGGCAATCCACAGCATGCCTAGTAACTGTTGTCGTCTTGCTTGTACGAACTCAGAAAGAAAACACTGCGCAAATAGTCCCTTTAAGTAAAACTTCTCCTGTTCCATATATAAAAATCAGCATCAGACACATTCCTCATAATCGCTTGCTTCTCTAACCCTGCGATAAACGGTCGTTCGTTAACGACCACACAATGTTTGGCGCCCCTGAGCCGGCGGTGAGTAACGAGGGTCGATGGAAAACAAATTATTTACTAACACGTCGTACTTAGTAATAAAACCCGTACAGCCCTGCACATAGCTTAAATTTATCAATACTAGTCCATGGCCCGTGGAAGAATCCACGGGTCCGCCCATCCTTTTTATACCACTTAGGCGCGTCTCGCTACTTACGGTACCATTTTGCGTGACAGACAGACGGAATACGGCTATTATTAAAGAGACTAGCCGGGAAATCAAGTAAAGCGCATACACCATTATGGCCGGGGTAAGCCAAACGTCAAGGTGTGATCCGGCGTTGAATACTCTGAGGAGCGCTTAATAAGAGCCGTAAACTGTGTCATACGATCAGGTGGAACGCTTTAGTACAGGTATACAGTATGTCGTAAATCAAGTAAAGCGCATGCACCATTATGGTGTTGCGACTGTAACATAATTTTCAAAAAAATAACTTTAACGCAACAATAGCTGAAATAAAAACAGAGTTTACAAAGCGTTGTTACTCCGTTATAGCAAAAACAATCAAACAATATTATTTTATTTTGCAGAATAAGTTTTTGTAAAAGTTAAAAAATTAATCGTGACACCAAGCTGAGCGCTTAGTACAGTTAAACGGTGCTGTACAGACGTATAGGGATAATACCCTTTTGAAAAAAACTTTCTCGCAGACTCTGTTTAAATTAAAACACAAGAAAAAGTCCATTGCTAACACAGGGCTGAGGAGTTAGTTCAGGTAAACAGTGTTGCCCATCCGTACAGGCGTGATACTCGAGAAAGTTTAGTACAGGTTTTACAAAAAACAGTCTGTGGTTAAAACTGGGCTAACCGCTTAGTACAGTTAAACAGAGTTGAACAGGCGTATAGAAGTACCCTTTTCCAAAAAAACTTCATCGCAACTTCGGTTTAAATGAAAACACAGGGAACAGCCTGTCGTTACCCGTCCAGCTAAAACAATTGCTCAGCCATTTAATTTGCAGAAAAAGTTTCAGGAAAACAATAACAGATGCTAGCTACCTAGCTAACTGCATTTAGCATAAGAATTATCGCTTAAGAATATTGTTGTGGCCAAACTGCATTTTTATCTTTATGCTCTCACTCTTTAGCCAAGGATAGGAGCTAGCTAAATGGCTACAGTATCAACATAAAAATAAATGTTGGGTAGGATAAAAAGCTCTTATACCATACAGATTAGTAATAAGTAAGGCTCTAGCTAGCTAGCCTTCAAAATCTTCGTTCCTAGCCAAAAATCCTAAAAATGGTGCGTTCAAGATTTGTACATGGCTAAAAAACGTGACAATATATTTATCTTAGCATGTAAAAACATACAGAAAACAAATATTTCCAAAGTAAAAAGCTTTTAGAACACAAAAAGGTGAAACAGATCAACAACAAACCTAACACTACTGACCACGACCACTTTCAAAACCAAAATGGCCTTCGTCGTCATGTTTGTTCGTTGGCATGTCCAGGCCGCGAAAATCTTGGATTGGTTTTTCAAAGAATCAGGCGTTTTAATTGGTACATACGTGCGAGCGGTCAAAACAAAGTAAGTTAAACTGTCAGTAAAACTGTCCTATTTGTTTTTTGTGGCTCATGAGCGGAATCGGCGATTGACATCACGGGGGCAATTATTATTAAAAATGGCGTATTAAAATTATGCATTCATTTTAATCACTTATTTTATTTTTTTAATTAAAGGTTAATAAATTGAAGTAATTAAATTATTTAAAAAAATAAATTTAATTTCTGGAATTTGTTTTAATCAATAATAAGATTTCCGATTAAACAACCCCCTGGTTCCTATAAACTCGCGGAAAGATCAAAGGAATATCGGTAACCCTTTTGAACACACAGACAGAATACGGCTATTATTATAGAGAAGACTAGTCGTTAGCCCGTGGAAAAATCCACGGGGTCGCCCGTACTTTATATATCACATTTCGTGTTTCCGTTACGGGACGCGGTAACTCTTTTGAACAGACAGACAAAAATAGAGATGTAGCTCCTTATCAACTTCAAAACAAACATGGCATGTTCTTTCAACAGACAAGGTACAATTTCTCTGAAAGAAGTGTTAGCTAAAGTTATGGAAAGCGATAAAGATGATATTTTCTTGATGAAGAGGAAGAACTGAGATATTTTTTGAGTCAGCAGTGGTGTTTAAAGGACTGATTTTTCCGTCAAGACTGGAGTGGAATGGTTATTTATTTTCACAAAAAGCCATAATAAAGCTAAAGAAGAGACAACAGTTACACAAGTTGAAAAATGTTAGCCCATAGGTTGGTACAACCGTTTTTTGACAAACGTGCTGCTGGAGAGCATACAAATTTATTTTCAAGAATTTTAAGAAATATGCGAGTTGCCGAAAATGAAATAACTGACCAGTTTGTGCATGCATATACAAGTATGATACCTCAAAATGATCACAACAGAAAGTAGAATATGTTATTACATATTTTGAAGTATATATATATATATGTAAGGAAATATTTGTCAAGGCCATTTAGAAGTAGAATTTTGAAGAAATTATTTTTTTTTTGAACATTTTGATGCTTTATGAAAGCCTTGCATTTTTAGTGGTGATATCTATAATACATGTCCTGATTATCAATAAGTAGCATTTTTAATATCCTTTTTTTAAAAATGTATAGTTATATGGGTCTTACATTAACTCAAAAGAATCTATGAACTATTCTCAATACCCATGTGCGGAAAAGGTGAGCAGTCTAAAAAAAATTACCGCACTAAAGGGCTAACCATGAAAAGAAGTATTTTAACCAAACATCATATTAGTTCACTATCAGTATTTAGTTTTTCCTCTATATAGGTTTTTCTCTGGAAATATGGTAAGGTTTTCGTTGTTAGGGTTAAAATAAATTAATATAATCCTTTTCAAGTTGCATCTTTTCAAACAAAATATGTATATAAACATGCGTAGTTAAAAATACTTTTATAAGCTAGCTAGAAAATAACAATTTGTTTTAAAAAACGTATAAAAGGCTATTCAGTTATGAAAATATTGTTTCCATTATAGCAGCTCTATTTTAGGACAATATATATGCATAACTGAACACACCTTCTAGAAAACATTTAAGAATAAAATAAAAGTTTAGGTAGGCAATACCTTATCATAAACAACAAATAAAAATCTAAGTTTTAAGAACGTCTCCATTAAAAGCCTAGTTAACAAAAAATATGTATAAAAATGCCAAATTTTCTACAAGTAAAGTAGTAAAATCTCATGTAATAGGAGAAATAACAAAATATGTGTAACAAAAAATATATACTGATGAAAATAGTTTAAACATTGTCGCTGGACTCACTAACTTCTCCTGAAATATTACAGTTTTCTGTAATTTCATTACTTACATTGGCTTTTTCAGTAGAAGAGAGTGCATTGATTATGTGCAACTTCGTACCATCTACCGAAAAACAAATATCAGTAAACTCCATAACTCTTGCTATGAGTTCTTCCTTGTCGGTGGTAAACGATTGAGGATCTATTGAAGATGACATGAATGGTACCAATTCTGCCGCATCGATAACATAGTGATTGTTGTCATCTTCATGACATCTCACAATGAGTTCAACTAACTTCTTTAAATTTTTGGTGCGCATTGTCGCTCGGCAGGAATTACATGTGATGAGTGTCTCCTTTGCAGCTCGGATATTGTTCTTACATGTCCCACAGACTACATAATATAATACGTCCTTTACAGAAAAGAATTCTTCAATTGTCTGTTCGGACTTGCCATCTTGGTTTTCAAATTGGATATCAACATCAGGTGCATTTTCATTACAGACACTGATATTAGTTTGCGAGCATGTTGATAATGACATTTCACCATTCCACTCTCGCACTAATAAGTTGTTGAATGTAAAGTAATCCGATTTTTTATTCTCTTCCCTTAGGTATGGAATCCACTCTTCCCATATGCTGAAGGGCATTGATCCATTAGAATCGTACAAAAACGCTTGATTAAGAACTGTAGCATTTCTACCATATGCAAAAACTGTTTTTTCTGCTGCACGTTTTAAATCCAATCTTGCTTTTGTTGAAATTAAACTACCTGGTTTAAATAGATGATCCAGATTGACATACAAGTTGACCGGATGACTACGTTCAAAGTCTAATTTAATACTGTCAACTTCATCAAGAATAGTTGCTTTGTTAAGTACCACATCAGCATAGAAATTATCTTTTGATTCTTCACACACCTTTCTTAATTTTACTGGCTCCCCAGCAGTTTCTTTCTGACGTAGAATGTCGTGCTTTTCTGTATCAAAGCATATGGCTTTTTTAAAATTTTGAGAATTGTCACATTGAAGCTGGAAGCGAAAACTTTTGTTACTCTTTTTTGGCGAAACATTATGAATAAAGCCAATCAGATCGGTTTGTCTTTTTGCCATCTAAAAGACAAAGATATTCATAAAATTTATTATTTAGATAAAAAACAATCCACACTCAGATTTAAAGAAGCATAATTTAAGTTGGATTGATGGTTCACCTTCCGTTTCTTTTCTCCGTTGTATATATAGCTCTTTCGCGCCACTACTGACAACAAGAAATGAAGAACCCCCAAAATGCATTTCGGGCTAGAAATCATTTTATTGGCTGAATTGATTGGATGATCAAGAATTGCACGTGAAGAATTTCATCAGCTTCTTTTTTGTAAGCTGTGGCATGCTGCTTTCACGTGGTGGTGGAACTAATCACGTTTTAACACGTTGGTAGTAAATATTAACCTTGGACATACTCTGTTCCTTAAAGTATCCAAATTGTGCAAACCAAAATATACATACGGTGCCTTCAGAATGTGGAAGCTAGCTTCAGTGAGCAGCAATAAATAATGTGAAGAGTTAAAAGAATTAACAACATACGACATACATAAAGGATGAACTGACCCTAACGAGAAGATGTTATTGTAGGATAAAAACACCAAATATATATACCAGAAGTATGTATGTATGTTAACCTTCCAGACGATAAGACGTGGCAGTTTTGCATAAATAAAATTTCAAATGTTAAAAGTACAATACGACACTCCACATTTTCTTTCTTTTTTAAAACATCGCCGATGAGGTAGTATGTATGTAGCTATGTCTAAAACCTTGAAGTGTATAGCCGGTGAGTGTGGCAAGTTTGGTAACGTCTATCCTTAAGCATATCTTTTTATTTTGTGTTTTATCACTGAACATTGTTTCCTCCTTTTGCTGAAAGTGAAAAAATACAGCTGGATAAAAATTTTGGTCTCTTGTTGATAAATGCCCTCTTTAAATAATTGAAGCATTGCTTTATAAAGAGACAGTAATTGAATATTATAATATGCTATTATAATTCAGTTTATGCTAAAATTGTATTCTTGTTCCTCATTTTCCAAATGTTCTCTTTCAGATCAGCCATTATCAAAACATCCATCAACATTTTCAAAAAATATTGAGCGAGATAGTACAAGTTTCGAACGCCTAAATACTGTAACATTTAAATGCTAATTGCTCAACTATTGAAATATTGAACTACTTAGTTCATGCCTTGTTCAGGAGCTATTATATTTGAACCATCAATTTTATATAACAAGTTTTTGATCATGGAATTTCCAGAATTTTCTAGATCAATTTCGAAGATATTGAGTTAAAGATTTTTACTCTTTTTAGAATATTACTATGTGTAAAATCTGTAATTTTTATGTTTTATTTATTCAGTTGTATTGTGTACTTTTTTTTATAAGAACCAGAAAATCTGGCTAAGTGATCTTAATTTTTTACTTGCTCAGCCTGGAATTTTACAGTATATATATTTGAGACCTGAAATCTATTAGTATACCTGAAATGTATACAAGTTTCACAAAATCTTAATTGGTTCTGTGAAAAATTCTGCGTTTAAAGATATTTCCCATGTTGTTTTTCAGAGAAAAGGAGAAAATGGGTAAAATTTCAGCCTTGCCATTGTTCTTATTTTGTTTTTATTGTTCAACAATTTTCAGCCTTATTGTTGTGCTTATAAAATTGTTCTTTTAGAGAAAATAAGTGTATGTAATTTAGGGTGGCAGTAACCCTTTTAAAATCCGAAATTTCTTTAACTTATTTCTAGACTAGATATCCATATATTTCCTATTATAACACTCATGTCAAGATGTCATAGCTATAATACTATTATCTTTCACCAAAAATATTCAGCTACAATAATTCCTCTTTAAACTCAAAACGTTGTGAATAATTAATGAAGTCTGCCAAATATAGTTCAAGTGCTACGTGCTTGTAAAATTATACATAAGGAATGACGTAATTATTAAAGAGAAACGTTAATAACAACAAAGATGGCGTGTAACATTGAAATTTATGACGATATTTATAGTACTGCTGCACTGCGCGTGCTCCAACTTCCTATAGCACTTTCGTTTTTCTTTAAAATTTTCAGACATGTTTGGTAAATCATACAGCTATAATAAGGTGTGCCGAAATATCTTTAGTCTGAATATTTCTCTTTCAACAGCGCTTGATGCAGCAGAGGATGCTACCCAATAATCTTTCAAAAAAAAAAAAGCCTATTGTTAGAAAAATATGAATGGACTTAAAAATTCCGCACACCCTTTTAACATGGTTAACCCAAGGTTCATTTAAAAACAGAAGCTGATGAAAAATCATGAGATTTTCAAAAGTTGGACCTCATAAAAGCCAATTTTTTTCTTGTTTATTATACATTTTTAACTGGAATTTTCTGCTGACTCAGCAATTTAGATAATAAGTCAAAATAATTTTCATATGTCTTAAGGACCATATTTTCAAGAAATAGTAAAGAAAATTTTTATACATAACACGCTCAGTAAATAATACAACTGTTTTGAGAGCTAAAAAGGGTTACTGCCACCTTAAGTTAGCTATGATTTAAAGTTAATAATAATCAAGAATTAATTTTAAAATTTTAGAATATTCTATGAAGTTGTTCCCCTATCTTCCTCGGTTTTAAGGTCCACTTCAAAGTTCAGTACTTTTTCAGATTAGTGCTAATGGCGGAAATCTTTATGCCGCAGGGCTTCTTGTTTTTTATTAGCATGACCGGGATTACTGCATATTATAAGCCAAAAAACCAACGGGGGAGAATGCTCATTGTGATAGTTGAAGATAGTTGAAGCACTATGGAGATAATTAAATTTAGAGCATGAAAGGGGAAATTCTGAAAATTTAGGTATTCTAATTGTCTAGCTCTGATACTGTCTCCATAAGGAAACGACTAACTGTTTGAACAAAGGAAAATAATCAAAAAGTAAGACAGCTAGCGAGGCGAAGCTGTCTTCAGAAACAACAACAAGAAGTGGTCAGTGTTGCAAAGAAGTCTGATTTCAGTAAGTTAAAACGTTTAAATAATAAAAAATAACGCAGAAACTTCGATTGATTTATGTGATTTATCATGTTCGGAACTTTGTGGATACATTTATAAAAGCATTACGATGGAAACACGGCTACGGATACTCTCCCTCATTCATTATTTTTTCTGTAATGGCATGAATCCAGCAACCATGTGATCGATTTTGCCGTGCGTTTATTATCGCATGATTCGTGCAATGAAATGCAATGGCGGTTCTGTAGGCGAAGAGAAATTGGGGTGAGTTTGTTATTTCTATGAAACATTTGAACATGTTCTGGTTGTCAGTTTTCAATAAAATTTTCAGGATAATGTTTTCTTATGTACATCTTTCAATTTTTACAATAAAATAGGCACCTCTAAAAAAAGTTGCCTACAGGGTGATTACGCGCCTTTAATGAATCTGTGAGAGCTTATTCATACCTACTACTAACACCCCAAACTTCAACGAGATCTAGTATTAATGGGAACTCTGGTTCAGCTTTAGATTGCCAACAAGTATTTCTAACCAACTTTGAAAACATTATATACGTGTTGATATAGCCGAAGACATCAAAAGATTCCAGGATACACTACAATATGCTAGATGTAAAGTTGATTATGTTGTCGGTGAGAACGTGTACATGCTACCAAGCGATATGAACCTTAGAATAGGTAAAGTAAGCAATTACAATAATGAAATTCTTGTATCTAAATCAGACTTCGGCTTGGGGACTAATCTTAAAGTTAATACGGAAAAGATACCAGATCCAAAACCTATACCAAAAGAAAAGAAGCCAGATCCGACTACACGAAAGAAAAAGAAACCAGATCCGACCACACCAAAGAAAAATAATACTAAACCTACAATCCCATCTGTTAAAACTGATAATACAAAATCAGTAGTATCAACAGGTGAAATAACTCATGAGGAAGAGAAAATAGCTCTAATTTTAGCGAGTGCTTTCAACTTGTTCTTTATCCATTCCTTGGAACCGCCTTTGCCTTCGGGTGTGTCACCTCCTGAGCCTCCTGTAGATGCTGTCGATCCACCACCTGGTAATAATGCTTCAACGAGGACACCAATAGTCATACCAAAAGCTGTAAGAATCGATATTATTGTTATTCCTTGCTCACCTAAGAGATTCCTAATCCTTTCACCCAGTGCACCGGTTTTCTCATCCAAAAAACGTGAAAACGAATTCTTAATATGTGATAGCTGATTGGTAAACCGTTCCTTTAAATTATCGATAGCCTCATTATTGGCCTCTAGCTCGTTTTTTAGATTATTTAGCCATTTTGACTTCCTGTTTTTGTTCCTCGGCATAGTCCGCACTATTTTCCATTTCTCGGAGCTTTCTCTCCTCTATTTTTATGTGATTTTCAATTTTGATACCTTTTGCCACGGCCAATTTTGTAGTGCTTTATCATTTCCTCGAAGATCGCGCAGTGGTAAACTGCTCCCTTTCGTCAGCATCCATAAAAGATGTTTCTTGTTCCATATTCTCCGTGGTATCACTAACTTCATCCGAAACATCATCAACCATTTCTATAGTTTCTTGCCCGGTTGCAAACCTATTTTATTTGTAGTATTATCTATTATTTTATTCAGTTTAGTAGCCTCTCCTGATACTGCATTATTTGTCGATTTAGATGAATTTGGGTTAAAACCAAGCCCCCTTAAAAGACCTCGAAAAATACTATTTTTTGATGAACTTGGTTTATCGATGGATGGTGTTATGGGTAGAGGCAGATTTTGTAATGTTTGTACAATGTAATTTATATTTTATAAAATATAATTTTATGTTGTCTGGTGCTGAATTTTATTCTGCTTTTTTCTGTTAAATAAAACATTATTAAAGTTATACACCTCTTCACAGTTCGTTAAAATTCGCTCATTTTCTGTATTGAAAAAAAGAAGTAAACAGAGTGAATTTAATGCCATGGGCATTATGAATATTTCTCATTTTCTGAAGAAATAATTAGTCTCGCGGCTTGAAAATTTAGTATGTTAATGGCAGTAACCCAACTTAAAACATATATGAAGGAATTGTAACTTTTCTTTTGAAAATATTTCACAAAAAAATTTATTTTTCTGGAGCCTTCTTAATTCATAACAGTTTACTTCCTTTTTTCAATTCTCAATAAGAGCGTTGTAACAAAAGAAAGACAATGGTTTGCTGAAACTGTGAACTCTGTATTAACATGTTATTATATTGTTTCAATTTTAATGAAGCTGTTTATAATTCAGGGTTCCCACTCTTTTTTCAAAACAAAATTTAAGGACTTTTGAGGAGATTTTTGTGATTTTTGAGGAGCTTTTGTTAACAAAATTGAGGAGATTTGAGGAGTAAAACTTGCACTTGTAAAAATGAAGAAACACAGAGACTGGCATCTCAATATTTTCTTACAAAAGATAACTAAGAAACTTTGCTTCAAATACAAACACAACAAAAAAAAGCAATGTTTGCAGGCCACAGCAACCACAAGTTGCGGTGATTCAAAATAAATAATATAAAAACTAGCATATATAAAAAATAACCAAAAGTCAAAATTTTGTGAGGAGATTTGAGAAGAAAACCTAAATTTCAAAAAAAATTGAGGAGAATTGAGGAGACCTTTTGAATTTGAGGAGTTATGAGGAGGCGTATGAACGCTGTAATTAAAATATAATTGAAAATTGGTTGCGAAGCCATGTCAAGCTGGGTCCAGCCTTTATACGACATCGCTAAAATATTAAAGTTATTATCATGTTGTTATTATATTGTTCAATTTTGACACAATTTTTTATTTTTTTAACACACCAAGTTAAAAAAAAAATGAAAAAATCTGTTCAAGCTACATATAATCGAGGTGATCTGAAGTTTGGTACTACAGCGACAATACAATGCACTAGTATCTCGTATTTTGCAATATGTTTTACAGCAATGAAGTGTGTATCTTTATGGAAGTCTTTCGATCTTGACTATGTTTTAGACAGTGGTGACAAACTCTTTAAATTAATTGGATCGTCACAACCTATCACTGTTGACGAACTGCCCAATAGCATCGCAGTTGAATCGCATAAGATAGAATGTGAACTTTAGGTGACACATGCAATTCTTAATTATGATGACCTTTTTCTTAATCATAAAAACCTGGCTAGCACACTGAAATCGGCACAGGTGCTATATTTACTTGCATTGGGTATAGTTTTTCACTCATTTGGAGAAAAAATAGATTTTTCTTGTTTGATCCATTTACATTTATAAGATTTTGATTCTTGTCAGTGAAAATTAAAAGAAATATCTTAAATTCCGTTCTTCTTTAGCACCACACACACCAAAGAAAGAAGTAAATGGTGAGCTATTTATTTTAACTAAAAAATTATCTTGAAACCCAAACTTTGATTTGTTCCATCAGTACCCAATGGTATGGTCTCACATTGAATATTTATATATATTTAGGAACATCATCTTCGCTCAGTGGATTTGTGACGAGGGTGACGCCTCTGAAAACTGGTAGATCAAACTCTAACAAGAAAACCAGTCGGTTTGAGCACACAATCAAATTTTTAAATCAACCAAAATATGGTCATGAAAATCTGTCGATGCAAGAAAAAGAACACGTGCAGAAATATGAAATAGACTTCATAAGATAAACAATTATTAATATACTATAATAAATACAGCATTTTTTCTCATTATAACTCTATGTTATATTTATTATAAATAAATGAGCAGCAAAAACTTCTGTTCATTCCATGCATTCTTGCATTGGGCAATATGGCTAAATTTTAAAAGGTTCATATTGTAAAATAATCAAATAGTTTATAAAACGACAAAAGTTAATTTCTAAATTTATAGTAAAGGTCACACCATTTCAACATCACTGTATAAGAACTACTCAAGCATTATATTAATGGATTGATAGGTATATATATACCATTTGCGTATGGTAGCACAAGAAGAAAATATAAACAACAGATCACCAGATTAGAGAAATCCAGTTAAAAAAAAGTTATCTATAAATAATAAAATCTATAAATAAGGAATTTACACTACATGGTCCTTCTTTTACAAAATCTTTCCCGGTGGGATTGTCACATGGTACAATTTTCGGTTGAGAGAAAACACACACGTTTCACGGTCAAACTCTCACAAAAGAAGCTTTGATTAAACAAAAACTACAAGTATTTAAATTAAAGTAAAGCTAAACTAGCAAGAACTTACCTAAAACTACACAATTTGACAGGTTTGAAGTTAGGAAACAAAGAATCTGTGAAAAATTCAGCCCCTATTTATGAGGAGGTGACTGGGTGAACAGTGTGTTTTCCCTCAAATCATATTGGCTACCGTGAAAAATACGGACCTGTAATTGGATTAAAAGTATCACGTGACATTTCCCGCCCGGTGAATGCCTGAGTAAGCGCAAAAAAGAAGATGTAAACCAAAACTTGTTTATAGCTATATACAATTTAAAAATTTAGGTATCTATACACATGTATGGTTCCATTACTTCAAAATTTAGCTAAATAAATCAGCAGCATTCTCTGCTGTTATTTCAACTTTACATCATACTTCCAAATACATCAAGAGACACTTATTACATGTCGCAACATTCTGCTGAAGGATTACCTAATGTTTTTTTGTAAAAATCCTGTGAACTGCACATCACGCATGGATATCAAAGGGATCCCGAAACAATAGCAATTTGAATAGAATTTTAATGAGCACCAAGATGAGTTCAATCTCCGTCTCTATTTCTACCTCTATGATTAAAACAAGGTTTTGTAAACATTCTTGGTACAGGGAATGTAATACACTTCATTCAACATATAACAGATTTAATTGTGGAAACCGAAAAACACAAACATGACTAGAAGCTATAAAGCAGCTAGCTAGCTAAATAAACTCTTAGGAAAAAATATTGGAGTCTGCGAACAAGTCTGCCAACAAGAATGTCGATGGAGGATCTGGGACTTTATTGTAATGCTGGCCACACACACCTATTTGATATGCTGCAAGGAAACTGCTAACTAAGCAGGTTATGCTAATTAGGCTTCTCTAATGTAAGTCGAAGCAATATTTAGGCCATATATAACATTTTTTTAAGATCCCAGTTCATCCCCTTTGATACGCAAGCTCAAAATCTATCATTTTACCTTCCTAAATATAAGGCTAAGCTCAGTGTAGTAGCTATGTGCACAATTTAGAAAAGGAATGGGAGAGATTGGTTCTTTTTCACTTATTTAGGCGATTTTTTCTAGGTGATTCAAGCCACGTATGCTTTTTAAAAATGGTGGAAAACAAATGATGTAATTCGCCAAAATAAGATTCCATGATTTGGAATTTGTTAGATTAAGATAGATAGATAGATGTGCATATTTTACATGGCTAGCCTCACAAATATCGAGGGATATACCCTGTCTATTATTTCCAGGAGGGGCCATGGCTTAGATGGAGAGTCCTAGAGTATTTAATGCTCATTTTGAGCTACGCAGACCCAATTAGGGCCCGCGCTTTACTAGACAACTCCCGGCAACATCCAACGGCCCACACAGTGTGCCATCTCCACAATTTCCCTCACATGGCTTGGGTTAACCCAGGGCTATAGTAACATTCATTCGCCCATGTTGAATCGCCGTCGTTTAACAAAATATATGTAAACAATATTTATTTGCTAACTAGAGCGCTACGGAAAAATATAAATAGAGCATATTCTCACCTCGCCTTACCTGTCTTGTCTTGTCTTTTCAACTTTCTTCAAGTTTTTTGTCGATTTTCGAACAAAACATGGCCTCGCAGTAAACGATACTTTGCTAGTCAATGCAAATAAAAATGTTTTGGGAAGTTAGTTCATCGAAAAAAAAAGAATATCCCAAGAACTTTACGTATGAACGCATAAGAGCTGGGTCCGCGTAAATGATTCACCAATGTGTTCATTTTTTATTCCGCGACGAAGAAAGGCTAAACCAAACACACATTCCTGCGGATTGTGTGAAAAAGTATTTTAATTTCAAGATTCTAACAGAAAAAGGAAAAAATGTGGTATGCTTTTCACCGTCCAAACATAAGTTACTGACCTGAATGATAAAACTGATGAAAAGTTGGTATGCGAAGTAAATAACTTCAAAAGGAGTCACACTGATGTCATAGTTCTTAAAGAGTACACTTGTGAAGAAAGTCAAATTGAACTTTGATAAGATGACAGAGGAAATAAATGACTCAACAGCAGAAACTAGTAGAAGTGGATCCAGCTATGTACATGATTTTTTGCATACTTCTATTATGTTGTTGATATTGACTATATTTTTTGATGTGTCTTGGTACCTGCATGTATGACTGACAAGTTGTTTGTTGCACATTTGCTTTTTTCATTTTGAATCTTTTTTTGTATGAAGTCTACCAAGTTTTATATAACGTTTTTGCATATTATCTAGCACAACTGATTTCTTTACATTTTTTTTACTTAGTACGTCAATTACCTTTCTTAGAAGTTATTATAAGTTAATCAACATTTTTGCAGTATTTTGTGGATGATTTTTAGAAAGATCTTTTTTTATATAACGTTTTCTGCACATCTAACATAACTAACTAAAGGTATTTTATTTGTGCCTTGAAACAGAAATCCATGAAGTCAGTAACTACCCGATGCAGCTTTACCTTTTTGAAGATGGTTCTTTTGTTCTTTATGCATTTTGAAGTTTAATAGAGGTTTTTGTGATATTTTTGAAACAAACTTGTATAAATTTTTTGTGTTTTATAATTGTGTTTTTACTTCATTTTTCACTAGCACATTTTCTATAGCCTACTCTTAGAACCACCTCTGCGCCATCGCCACGGTCTATAAACATTATCATAGACAGTAGCATGAGCGTAGGTTTAGGTAGTAGTCAAGTTTAGGTAGTAGTCAAGTTTTATAAGGCCTTATATAACATCAATAGCTATATCACATTTGCAAGATTTCCTTAATTCGATAACATCAGAATTAGCTGATACGTTTTACCTTTCCTCCAGGATAGTTTTTGAGCTTTGCTCTTAGGGAGGGCTGATTGTAAATTAGCATAAAATGAAGCTCAAACAAGAAAAAATAAGCATGAGGCTGGGCTTAAATTACACTGTGCTTATAAAAAATCAGCATGTTACCGCTGACTGTGGTGTCAGATCCTTTAATGTTTCACAAAAAGTTGCATTGAGTTGGATACAATATGGGCACGAATTCTCGCCTATTTCATGAACCACTGCGCGTAAATATCTTGACCATCAAAACCTTCATGCACACTACTGCGTTTTTATCATTCCATCCATAATTATTGAGATCTTTATACGCATTCTGGAATATTTATGAAGGTACGCATAGTCATAGATTGCCGTATCGAGTGTATGGAAAAAATCTTTTGCAAAAACGCGATTGTTGTAACGCACAGCTTTTCTTGTTTTATTTTATTTTTTGATGATAGCAACCTGTCTTTACAGTGACATAAAAATTCTTTTTAACATTTTTAACCAGGAACTAGGAAATATAGAAGAGTGGTTTAAAGCTAACAAACTTTCGTTAAATGATAAAAAAACAAAATACACTATTTTTTCTAAACGATATAAAATTGACGATCTACCTCTTAAACTCCCAGATTTAAAAATAAACGGCATTAACATTAAGAGAGAAAGTACAATAAAATTTTTGGGAGTACTCCTAGACGAAACATTGTCCTGATATTATTGTAATAGAGAATAAAGTAGCAAAAAATATCGGGTTAGCTTAACCATACCTAAACCTCCATTGTTTACGCAATTTATATTTTTCCATCATACATAGCTACCTAACGTATTGTAATATCGCATGGGCAAGTACTAATAGCAGTACCTTATTACACGAAAATAAGTAGTCAACTTAATAAAGCGGGATTAATTATGATACATGAAATTAACTGTATTTAAGTGTGTGATAATTAACGCGAATTTAAAAAAGCTAAATTTAAACGGCATTATATAACGCGAATTTTCAGCCATTCTCAAAATTAGATGAATTTAAAGCAAAGAAAGAACAACAGCAATTGGGTATGCATAGGCAATCATTATTTTTCTGATATAACATATCATACAGTAAAGGGGTTTAAACTAATCAAATTTTGGTTTCGTTGGCGAGCCTCCTTCAAAGTGTCTGTGTTGACGATTGCATCATATGCCCCCCCGCGAAGACACTATTATTTTTGTGTTAATTTTAGTGTGTACGAAGGGTGAAGACACGTGCTTTTTCTTTATAAGTCAAGAGTGAAGTCCTTATTTATCATAATCTTCGTTTATACAAGGTTTTTGATATGGTGCCGCGACGCGGGAGTGTATATATTGGATAAAAAGAAAAATTTGAACGTTCAAGTTTATTACCGAAAGTTTAATTTGGAGTGAAAGTTTTTGTTGTTTTGAAGAACATTGAACTTAAGTGAGTGTTGTTGTTTTGAATTGGAAAGTTGAGGTACTCGAATTGTATAAATTGGTGTTGGATTTTATTGTTGGTTTATGAGTGCTGATCTGTTAAAGGGAAGTTATATTTTTTAAAGAGTTTTGAAAAATGTCGACAACAAACTTATCAAGAAAGAGGGGAAGTAGAACCGCATACTACAAACATACAGAACGATTGTTGAAGGAAATAAATGAATGTGTGAAGGTGTTTGACGCAAATAATAACATTGAAGTTGTGAATTTAAAAACTTTGAAGGTAAGGTTTGAACAGAAGTTTGATGCGATACATAAAGTTATTAAATGAGGAGATTTTGACTTTGATCGAGGATGAAGATGACGTTGAGAAGGAAACTTTTGAGAGTTTAGAACAGTTAGATCGTTTTATTGAGTGCTGGGAAAGGATGAAAATATGTTTAAGTGCGGCTGATGATGTTGTTAGTTTATGGTCGGTGAATAGCACGAGGAGTGACGGGAGAAGTAATGTGAAGTTACCAAAGTTGGAATTAGGATGTTTTGATGGGAAGGCAGTAAATTGGCAAAGTTTGGGGATCGATTTGTTAGCAGCTTAAATAGTAAGAGTGATATATCGGACATTGACAAGTTAAACTATTTGATCGGTTGTTTGAAGGGATCAGCTAGGGACTGCGTATCTGGACTGGAGTTAACATCAGCTAATTACAAAGAAGCAATTACCGTTCTTAAGGAACGTTATGCCAACCCACAAATAATCATTAGCTCTTATATGGATACTCTGGTAAAACTTTCTGCTATAGGAAATGAAAGTAACGTTGTACAATTGAGAAAGACCTACGATCAAGTCGAGACGAGTATTCGCAATTTGAAGACCCTGGGAATCGCCCCTTCGAGTTTTGGGTATTTACTCGTACCAATGCTGACGGAAAAGATTCCTCGAGACATGAGGTTGATGATAGCACGAAGATTTGACGACGACATCTGGGACTTGGAGGAATTTATGAGTCATTTTAAGCGAGAACTGCAAGCGAAGAAACGATGCACCTCAGTTGGTTTAAATTTAGACAACAAGGATCGAATTGAAGGTAGTGGTACGCCGAAATTTACAACATCTGTGTTTATGATCGATGGGAAGTCAGCTTGTGTCTACTGTCGCCAACATCATGCGCCGTCGAAGTGTCCGTCAGTTACAGACGCTCGCCGTAGTATTCTGAGAAAATACGCGCGTTGTTTTATTTGTTTAAAAAATGGACATGTCAGTCGAGAATGTAAAAGTGATTACAAATGTAACAAGTGTTCTCAAAAACATCACATACCGCTATGCGAAAAGAAAGAGAGGGATCCGCCGAAAGAATCACACAACAACTTTTCCGACAACACGAACAATGTTTTGCTACAAACAGCTTCCGTGATGGTATCGCCCGTTGAAAATAATGAGAGGAAACCGGCGAACATACCTTTCGATTCTGGCAGTCAACATTCGTACATTTCATCTAAATGTCGTAACGAGCTTAAGGGGCTGTTTATATGAGAGGCGGGACGGGATGATTGCCAGGACGGGACGTTTGCCGGGATGATTTTGTCCCGCCTTTATATGGAAAAAAAGTGGGCGGGATACATGTTCTGTAGAAGGAAATGATAACACGCACATTCACACATCAATTTCAATAAAAAGTATCTTCTGATACTGCTAAAGATTTGAAATCCTATTATGCTCAATGTAACTCACAGTAAAAACATTTCTGTTTGTTGTTAATTTTTGTTAGAAATCTAAAGATCAGAACGTTTTGGGGCATTTAGATTGTTGGGCAATTAACATAATATAACTTTTAATTGTATATTAAAAGGTTTGTCTGTGAACATAAATATGCATCAATGTAAAATTATCTCGTTTGTCCCGGGACGGTGTGTATTTATATGGAAAAAAACGTCCCGCCTGAGCCGGGATCCCGCTTAGCTCAAGCGGGATCCCGCTTAGCCGGGACGGGACGAAATTGTCCCGGGACAAAAATTTTCCATATAAACACAAAGTCATTCTTAGTATAATTATTAATGAGAGCGGGATCCCGGCAAATGTCCCGTCCCGGCAATCGTCTTGTTCCGCCTCTCATATAAACAGCCCCTAATTTGAAACGGATCAGACGAGAGACATTAATCATTCAAACGTTGGGTGGAAAGGGAGAACAAAGAACTGTTGATGTTGAAGGGAACTGGGAACGAAGTTGTTTATGTTGAGGCCATTTGTATTCCTGAACTTTGTTCGCCGTTGAAACATCAAGATGTTGACTTAGTAAAGCAGAATTACAAACATTTGGAGGGGTTAAACTTAGCGAACTCGTGTTATGGTAGTGGAGAAAAATGTTGTTATTGATATTTTGATCGGTTTAGATTTTTAGATTATTTTTACTCATTGTTATCGTGCCGAAGTCGAAACAATAGATAACAACTTCAATAACGATTTAACAAAATCTTGGGACATCGAGTCTTCAGAAGTAAATAATGAACTTGAAGCAACTTTAGAATTTCGGAAGGATTTACTATTTAATGGAGACCGTTATGTATGCAAACTTCCTCGGAAACATTGTTATGAATTCATACCAGATAACTATACAAACGCGCAAGGTCGATTGTCTTCTTTAAGGAACAAGCTAAAATCTCGACCACAACTACGGCAAGAGTATAATGACATCATACAGAAATACATCCAAGATGGTATAGTTAAAGAAGTGAAGGATCCTGGTACCGAAGTGACGTGCATTATCTCCCACATCGAGCCGTGATACGCGAGGATAAAGATACAACTAAAATTCGCATTGTTTTCGATGCTTCGTCGAAAGTAGCTAATGTTCCATCGTTAAACGATACTGGTCCATGTATGTTACCGTCTATTTTCGATATATTATTACGCTTTCGTCTTGGTTCAATTGGGATTGTTTCAGATATACAACAAGCTTTCCTCGACATCGGGATATGCGAACAAGATCGGAACTTGTTGCGTTTTTTATGGTTCAAGGACATTAAAAATATGACGGGCGAACGGATGTTACGTTTTACGCGAGTAGTGTTTGGGTTGACTAGTAGTCCTTTTTGTTGAGTGCTACTTTGGCGGAGCATATACAAGAACATAAAAATATGGGAACTCTTGTAGAATATTTAACACAACTGTTGGAGGACTTGTATGTTGATGACTCAATAACCAGTGTTGATAATGTGAAGACTGGGTGCGAATTATATACGGCTGCAAAGAATTGTTTATTACAAGGAGGTTTTAATTTGCGAAAGTGGGAAACGAACTGTAAGGAGACGAGGGAACGTATTAAAAAAAATGAAAACCATGACAGTGTTCAAAGAGGCGATGAATCGTATGCAAAGGAAGAGTTGGGAACTAGTGTGGTGTATAGGAAGGTGTTAGGTGTTAGTTGGGACATTGAAAACGACCAGTTTGTATTTGATTTACATGAGATCGGAAGGACCGGACTGAATACTGACTATACTAAGAGAAACATATTAAAGCTCAGTGCCACATTTTTTGATCCTTTAGGGTTTATTTGTCCCATCGTGTTACAGGCGAAACTTATGTTCAAGGAATTATGTCAAACAAGGATGAATTGGGGAGGTTGTGAGTGGTGCAATTCGAAGTCAATGGGATGCATTGTTGAAGCAACTGAAAGTGTGTGAGCCGATACGTGTTGATCGATTTTTGTCGTCGACTGAAGTGTTGTCGTTGGAGGTTCATGGGTTTGCCGACAGTTCCAGTGTTGCTTATGCTGCTGTTGTTTACATCAGAATTGTTACAAGGAAGGGAACGTTCGTTTCTCTTGTTTGTGCGAAAAGTAAGGTTGCACCGATGAAGGAGGTTTCAATACCAAGGTTAGAGCTGTTTTCGTGTTTGTTGCTATCGAAGTTAATTGATTCCGTTTTGAAAGGCTGGAAACAACGAGCGAAGATTTCGTGGGTTATATGCTGGTCGGATTCTGAGATTGCGCTGTACTGGATTCGAGGTGTTAGGAAAGAGTGGACACCCTGGATAGAAAACAGATTGCGAAAAATACGCGAGAAAATCGACATTACCAAGTGGAGACACGTACCCAGTGAGAATAAACCAGCAGATCTTGCAACTCGTAAAACACGAACTTTTGTTGAACTGATAAGCGATAAGTGGTGGTTTGGACTGAAGTATTTAAAATGTCATGAAGAGCATTGGCCGGCTCAGCGAGATTCGTTAACTTTACCAACAAACGAAGTGTTTATAGAAGCGATAAGGACATCGTTAAACGAAGCAGAGTTATTACAGTTCGGCGACAAGCACAAAAAAGCAGTGACAACAACTTATACCGCAACTTGCTTCGTAGTTGACGAAGTTGTCGAAGTCAAACGATTTAGTTCATTTACGAGATTGTGTCGTGTTACCGCGTACGTTTTACGATTCATTAAACGTTTGAAGACAGAGGTCGGAAATGTAGATGGTAGAGGTGTAACAAATGACGTTGACTTGACTGTGAGTGAACTGGAAGAAGCGGAACGATTATTGATTTTACATGCACATATGAAGATACAAATCAGATCCTTAGATCAAAATCGAGAATAGCAGAAGCAGACAGGATACCTGAAGAGGCAAGATTTCCTATCTTACTACCTGGAAACCATCACATCACTGATCTTATTATTTTGGAAGCGCACGAAGCTGTAAAGCACATAGGTGTGAATACGACTCTCAACAAAGTACGCACAAAGTATTGGATTCTTCAAGGAAGGTGAAATGTGAAACGTATATTGAAAACATGTGAAAACATTTTACGAACGGTTAATAAAGATTGTTAAGGATGTGTTACGTAAGACTATAAGAAACGCCAGACTTGATTTCGAAGCGTTACAAACTGTACTGATTGACATTGAAGGAGTCATAAATGCAAGACCACTGACGTATTTATCAGACGACACACAGTCTTTAACTCCATACCATTTGCTTCGCAGTAGAAATTTGAATTCGCCAAACGAACGTTTGTTAAATGTCGTCACAGTAGACGCTGAAAACATACGAAATAGAGTTGTTTATTTAAAGGATTTAATACGACGTATTTGGAACAGATTTTTTCAAGAGTATACCGTTGCGTTGCGAGAACTAAGAAGTGCAAAGAATAATATCGAAACCGGTACAAAAACTAGTACCCCTGGAGATTACGAACGACGGCGGAATTACGGAATCGAATGTAGGAGTCGATGAATCGAATGAAGATTGTTACTGACGAATGAAGATTGTTACTGACGATTCGACAAACGATAAATGTATTAAACGACCACGGCGTGCGGCAGCAGTGACTGGAGAAGCTATCAGACGAGCACACTTAAACTAGTTTTGGAAATTTTTGTTTATATATTTTCGACGGCAATTTTATTTTTTAGGAGTTATTGACTTCGTCAACTCGGGGGAGTGTTGACGATTGCGTCATATGCCCCCCGCGAAGACGCTCTTTTTATTTTTGTGTTCATTTTAGTGTGTGTGTTTTTATCGAAGAGTGAAGGCACGTTTTTTCTTTAAATGTCAAGAGTGAAGTCCTTATTTATCATAATCTCCGTTTATACAAGGTTTTTGATAGTCTGTGATACCAGCTGCCTTCCATCCCGCCTTGAAGATGCTTCGCCCCTTTTCTGATTTGAAATGTTCATAGATCTCCTTCATGACTTTTGCATGGCGCGGCTTCAAAGTTGACAACCGAAGGTCAACTTGAATGGTAGTGAACTCTCGATCAGGGTCGCTTTGGAGAGCTTCCATGATAGAAGAAGTGAAATAATCACTAAACGAGCGTTTCTCCAACTTTTTGAAGGATGCATTTGTGGTAAGATCCAAGGGTTGGAGCAAATGAGTCATGTTCTTTGGAGCCATGGCAGACTCAATACCGTAGCTACATAGTGTTTCCATTACCTTTGGAGTTGATTGGGCCTTAAAAGCATCCCACACTACAAAGCTCTTTTGTGATTGTGGTAGAGCCTTTTCTTCTTTCACTTTTTCGATGTAAGAACCAAAACTTCTTCAATCAAAGGGATAGTTTCAGTTTTGTTGCTCCGATGATTCTGATTAAAAGCCAAGCAAAATCGATTCGGAAAAGTAAAGTTGGGAAAGACCTTTGGGTTTTCCCGGTATAAATCAGTTGGAAAGGTAGCATTGAATTATCAAGGGATTGACAAAGTGGCGCAGTGATTGCTCTATTGTCATTTGCACCAGAAAGTGAAATGTGCTTTGTACCTTTAGCAGCCATAGCGGTGTTATCGGTAGTAACAAATTTTGACGGTGTTTGATCAGCGTCAATGATAAGTTCGTCTGGAATACTGTGCTGAAGTACCTTCTCCGTGATTTCATACAGAAATTGCGATCTCACTTCGTCCCAAAGAGACTTTGTAATTACTGGCCTTGATGTAGTGACTGATCGACGTGAAAAATGCATCCGTTGGTAAATGATCGAGTCCATGATCTTAAAATCCATGTACTTGCCAAAACTTTCCGGGTTTGCAAATCACTACAGTTTATCGAAAACATTTTCCCTATATTTTCAAATGTTAATGTTTTACTAAAACTATTAACATTATTAAACTACTTTTAAAGTATACTTTATAATATAAAAACTTCTGTTTACAACCCTTTCGGTTCAAATTTGACTTTAGCCATTGTAAAATAAAATAAAAAGTTCATTTTTTAAAGCTTTACAATAACGTAAGACCTTTATTGTTTCTTTGTATTTTTTTGACTCTTCGTCTCTTTCTGGGACTAATTTTACACCGTGTTTCGTATCTTGCAAAGCGGTAAATTCCAGATGTTTTAATTCTTCCATTTTTTTTTCTGCAATTTTTACTTTGACTTCAACTTCTGCCACACACAATTCATAGTTTTCTGTGAATTCTTTCGTTTTTACAGACTTCATACGTCTGCGCAATCGATCATACTCGTAAGCAAGAGTTATATCACCAAGTATTGATTTTAGCATTCTTGCTGTGTTAGTAATCTCTTTCTCAGTGTGAGGAATATGCATTGGTTTGCGTTTAATTTTAAATAAAGAATCACCCTTATCCACTGTATTATTGGGAGTGAAAGGTGGGAGTATAGTAGGAGAAATAGTTTTATTTGAAATAGGTGTTGATGCAAATTCAAATTTGCGAACTGTAAAACTTTCTTTCAGGAAAGTTTCATCCCTTATATCCCGTTTTATATTTATTGCAAACAAGGTAGAATTATTTTTTATTTTTGTAACTAGGTAGACAAAGTTATAATCAACCCTTAGATATATGTGGTAACTAAGGTGTATTTTAAGATATATACATTACTTTTTCAGGTAATCCTCTTCCTGATTCAATGTCCACGATCGGAAATGATGCAACTTCAATGTGCTGTCTGATGGTAATTTTTTTTCATTTTTTATGAAAATGCCTGTTGGTGTTTCTTCCCACCATTTGTGACTGTCCAAAATAAAGTCAGCGATACGTTGAAGATATGTTTTATGATTTCTTGGATATTCTTTATCCAGTCAAATGGGATCAGTCAGTGTCCCTAAAAAAAGACAATAGGTACATAAGTTTTAATTCAATATTAGCAAAAAAAACCTAATTTGTCCTTAAGAATAACTAAATTTCCTAATTTTATACATCAAATTTGTGCTAATTTTTGTTTTATAATAGGTATGAATTATGTATGTTACATTTTTGCAAAATGTTTTTCAAGGCACTGAATGAAAATGGATTCCTGTCATTGCATTACTAATTGGTTTGTACAATTCCTTCAATTTTTTTCTTTTCTTTCTTCCAGCTCAATACCCTCATTCAATTTTTCTGCTGCTTGCAATCGAATTATCGCATTGGCTATAATGTTATCGCCATGATTGTTAGATGTTAACTTAGTGAAGATGTTCAAAGAATTTAACATGGCTTCCTCCTTCTCAGTATAAGCTGTACGCCCAGAGATCAATCGTAATGGAGTACAGGAATGACGCATTAACGAGTGGTAGTAAATACCAAATAATTTCCGTGATGTCAATGACTTCAAGCTACCCTCATATAGATTTTAGTCAGCATTGAGTGAATATGTGTTGCATTAATCAATCTAAATATGACTGGAGTGCTTCGTTCTTTATCAGGAAGGTATAAAATTTCCTGAATTTCACATAAAGTTGTCAACATTTTCACAGCAAAAGTATCTTTCAAATTTTTTATTGCCCAATTGGTGGCTATCATAAGCTTCTTCTATAGTCACTAGAATGTTTAGCCTCTTTGTTGTTGAATGAACTATCAATAATTTGTATTAGCTCTTGATTTTTGTCAATGTGGTGTGGAAGTTCAGTGTATATGTTTTTATGTAATTGGATATGTCGTGTAATGGTTCATTGTTTAACACTTCATATTTCCCAAAGTTCACCTCCTCCAGTGTATTGTTAATGTTCTCAAACATTATTGCTGGTAATCGTTGTATGCCATGAATACTTTCAAGTAAAAGGGATTGTAGCTCTTTAGTTGTTGTAGAGCATGAGAATTGTATGTTTCTTTGGTGAAGCTCGTGAATTATTTGATCTTTCTTTAGGTTCTGGAATACTTTCACCTTGCCATCATTGAGTGCATCATTGACACGTATTGTCATCTTTACCTGAGCTATTCTATCGCGCAGTGATAGATGATCTAGTTTGTATGAATGGACCATACTGCTTGCACAATCAGCATGAATTCCACAAAAGTGACAGTAGAAATTCCCATCTTTCTGTTGTCCTGCTTCACCCTTAAAAATTCTCATAACATCAGTGATGTTGACTGGTGAAGTTACCTTCAAAATATATTCAAGCCTATCACTACTGTATAGCAGCTGCTGATCATTCAAAGGACACCTAGCTAAGAGGTAAAACTCTGGCTTCTCTACTGTAGCTTGAATGTTGACCTTTTTGTTAGTCTTTTTCATGTATTCCTCATCTGTATAAAACTCTGCTGGGTCATATGAAACTAACATTAGAAGGTGACTATGACTGGCAAGAGATGAACCATTATGCCAACACATCAAGTGCCTCGTTTTTTCTATCTCCTGAACCTTTTTAATAATTTCTTCATGACTTGCTTGTCGTACTCATTTACACTTTTTAGAAGATTAATTAGTTCTTCTATTTCCATTCCGTGCAATTGTTCATCGGTGTGAAGCCTCATATATTGCCTATGCTTTCTTAGCATGTCACGTCTGATATCTGACAGTTCCATTTTTCTGCCCGAGATTTCTACTGTTTCTACAACTTTTTCAAACTTTTGGGGCACAATGAGGTGACCTAAATTGTAATCTCCACTGGCAATTTTTTTTTTTTAATTTTTTAGTTACTTGTTGATTGGTAACATCTACGGGTATCGACAAATCTTTGAAGTTTGCGACGTTCAACCTGAGGAGAATGTTGTACATAAATATTAGCAATGTTGGGACGAGGTTTGGTTAAAAAGAAAACAATTAGTAAGTAGATATACCTTTTTTTCCTTCTAATTCTTGTGAAACTATCATTAATATAATTAGAAGTAACACAGCAGCGGGATCTATTAATGTTGCAAACACATAACGTCAGTAGTTGTTTCATTATCTGCCCAGCATTGGCAAGTGTAATACCTGAGAAATATATATAATCATTCAAGCCTACAACCTCGTCCCCAGGGGCTTTTGCCTTTTTGACATCGAGACAAATACCCCTGGTACAGGCTGGTGAGTTCTGTAATGCGATTGGTTTACATTCAACATAGATAATTCATTCACGCGCGTCATATAATATATGCAACGATTACTATAAAGATGGCGGATTTTGTTACAAAAACATTGAAACAGAAGAGGATTCCTGTCTTTGAGAAATGTTCACAATTATTGACTAAAAAACGGTGAGCCAAACAGTAAATATTTTTATGAAAGATGTTATTTGGGCATCCATTTCCATTGTTGAAAATTTAAATGAAAATAAAGGTTCTTTTTAAAGCTTTGTAAAAACATAGTTGTATAGACTATGGTAAAAAACATGACTTTTGGCAATTTGAGTGGGTGAGAAAAGACTAGCTAGCTAGCTAACTTGCTGACATGTATGTACATAGTATGTATGTTCATTTTTCTACTTAAAAAACCAAGTGCTCTTCCCAAAGTATAGTTTTAGTCAGACCAGCTAAATGCATGTTCCATGTTTAAACAACTGATCTGACTACTTAACAACAAGCGTAAAAAATTTTGTTTGTGTGTTATGTATAGCGAGCTAGCAGACACATCACACTTGTGCAAAATTTATCCACAAAAGTCACAGCTAGCAAGAAAAATGTCACGTTTCGAAGCAAAATTCGGGTCTAAAAACACCACAGAAAGGATTTACAGCTAAATTGAAATTATCCACAAGACATATTTTGCTAAAGATCCTAAAAACGTACTAACCAAAGAAAAAGTTTATGTAACTAGCTATATAACACATTTAAGTAATAAACAAGTATTTAATCTCTAACCTCTTAGGTCAGACATAGATTGCTAAGGCCTTTCTTGATCACAAGTTTCTTAGGCGGCTGTTTTTAGCACCTGTAATTACCAACACAGTTCGGGGAATGTGAACCAGGCCTTGACCTTTCGGATAATGTTCATCAGTAGTGAATTTATCATGCCAAAACACATATTGCTGTTTAAACACAGTATATAATATTGCTTCTGGAAACTTTTTTGATATACTTCAACTGGGAATGTTGCTAGCTGAAGGAAGGGAAGGGATCTTAGTGTAGATATAAGGACTGAAGTTTGCTGAGCAAGACCAATTTTAAACCTAGTCTTATCAACTGGGTTGCTTATAAAAAATTATTTAGCCAACATTTATAAGACCTTGAACACATATTTTATACTTAGCTAGCTAGCTTCGGTTTTATTTCCTTATTTAATATGTAACTAGCTAGATGCCACAATCTAAGACTTACACTTTTTTCCAAAGAGGTACTAAACTTGTAAAATATAAAAGCTTGCCAGGTAAATTGGGTTGTCTCCTTGTATCAGTATGTCCCAACAAAATCAGCTTTATCTAATCACACGTTACCACATTTTGTTGATAAATAATGTTTCTTAAAAAATTTCATCACTATAAAATATAGTTTCAGGGTGAACAAATAATAATTTGGTTTGAAATAAAACTTTCGAAAGCGTTGAAAAACATAATCGTCTTCACCATGTGCATGTGAAGAACAAGGACTCGATCAAGTTGCTTTAACTAGCTGCAGAAATTGAAACAGCGAAACAAACTCATTAATTATTTATAGTAACCAATATACTGGTTATAAAAAGCAGCCTGTACCAGGGTCTTATTTAGCCGTCAAGTAAGCGCTAGCGGCTTTGACATAGGCAACAAACCCTGGGGACGAGGATGTTAAGCCTAAGTACACGATTTTTTTTTTAAAACACTAAAATGTTCTTAACATCATACCATGTTTGCTTTTCAAATTGTACCGTCTTGCCAAATCAGTGAAATTTATTTTAAATTCATCTAGATATTGTTAATTTCAGTTATACAATCTTGTTGCTCCCATGTGTACTGCTGGAGATCACCAGTATGTGAATGCGGTCTTTTCATACCCTAGAAATATGTTCAAAACAGATGACAAGCTGTGATCATTTAAGGTGGTTCTATACTAAAAACACAAAAATCTTCATTTTACAGTCAAATGACTTGATTTTCTGAAATAACATAAAAAAAATTGAAATTCTGGATTTGGTCCCATTTTGGGGGGTATCGGGGCCAAAAATCGGAGTGAATCGCTGCGTTAAATAACTTCAGAATGAAAAGGAATTGGAAAGTCAAACTTTCACAGTATGTTTCTCTTGTAAAGAGACACTTACTGAACCAAAATCAAGTAAGTTGAGATAACGGTTCCAAAGTTATTCAAATTTATTTTTTTTACCCAAAATCGGACCGAAATTTGAAAAATTCAGGTACTTTATCTCTGGAAGGGTGCATCATTACAATATTTTTTTTGGTTCAGTAAATGTGTCCCATATAGACCAACAAACTCTCAAAATTTCAAGAAAATTGACCAACTCTTTAAAAAGTTATATGTCGCAGCGCATCGAAAAAGTGAATTCCGAGAAAAATGGTGTTAAAAATATTTTTTCTAAACCGAGTGCTAAAAAATCCTCAGAAAAACCAGTAATCTTTCATTGCAGAAAAAATTCTATTTAAGGATCATACTGCATTAGTTTAAAACATAAAAACAGGATTTCCTTTATATTATATATATAGAACATTTGGATCTCAAAACCTTCTCTGTATAAACAAGAGAGAAAGGTCATCATCATCATCATCATTCTCGGCTTAACGTCCGTTTTCCATGCTAGCATGGGTTGGACAGGGTATATTAATGACCCTCTTCCAATCTGATCTAGACTGTGTTAGATCTAAACTCAACTTCCTCTGTATCAAGTCTGTCCTTATAACCTCCTGCCAAGTCTTTCTCGGTCTGCCTCTGGGCTTTGCCCCAGGAACTATCAAGTCTCTACACTTTCTTACCCAATTATCCTCCTCCATTCTTTCCAAGTGCCCCAGCCAATTCAATCTTTTTATCTGGATAACATCTTTAATTCTACGGAGACTTAGCCTGCTTCTTAGCTCATCTGAACTCTTTCTGTCTCTCAGACTGGCGTTACACATCCACCTAACCATTCTCATATCATTCCTTTCTAAACGGTCAAGATCTTCCTGCTTCACTGCCCATGTCTCACTACCGTACAACATAACACTTCTTACACAGGCCTCATACAACCTACCTTTTACCTCAATTGACAGGACTCTGCTAGTCAACAAAGGAAGTAACTCTCTGAACTTTTTCCAAGCAGAACCTATCCTGCAAGTAACACTTCTTCCAACACCCCCTTCACTGCCCAACATATCACCTAAGTAACAGAAGTTCTCAACTATCTCTAACGAGCCACTGTTGTACATCATTAAAGCTGGAAATACTTCATTCTCTATAATCTCACCTTTGCAACGCTTGCATACAAACTGAATGTCAGCTCTTAACCTTCCACTAATACTACTGCACTTCTTATGTACCCAATGCTTGCAAGTCTGACAAAAAATTGAGTTACTACCAACCCCTTTCCTGCAAACTCCACAAGGCCACTTTCCAACTACAAGGTCACACTTGGCTGCAATGCTACTAATCATGACTTTAGACTTTGCTGTGTTTACCTTTAGCCCTTTCTCTTCTAGTCCTTTCTTCCACTTCTCAAACTTTTCAACTAATTCTTCCATCGACTCTGCTATGAGAACCAAATCATCTGCATACAATAACTCCCATGGGCAACCTGTTCTGAACTCCATCGACAGCGCTTCTAAGACTAGAACAAACAACAAAGGACTAAGTACAGAACCCTGATGTACACCAACATTTACACTAAATTCATCACTAAGTGAATCGTTAATCCTGACACGACTTCTAGCATTGCTGTACATAGACTGTACCATCGTAACTAGCCACTCATCCACACCTAATTTTCTCATAGCCCACCAAATAACTTTACGTGGCACTCTATCAAAAGCTTTCTCTAAATCTACAAAGGCAAAATAGAGATTCTTTCTCTTTCCTAAATACTTTTCCTGAAGCTGTCTGAGTAAAAATATTGCATCTGTAGTGCCACGCCCTGGAACAAAACCAAATTGCATCTTATCTATATCAATCCTTTCCCTAAGTAACTTATCAATCACTCTTTCAATAACTTTCATTACTTGATCAACCAACTTCAAACCTCTATAGTTACCCCTTTCTAATGCATCACCCTTGCCCTTGAAACAATTCACTATTACACTCGACTGCCACTCACTCGGAATAACACCATCCTTTATAATCTGGTTAGCAAGACTTGTAATAAGCTCAACTCCAATATATCCAGATGCTTTTACCATCTCTGCAACAATACCTGATACTCCTGCAGCCTTGCCAATCTTCAATTTCCTAATAGCCTCCACTACCCATTCTGTCTTGATCTGCATAGCTGGCCCTTCTACAACATCATCAGCAGACAAATTATCCTCATCCCAATCAAACTCAGTGTTAAGCAACCTCTGATAATAATTCTTCCAAGCTACCCTTTTCTCCTCCTCTGTGCTAGCCAAAACACCTTCGTCATTACGTATACACTTCTCACCTACAACATCTTGATTAGTCTTCTTCATTTGCTTTGCTATCTTGAATACCTCATTGCGCTGGTCTTCCCTTCTTAACACATCTGCAAATCTGTTTCTCTCTGCTTCTGATTTTGCCTTATACACTGCTGTACGAGCACGACGCTTAGCTTCTAAGTAAATATTTTTACTACCACCTGACTTCCACTCTTTCCAAAGTTTCCTCTTTTCCTTTATACACTGGTCAACCTCATTATTCCACCACCAGGTCTGTCTATGTCTAGCTGGTCCTTTCGTCCACCCACAGGTATCATCAGAAGCTTCTAGAAGACAATTCTTCAAAGTAGTCCAAGTACTTTCAACATTGTCACTATCACATTGACCATTGTGGGCTAACTGCTGAACTTTTGCACTAAATTGTCTTGCTACAATCTCTTCCTTCAGCTTCCAGACTTTTCGACGGGGCCTGTACTTTTCCTTGGCTTCTTTAACACTCTTCAAGATAATATCACAAACCAGCAACCTATGCTGGGAAACACACTCTTCCCCCGATATAACTTTCACGTCCTTCACCACTTTCTTGTCTGACTTTCTAACCAGGAAGTAATCTATCTGTGTCTTACAACCACCTGACTCATATGTTATCAGCCTACTCGGTCTCTTACTGAATGATGTGTTGCAAACCACCATGTCCGTTGCCATTCCAAACTCAAGCAATCTCTCCCCTTCCTTATTTCTGCTCCCAAATCCATAGCCTCCATGCACACCTCTATAACCTTCAGATGACTTCCCAACATGACCATTAAAGTCGCCGCCCACCATGACAAGTTCAGTGTCTCCAAACTTTGATGTGACTGCTATTAACTCATCATAAAACTTATCTTTATCTTCCTCACTGAGTCCACACTGTGGAGCATAAACTGACAGAAAAGTGACAATCCTATTACCTATCAAAAACTTTATCACTATAATACGACTATTAACACGCATAACATCTATTACTTTTTAGGTCTACACGACAAAAAGCTAAATTAGAAAATCAGGCAAGAAATATATGTATATATGTATAGTGTGGAAAATGAAAAAAACAACTTCTTTTGGAACTCAAAGTTTCATGCGTTCTTTGAAGACAATCTTCAGCCAACTGACTAAAAAATTACAAAGTTAACGTTTAATATTCAATATCATGTTCTCACGTATATGCAATGACTTTATTTGACGTCAGTCATTAGTGTCAAAATTGGCCAACAAGAATTTGTTTTGGTGTCTGCATTTCGATATAAGTTCATTTTTCTGGTTCAAAAGGTTGTTTCCTTTAAAGGTTAAAATTTCATACTTTTCGTTAAGGCAGAGGTTACAGTTTTTCGAATTGGGTTTATACGGGGAACATTTTTTGATAATTTTCCATCGAATTTTCGGTGTTTCCTTGTTCTTCTTCAATCGCCATACTTCTTTTGATAAAGCTGTATCATTCATGTATCGTTCTGTGTTGAATGACTTCTTATGGTTTGCATAACGTTTTTTAAATGCCACTTCGCTAATGCCAATATAATTTGCCTCATACAGTGGATTTTCTTCAGACATCAGATTAGCTTGGTAAACAATGCATGGTGTTAGGCATTGGTGGTTTAGGGGACATTGTTCTTTTTTGATGCAGTTGCAGTTTTGTTCTTTTTGGGAAGGTTTGGTGTTAATAATGTTTTTATTATGGGCATCTATGTGTTGTTTCATGTTAGGCACGCAACTGTAACTTACTTTAACGTTGTTTCTGTTAAATATTTTGTGATACTTGTGTTTTCGAGTAAAATGTTTGTCGATTAGCGATAAAAATTGCTTTGCGATTCTTGTTTTAACATTTACGCTGTATATATATAAGACTAATAAACATGTCATTAGAACCTTCAAGAAATAAAAGAGTATCATAACACAGTTAGAACAGTCCTGCTCCATAAACAACACCCTCTTTTTCTTCGGCAGCATCAGTAAAACCTTTTCGTTTAGCTTGAAGTTGTTTACGTCTGTGTTTGACTGTATCAGATATCTTGTAATTCATTACATTTATGCGGTCTTTGTCTTTTTGCTTGCAAAAGTCCTCTGTAAAAACACCAGGGCAAATATATGTTTGTCTAAACACTTCTAGTATGCCAGGAACACCACCATTAAACGAAATAACTGCAGGTATATCAGAAACAGCTGTGGGTGTTGAATGTGTATCACTAGTCATGGCAGATTCAGCTGCCTTAGCAGTATATTCGTTTCCCTTAAAGTTTCTTTTTTTTGAAAATACTTGTACCACGAGACCTTCTTCTCATAGCTGCTGCATGTTTTGGTTTGACCATTATTGATTATGCAATAAGATGCTTATAACGTTTACTAGAATATATTAGTGCACTAGCCAAACTTTCAAACTGGAAAAATCAAAAAAGTTTGCAGCCTGTAGCTAGCAAAAACAGCTTCTTCTTCTTCTTCCACTTCAACTACAATTTGGTGATTTTTTTACATGAAACAACGGCTTTCTGTTTAGGGAAACCCAGGGTAAACATATACAGAGAACCATGGGTTTAACAAACCTTTAATATGGAAATTTGGGGCAAGGAAAACATAAAAGTACTGTTGCTAACGCGGTTGCTAGGGAGAAATTTCAATTCAGAACTAATGGTACTGCTTTTAAATCCTAGAATAGGCAGATTTCCTGACTTTTTTATGAAAAATGAACTAGACTACCGTTTTCTACATAGTTCAAAGTACCTAAAAGGTATATTTTTGAAAATACGAATATTTTGATATTAAATAGTATAGAACCACCTTAATAACATGGATTTTAGTATAAGTGTAAGTGACCATTCGGTGATTGAATTGCAGCTGTTGCACTTACAGCTCTGATTTTTTCTAACTCGTTGCATTCTGCTGACTCTCAAAACCAGCTCACAGTCGCAATTTGTTTCGGTTACGTAAAGAAACGGTTACACCAAATGTTCTAAAAATGAATAATTTGATTGATTTAATTTTCTATCTTTTTTTAGGAGAGATTAAAAGACGAAAACACGCTTTAATGCTTAATCTCGAATAATCATCGCAAATGTAAAATAATAAATAATCTTCTTGCAACAGACAGCGGTGGTGACAAAGATATTGACATTTTTTGTATATGAAAATTTTGTTTGTTCATTTTAGCACCTCTGCCTCCATACATACCTTTCTACTACTGTTTCGCTCCACTGATTTTCAATATCACGTTTAACAGCATTGACCAGCTCTTTCTTCTCTTTCTTCTCATTTTTTATCACCATTTTTTATCACCATTTTTTATCACCATTGTCTTAACCCCTATTCGGTCCGGGGTTTTTTTCGAACATATTATCACCGGGGGGGGGGGCGGATTCCGCCCCCCATCAATAACTTTTCATAGGCTTGTTCAAATTGAATCAAACTTGGCACACTTATAGTACGTCACAAAAGGAACAAATTGGCGTCAATAAATTTTTGCTTGCGAGAGCACATTTTCTGTGACGTCATCAAAAGCTTGAAATTTGTTCAAAATGCCACCATCTGCTTAAAATCCAATTACTTTAGTTCTAGACCGAATTTTTACATTCTGTTTGGAGTTTCTAAAAACTACATAAAAGTTATTTAACATATTTTCCGGTTTTTACATAGATCGCATAAAAAGTTGCCAAAAATTGCCCGAAAATCCGGTTTTTTCCGATTTTCGGGTAAAATCCGAAAAAATCGGGAAATCGGATTAATCACGTGTCCAAAACATGGAAAATGATTCTTCTTGATGAAACAAAGTTGTGTTGTAAGTTTCAAGTTCTAAGGATAATCCTAACAGGAGTTATTATATTTTCCTTATTATATGGGTTTCATAGAGATTTTTAAGGGTAGTTTCGAGTAATAGCCAAAATCAAAGCCTCTGAAAGGCATGGGACCTAAAAATTTGGCATGCTGGTGTCTAATAGATAAATATTGAAACTCAGTAAGTATCATAACCATGCATCATAGTGTTAAGGAGTTATTAAAAAAAACGTCAGGGGGGGCGGAATCTGCCCCCCCCCCCCCCCCCCGGACCGAATAGGGTTAAAGTGTGACGTGAAGGAAAGATTATAATTTGCTTTGAATTCATCATCTAATTTTCGAAGAGTTGCCTTGGTCGTCTCCTAAAATATTTTTAAGATTAATTGATACAACTTAGACATTTCATAGAACAATTTTATTAGAATGAAAGATGTTTCGTGATTTTTTACATGCGTATCCAAAATGAACACCAAAACGTATATTTTAACTTTTGGACTTCCGGTCGTAACTTGTAACTCTGATTCCCGGCTTTTAAGAACGCAACTTCTCTTTTTTCTCATTTTGATTATGCCGGACGAAAATAGACATAAAGCTGGGGACGAGTTTGTTATTGACGATCAGTGGAATACAGCAGGTCATTTGGTATTTTTAATTAACGTACCTCAAATTTCTTTCTTTGTACAATCCTGCTATGTCAGCTCTTTTTTTCAAGCTAAGTTTGCGTACGGGAAACAAACCCAAGTTGCCCTTCCACAATTTCCAAACTGGTGCATTATCTTCTTGTCTGTCGACAATCCCTTCCAATTTTCATTCCCGAAACATTCAACGAGTTTATTTTTCGATTGGTGGTCTGTCTGTGCTAATCCACGGATGTTGTCAATAATTTTAGGGAAGCACCTTAGAAAAAAAAACGATATTCAGCAGCCTGGAAAAATAGTGATCCTCACTTTTGATTTATGAAAAGATTGATATAAATTTATTTTAATATATGATATTTACCTTCTAAATGTATCATAATTAATACTTCTTAGTAAATCAGAATAAATTTCAAGTAACTTATCAAATTGATGTTTCAACACCCGTACTGTAAAAACCTTTTTTTTTTCACCATTGCACTTCTTGAGACCATGCGTCTCCGTCAAAATTTGATATACTCCAATTTTTATAAAACCACAAATTTATGGATCGAGAATAGATGATGCCATATTGTACTATTATAAAATAAAACACTGCAAATGCTGAACTGGAACCGAGTTTGGTGCTGTTCGCAGATACGAATGAATGATTTCTCTTCAAAAGTTATTGTCCAGCGCCTTCGATTCGATTTTGGCGGTAAAATTGGAGAATGGGCGCAATTGGCCGTAAGAAAATTAAAGGACTGCGCAATTATCTTTTCCACACCTAATTGGTTGGATGCTACTTTGTATCATAGTCATAAGAAAGAGAGATAGTCTGGGCACCGCGGCCATATCCGGGTCGTGTTATGCAATATTAGCGTCCGAGCCTGATTTGGGCAATGACTTCATTTAGCACCGGAGAAAATATGTATTTGTTATGTAACGATAGAGAGTATTATAAGGGTAATATGCAATATTATGCGATATTACGTTGGTTATGTCCTATCTACACGGAAAATATGTATTTGTTATTTAACGATAGAGTAGATGTCGGTTAATGAGGGTTCATCTGTCGGGTCCATTTGGTTGGAGTAATTCAATGAACGTGTGTCGGACTTTTTATGTCGATATGGTATGAAGCGGTATTAATTTATGCTGTATGTCGTGTGTCGGGACCACTTAGGCCGGTGCTAAATGGAGTCGTTGCCCTGATTTGAGGGGGGTGGTCGGAAATAGAAGGCACGGAAATTTTTAAAATGGCTGTGGCGCAGGGTGATTTTCTCTTCGAAGATGACATTGATGCTCTTTTAGTAGCAATTGATGCTGTTATGTTAGAGAATATTGAAGTGGGGTTTGATCTTATTAATGATAATGATGCAACTGAAGTTTAAAATACTGGTTTTAGTTGTGATTGGTGTAATAAAGTCTGTATTTTCAAAAGAGCGGAGGACTGACCCAGGACACACACGAGCCAAACACAACGAAGCTGCAGTTGCTGAAACAGAAGAGTAGTAAGACGGCAGAGGAGTTATTGCATCCACTGTATTTCAAAACGTTCCTTGAAAAAAACATGAAGTTTGGAACAAGGTCATTGAAGAAAAACAAACATAAAAACAGCTATTTTTATAGCTAACGTATACCGTCCTAATTACGTGATTATCTAAACAAACAGCTCTAACGACGATCTGGCAACTCCGCTCGCCACATAACTTCATGGTTTTGATTTCGATGCTAATGAAAGGCAATAGCGTATTATCATGGGATGATAACGAACACCATTTTTAGAAGCTGCTATGTATTTTTGTTGTTCGTCCCAGAAAAATTTCATAAATGGTGATAAGTTGGATTGGTCAGCATTGGACATTATTGATACTGAATCAGAATTTAGTTCAGAATTTACTGAAATTGATGCTGCTTCAAGTTCCTTTCGTAACTGTCTTACTTGTGACTTCAATTCCTTATTTTCTGAATTCAATGCCTTATTTTCCCCACGAATATCTTGCATAGCCAACAAAACACGTTTAGGTGAAGTGAATGAAATTGGTGCATATAGACTTGCTGGAGTGTTTAAAGTTGACTGCGACCTGTTTAGTGCTTTTCATGCCTTTTGTTGTTGTGTTGAACACGATTGGCAGATACCATCTCCTTTATTCAATATCAGACATTCTTGGGAGCGATATAAATTTGTCTGTTGTAGTGGTCCTTTATCTGAGAAAAACTCAAACTTTTTTGAGATCGTATGTCTAGTGACATGAATAGAAGAACATCTGGAGGAGTCAGTGATTCCCGGACAAAACTTATATGATTCTAATATTTTTATGAGGTTTGATAATGTTATATTTTTTATTGATCGTTTATACGTTATATATATATCATCAGGTATACCCCATGCATAGACTCTGATACTGTATGCTCTGATATCTACGTGTATTTCAAATTGTAGTGTTGAGAGATTATAATCATTTTTGGTAATTTGTATGTGGTCATCCCAGGACTCAATTTTCCAACATTCAGGGAGCTTAAGTGATTTGACTCTCTCGATGAAATTTGGAAAACTACTGTAAAAATCATGTGATGTTGGTTTTGTTGTTGAAATATGATTTGCAACACCTTTTTTGGAAGCAACGTTTGCAGCAGAAAGTCTTGGTTTTTGAGTGTACTGAAAGGGAAGGGGAATATATACAATATTTAAATTGTAAGATTAGTGTGATATATGTACATATTAACTATGTTTTACCTGGTTGCAGGCAAAGTTTTTTGTGGTAAATTGAGGTGTGGTATCGAACCAGGTACCATTCTTTTCCTCTTTTCATCTATAGAAAAAGAAGAAGAAAACTTATCATTTTTATGCTATTCCTTCGTCATCTAGAATTGGTTCCTAGTAAGCTTAACTTACTTTGAACAATTTGTTCCTCAGAAAAATGTTTTTCACAAATATTAAGGGTGCAATTTTCAATTTGTGTCTTCAAAAGATTGTCCACCACTGTATCTTTTGCTTGTGATAACAGCTACAAGTTTTTCCCTCCAAGAGAAGCTATATTTGTCATTTCCTTTGGGTAATCCAAATATCGTACAATTTTTACGTCTGGAACTCGAGCAGCCATATATAAAACAATTTGCCCCAGGCATAACATTGCATTCAATCTCAACGTTTAAAGTATAGCACAGTAATGATGTAATGTCTACAAACGAATGTTGAATTTTGCCGCGAAAAAGTTTTATTTCGTGAAGTCTAAAATAGACTGGGTACGAGAAAATCCCGGAACACGACCTCGATACGGAGAGCGATGCGCGCTTGCTGCAGTGCCCAGACTATCTCTCTTTCTTATGACTATGTTTGTATCGTCCTTTTTTTCATTATTGACGTGGAACCATAGCAACACAAGAACAATTGTCAAGATCAGGCTAAGGACTTCCAACAAATCAAGTATATATGTACTTGAGACATAGTCCACGGGATGATAGGACCGATATTTTAAGATTTTACTCTCACCTCCGGAGATTAATATCTAAACGGTTTGAAAAAATAGATCAGATTAAAACTAAAAAAAAAAAAGTAAATGTATGGAATTTATTGCTCATAGAAGTGACAGGGCTTGCACCTGTCCTGCATGATAAATCAGCAGCTGTCAAAACACACACTTCTTTCAGTAAATGAACAAGTGGAGTCATCTTCGGTATTCGTACGTATTTACAATTCCTAATATACTCAATATTATATACTCAATAATATACTCAATATTATATAATTACAACAACAACTCAGGTTACAACAACAACAATTTTCTTACGGACTTTCCGTCTATACTTCTTAATAGTAGGGGCTGTTTTTTAATTAGTAACATTTTTGCAAAATATTTTTTGTAGTTCTTTTTGGGTTTAACATTCATATCTAGCTGCTATAACCACTTGAGAACTAGTATCAAAATTTTTTTTTACGATTTTATGTGTTAAACATTTTTTACAACCCTTTCCTTAGTGCTAAGTACCCATTTTAATCTGTCGGATATATTATATTGAAAATGGTGAAACTGAAGTCAAATTTTTCTTCCTGTCAAACGAAGAAGAACCATGCTACACCAAAACCTATTCAACGAAAATTGGATGTGGACATATCGATCGCGATTTTGATTCCCTCGCACAATTTAGAAGCACTTTGCTTATTGCTTGGGCAGACATATGGAAGTAGACGAGACGGAGGATTGGTTGCGGTGCCCTATGTGCATGCAATGGTTCCATGAAGACTGTTTTGAACAGTAATCGGTGCATTAGAATAATCTGTCGGACGGATTTAATTTTCTAAATTCTGTGATTATTTTATAAATATATGTGTTTTAAAAAATTTTTAGTTTTATTTTATGTTCCTACAAAGTTCATTGTGAAATAGTTACAAAATTTTATGTATTTTGGTTAATAATTCACTATCTTCGAATGCCAAGAAATCTGTCGGACGGACGCTAAGTTTAAAATATCGATTTGAAGTTTCGGTATCATAACAGGGAAAGTTTAATTTTGAAAACCTGAAGCAGCTTCGTATCCAATCTGTAAAAAGGTCACATATAAAACGTTTTGAAAAAGTTGATATTTTCTTATCAAAAACGTCCGTCCGACAGATCCGTCCGACAGATATATCCACTGGTAGACTTTTACCAATAATTTTTTGTTAGTAAATACATTTTTACTTTTTATTTTTTCAATGATTTCCATTATAGTTCCTGCATGAAATAAATGTGTTTTCCTTTAGCAAATCTCCTTTTTTTCGATAATATAGAACTATAAATCTGAAATCTTCGGAATGAAAATTTTATCGAATCCGTCCGACAGATTAGGTTTTTTGCAGATTTCTCCTTAACGAAAATGCCAACCAAGCTTATCTTAATGTTTCTTAAGTAATTTAAATGTGTACTTATCAAAATGCAAAACAGAAAAATGTAGTAAATCATCAGTCGTTTTCTGTAGGCTCTTAAACTATCGAAAATCCGTCCAACAGATTAACTAATTAAAAAACAGCCCCAGTACAACAATTATTCTTAGCTCGTGTAAGCATTTTTAAGACTTATTACCTTGCCGAGATTACACATTTGAGTCTTATACCGATTCCAGGATAAAAACTTCCGGTTATCCCGAGCCAAAGGGGATTGACTTCGTCTATTTTCCCGGAAGAAACCGTATGATAGGTATAAGATTCTATGTCACTCAGCCAGTCTTAATATCACTTTTTGAGTAATTTCCTCAACTTACAGGGGCGGGTCATCTAACCCGTACGAATAGAATTGACTTGTGAGTAAAAATGGGTGGGTAGTTCTATTCAAGCATGCGCTATCAGGCGCATGCGTATCTTGCCTCGATTACTACGAAAATAAGTTACAATAAAACCTAAAATGATAATCAATGAGTTATATTTTTATAATGATGGGTAAGGAGGGCTAGGTAAAAAAGAAGTGGATATGAGGACAGAAATAAATAAATAAATCTTCCCATTGAGTTTTTTGTTGCTTATTTAAAGCCGGTTTCCGGTGTTGATATTTGTTGCACTATTTAGGCATAATATGGACAAAATTTTCCCGGTTTTCTCATTTTTGGGTTATTTTCATGGCTGTGGTCAGGAAAAGTCGAGAAGAAAAGAAAAAAATATTTCATCGATCGGACTTGAACCCGTGCGTTCTACGGAACCACTGTTTCCGTTTTGGGCAATTGGGGGCTTACGCTATTGTACAAAGGTTTTTGGACAGGATTTGGGTACTCACTCCTAGGCGAATCCGGATTATCGAAGCGAACAGTTATTTATGTTATGAAAATTAGTGCTAGTCATAGAACACTGATTTGCGCATTCTCCCAAATTGCAGCGCTTTTCTGCTTAAGGTGGTTCCCCTAGAAAAAATTTCTAAATTTCAAGAATTGTCATTTAGCTGTTTTCTGACAGCAAATTCATCTTAGAATACCGTGGCAAGTAGTGCTTATGACAAATTTAGGTTTTTATTGCGCATTGTGCCACTTTTTCCAACCAACCGCAAATATAAGTGCATAGCAACGCCCATAGCAACCATTTTCGCATTTTTAGACAGCTTTCTTGCCCCTCCGTCGATGTTTAATTCCTTGCAATAGCTAGATGATACTTTAGGGCCTCCTAAGACAATATATGACAGTTCTGAATATTAAATGTGGTGTTCCACAAGCATTCAGAAAGCTGTCTTAACGACGCACCCTCCGAAGTGAACTCGTCAGAGTTTACTCGTCATCAATTAGACTTAAGTCTTAGGTATTTGGTGCTTTTCAGGTCGAAATAGTGCTGGCGTACACCTTTTGTCGATCCACAAGTCAAGAATGTCCATAAAATAATCTTTAAACAAGTTTTTTGCCGTTTAAGTTCGGAATCCACGCGAAACAAGAATTCTCAAGATCGAAGCACCCACGCTTTACAATTTCTTGTGTGGATGCAGGCATTAGTACAACCTAGTGTTTAAACGAAACCGATTTTCAAATCGAAGTTTTGTCTTTCAGTTATCGAGATATTGTCGAGATATTGCCTGTTTCGCCCTGTTTTAGCTTTTCTGTCGTCCGAAAAATACCGCATCAGTTCTCTGGAAGACGAGTCAGTCTTGCGAAAATGCTCTTCGCTCAATCCATACACGTGACCCTTGAGGAACAAAAGCGGCCAAAAAGGCGCTTGAAATAACGCATGTTATTCAGTTATTTGGTTAGGCGTCGAGCAGCAAAATGTCATATTTTGCCTATACTTCTCCTAGCAACGGGTAACCATGGCAACCAATCAATGAAATTTTTGACTTAATTGTGTCGTACCGTCACATACTATGATATCCTCATCAAGTATCTTCAGAAAAGACAATCCTCTGCGATATAGTTTTTTTCTAGGGGAACCGCCTTAAAAACAACCTTTTTCTCAAAGCTTAGGCAAAATTAATTCTTGAAATCTTATGGGAAAATGTAGTCATCCGCTAAAATAAAGGATTTTTTTTATAATAATAAATTTGACGATAAAATATTTTGCCAAATAAAGTTTCAGCAAAAAAACTTTGGCGAAAAAAAAATTTGGACATAATTTTTAAAATCTCAATCAATAATTTTGGAAATTGAAAAAAGCAGAAAAGCAACAAAAATATGCGAAGAAAGTATACAAAACAACGAAAAAATAAACAAATAAAACAGAAGCAAACAAGCTTGTACACAAACATCGATGATGAATGTGATGATGTTATTTGGCTAAACTAAAAGAAAGAACTAGAATGAAAAGTTGTATTAAATTTTATTTATAACTTCAGAAATAAACACAGTCCGGTTTAGAATAATTATCTTTTTTATTATTTTTATTAATTTTCATAGATAAAATATATATATATATATATATATATATACCCTAAAATAATAACAAAATTATTCCAAAAATTTCAACGTGACAAACTATCGGTCGATTCTGAATTTCAGCGAATAAATTTTCGGTCAACAACCAAAAGTTTGATGTGCCAAAACTTTTGGGGGTTAATGTATATATATTTGATTTTGTTATAATAACAATCTTGAAAAAAACACTTTTGACTATAAAATCATAAAACAGCAATAAATGCAGAATTTCCCATATTTTTCTGTTAACTTCCATTCACAAAAATACTTTCCTAGTTCATAAAAAACTTTCTAAATGTAAAAATGTTATGATCAAGAAAAATGTAGTTCCAGGCGTTATACATTAAATGTAAAAATGTTATGATCAAGAAAAATGTAGTTCCAGGCGTTATACATTAATCCTGAAAAGTTTAGGATTGACCGAAAGTTTGTCACGTAAAATTTTTTAGAATGATTGTTTCTCATTTTTGTTTTTATGGCATAAGCAAAACAGGACAAACATTATGCTACTAAACTAGAACATGTTTATTCCAGAAGTTAAATAAAAGTCCGTAAAACTGTTCGTTCTCATTCTGTTTTTGTTTTGTTTTTTGGGTTTTTCTGTATGTTTTTGGGTGTTTGTTGTTTTTGTCCCTCTTTCTTTTATATATTTGACTGAAATTCTTGACCAAAATTTAAAAAATCTGTCTGCCGAAGTACCCCCTCTCCCCCAAAACCAAACAAATTAACAAATATGGTTTGGGTGTAAACTTTAGGAGACTATTCGGCAAATCAGTTCAGCTTTGTTGCCGTAGTGATGATTGACATTTAGCTTAATTGACAAATAACATTTGTGTTATATACATCTGCTATTTTCAAAATTTTGCTGGGTGAAACAAACCTAGTTCGTAGGGGGAAGAATGCTAAAAATGTGGAAATGGAATAATAATTAGCTAACAAAAGTTAATCACAATAAAAATCTTTCTTGAAATGATGCTTAGTTATCTATATTTTGCTCTAAAATTAATTAAAATTAACATTATTCTTAAAACACCAAAATGTGTCTAGCAAATTTTTCACTTTCAAAAAATTTTTTATGATGTCAAACCTAATCGTAGTCAGGAGACCCAGCATAATTTTTCTTACCATCGGGAAATCGGAGTAGTTAAGGTAGGAAAAATTACGCTGGGTCTCAAACGATTTTTCGCGCTTTTTGATTGGCTTATTCTATTGTTCTTTGCTCACTTGGTCAATATCGGGGAAAGCCCTTTTCATCCCGAATATTCCAGCGAGTGGTTTCACTCGCCCTAACAAACATTATTAAACCATGAAGTTTTTACCAGAGTAAGATGTGGCCGGGCTTGGTAAACAATCACAGATTAATTAAAATAGCCTCCGAAGCGATTAGTCACATTGGTCAATATAAACTCGGGGTTCCTGCTGAGTCATTCGTTTGCGTCTAAGCTTTTGTTAGCTGCTTTAGATCATAACCACAACATTGATAGACCGTAGTTCTTATTTTATCTTATTTTAATCTTAGAGCGCTACCTGTTTTACTAAATTGCCTTAACTTTCAGGTCAACAAAAACATCAAGGAAGGAATACCGATCCCGCGGTTTAAAATTTCTTATTCAAAACCGTCAAAACGATTCGTTGCAAAGAGAGTCAAAACGGAGAAGTCATATCATTACTTGCGAGATATCGCCTCTGATATTTACTATCGCTCGCAAAGTAACAATGAGGAGGATAGGGCAAGTCGAAAACGATCGATATGTATTGCTCCCATTGAACGACCAGACCGTGAAGAAATCATTGAACTTCACACTAAATATTGACGGATGTAAGATGGAACTCTACATTTACGTTACACATTTTTGATAAAATTACTTACATTATTATTTACATTACGTACCTTGTCGGGGAAAAACCAGGGTTTAGCTTAGTCGGGAAAAATTAATAGTCGAGCCATTTCAGTCACCAGCCCTCAAATTTACTCACTTTTCACGTTTTCCCTTATATTTATGTTTATCGTACACGATCAAAAGTCCACGACAACTCCACTTCGCCTCCTTGAATAGCCTCCTTAAAGTCAACGTAACTATCATCAGGAGATGGGAACTCTCGTCTAATTCTTGAAACAACGCAAGATGGGATAACACGCCGTATTTTCTCCCTGTGCGAACATGTACCCACCAGGTGAACTGGCGATAAGCAGCATACCGATATGTTCTACAATAAAAGAAACAAGTGTTTAGGAATAATAATATCCATGTTATGAAATCTGAATATTATTTACAAATTGGATACATGTCCTTTGTTTGTTAGAAGAGTACTCTCTCTGTCGTGCATGCTAATCATAGCTGTCCAAAGTGCGTCGATGTATTTGAAGTTTTTATGTTCAGTAATACATTTTTTATCTAGAATAAAATGATAACTTGTAGTCTTTTTTACATCACGATAAATTGCGTAATAATATCATCCTCGTTGTTCCCTGGGATTTTTGCCTCTTTTGATATACGCCGCTTCTCTTATATCAAAAAGGCAAAAATCCATGGGAACGAAAGTGCTAATGATATTATAATTACCTTCCAACTCTGTCATCTGAGAAATTTCTAACTCCCTGCAACATTTACACTCACACTCCAGCGGCATCCTCTCACACTTCTCGCAAGAACACCACTGATCAATCGGCTGTTCGATCCGATTATGCTGGGATTCTTCATCAACATAATCATCGCCGCTGTCATAAAAAATGCTTGATTCGTTTGAATCACTATCCTCATTTTCTTCTCTCGATTTTTTTCGAGAAGGTTCAAACTGAAAGCCTAATACATTTCAAGACATGTGTATAATAAATGCCTTATTATTATTAGTTCTTCTAGCATGGTTTGTAAAAGCTAAAGAACATTTTATAATATACTCAGGGGGTCCACCTCTCTGCCGCTTGCTCGGCATATTTTTCCGTCTGAAAAATCATAACTTGCATTACGTAAGCAAATTCGCCATTCTGAATGCAGCATTTTCAAAGCAGCGTAACCATGTGACCAAAAGAGGTAAATTTTAGTAAAATGTTTTGGCTTATTTTAGAGCAGATTAGAAAGGAATTAATAATCATTGAATTCGTTATCCATACCCAGATAAGTTTTCGATATAAGCAAAGTTTTTTTGAGGTGGGAGGTCCCCTTAAAAAAATAGATTTGGGTCACAGAAAAATATTCTTCACAAAAGCTACTTAGACCACCCACCCACTTTGCAGAATAAGTTTGCAAAGCATGACAAAAGTTTTTTGTCGCCAACCACTAGCAAAATTTATTGTTGGTGTATAAATATACTTTAATATTTAATAGCATTATATAAATCGTACAGAACAGAACAGGACACCACATCTAGCATCTATTAATCTATTAATATTTTATTAAGAATTAATGGGGGGTATTCTATAGTTTAGCCGAAACCTATAATATTATTGTTAGCTAGCTATATCTAAAGATGAAAGAGAATGCAGGAATAATAGTAATACTTTTCTTCGTGGCTTCGGCTTTGGCCCAAAGATGGCGGTTGTTTGTTGACGTCCTTCAACCTCGTCCCCAGGGTTTTTCCTAGACTGTCAGAAAATTACAGCAGCCCTGGGGAGAAGGTTGTCATTAGCTAGGTCATGAAAATGAAGGACCATGTAATGGCGGCGAAGTTCAAGTCTTTTTAAAAATGGTGCATTGAAATGCATCTATCGCTGGCTGAATATTGCACACCAGTTGTAAAAAAGTACTAAAAAATCTGGGTTAAATAATGCTGAATGGGTTTTGTTCGAGGCATGGAGTGCAGAAAGTTACGAATACCACTAAATTGTACAAAAAAATTACAAGTTGCCAAAATTAGCACAAAATATGGCAAAAGATTGTCAACGTTTTACTCAACCTCGTCCCCAGGGCATCTTGTATCTTTTCTGAGCCCTGGACGGCGATACGAACATGGCCCTGGAGGAGGCTGGTCCGATATGAAACCTGATTGGCGCGGATATGTCACATAATTATTGCGTCATACAAAACATTTTGGCGAGGCGGCGAGTCTGTGACGAACAGGAGGAAGCTGTTTGTATTAAAATGGCGGAGGAGCTGTATCAGTATCATGTTTTTTTTAATAAAGTGAAAAATTTAATAAAAAGCATTACTAAGCAATGAGAGTATAAAATAAGACATCTTAAAGTAATATTGCTTACATGGAAATATTTAAATAGCTGGGAAAGTTTAATAAAACTAGAAAAGTAGCTAGCTAGCACGCTATACCTAGCATCAAACTATCAAGATAAGAACAAAAGAAAGAAACTCAACTTGTTTCCAAGTGGCCAGGTTTAATTTGCAGCTTTATGCAAAGACAACCTCGAACCCAGGGCCTGTAGCGTTTTTTGATATGAGGATGAAACGCGTACGAGGCCCTGTACAACAGACTTACTCAACCAATGAGATTGCGTGTACGGCTTTTTTAAATTATGTTAAAAAGATAATTAATGCAGAAGTTTTTTTGCAAGCACTGCATTTTTTTATCAACAACAAATATGGCGATAAGCATTACGAAGATTTTGGTTACTTGTTTATGAAGAAAATATTTATATTCACGTTATTTTTGACTTCCTTGCATCGTTTACAAATTTATCAAAGCTGTTCAAAATTTTTAAACATTACTTTTGTTTCCTTACTGATGGTGAAAAAGGCGACAACTCAAATGGAATAGTGCGACGAACATCCTGTCCTGCGACCTTTTGTTGGGACACAATACTTAATTTTAAAAAAACTGAAAATTTTATTTTTGTTTTCATATGCTAAAAAGTAAAGAAAAACTTCGTACAGATGAAACTCTGTAGTGTGTAAGCTGACTAACTGGCTAGATGCTGTTGGCTTAAAGATGCACAAATACAACAATGACAACCAATTTTTCTTAAAATGCCACATGTGTCAAGAGATATCTTTTAACAAACCTTTGGGACAAAATACTAGCTAAAGTATTGAAAAATAAATGGAAATAAATTAGGGAATAAAGTATAGCTAGCTGTATAAATAAATAAAAATAAATATATATATACAAGAAATCACAACTATATAACATATTGTTTTAAGGCAATGAGAAAGAAAATATCACAACACATAAAGTTTATGGTGGGTGTGTTGAAGTACATAGGCTTCATGCTGAAACAAACTTAAAACGGTTTAGTGAAATTTTCGGAAGTATTGGAACCTCAAATATCGCAATTATGCAAACTAATACTGTCGTAAATGTGAAAGACATTTAAAGATTTTCTGCCAGATTGCTCAAACAAGCTTTCAGAAAAATTACATTGTAAAGAGCGTTATATCATCACCAAAAACTCATTAGATGTCATTTTGTTTTAAACACCTAGTGCTGATATTATGTCCAGTATAATATAATCTTGCCAATGCTTCTTGCCCTCATCGACCAGACTGTCCGAATTGCTGCATATATATACATTCAATGGTCTTCAATGGTACTTGGTGGACTTATATGGTAGATTTGTTTGATAATGGTGCATAAACTCCTATGCCAAGAGCAGAGGTTGCTATAATAACCCAAACGTCAGATCTTCTTTTGCAACTTCAAAAAGAATTTGGTTTTACATGGTCTTTGTTTGTGGTGTGTGAAGTTCACAATTGAACAATTGCTAGATGTTGTTATGTTTTTAATGTATATACTTGTTTGTTTAATAAGTTATTTTTTATAACCTTAATCTGCAATATTTCTTCCTTGCCAGCTTTTCTCTTTTTTTCTGCGGTATACATTTTTTCTGTTTGGATTGAGAGATTTCTGTTAAGGTTCTTATTCCAAATATAATATGTTTCATTCTAGTCACTGTTTTTCCTGTTATCCGGTTGTTATAGATATTCTTAAGTATAAGTAAGTATAAGTAATTGGTCATATAACTATATATATATATAAAGTACAAAACAGGTGTTGAAGCAGTAAGCCTCGTCAATAACACAAGCTTTGACATTTTTTGATAAATTTCTAATTTCATTAACTCGAAATTGCCCCAATAATGACCATCCAATACAAATGATGACAACACATCTTCTATTTTATTGTTAAGACAGAGATCCTCGAACAACATCTGTACAGCATTCTTCTCAAAGATTAAACCACGTAAAATGTATCAAGTCATTCCTATAGCTACATCTTCAGGAAAATTCACTGGATCTTTAATAATTGCATTTGGTAGCTAGCTAACAGTTGAAAAATTAAAGATTTTCCATATGCTTTTGATAAAAGTCCAATGACGTCCTTGTCCTCATACTATTGACTCTAAACATTTGACTTGTTATGGTCAGGAAAATTTCGGCCCTCTAAAGATCTCTGAATTTTCTCCAACATTGCTTAAGTGGTGTCCATCCTTTCATCTGTTATTTTTGCAGCTGGTGTAAATTATTCTATAATATTTATAAGTGCTGTAGTTTTTACTACATGTATGATACACCACAAAATGATTAGAAATTCACTAAGGGTTGTATCTATTCTGGAATTGTACGGTGTATAGCTAGGTATACCTCCAGCTACAAAAACTCAGCAAAACACTTTACAAATTCACGCCACTAAAACACCATCTTTGATTGAAACGTCACGCATACATTACTTTTCTCTGCATGCTTAATTTTGGGCGAATTTTAAGTCTGTTGTACCAGGGCCTCGTACGCGTTTCATCCTCATATCTCAAAAAACGCTACAGGCCCTGGGTTCGAGGTTGTATGCAAAGAATGACGTTACATAAAATTACTAGCTGAGAGATCTAGTGCCGCCCATGTCCTTTATAGACAAAATAATTTTGCACAAAATATCGAAGATATTTTTTTTACAAAATATATGTATCATTACGTTTTAAATTATATCAGGTTGTTATTAGTGGGCATGTTTTATTACTTTATATGCTTTGGTTACCATAAAAAATATAAAAAGCCAGTAAGTTAACCGTCGGAGCCATTTTATCATTGACTGCACATTTACCCGGCCTAATTCCAGAAAATTCAAAGTGAAATAACTTCGGTAAAAAAATAAAGTTATTGACTTGAAACTTGTTATGGAGTACTTTTAGACCAATCCGATAAAAGATAATTTTACACAAGGCATAAAAAAATTACACAGCCATTTTGAGGAAGAGAAAAGGTAGGAAGATTTTCTTGAACTCATTCTTGCTAGGCCTTTTTTAACACGCTACGAAGAAATCTCAGAAAATCGAACTCAATCAAATTTTAAGTCACACTTTGATTGAGTGCTCAATCTGGCATATGGGTAAATCCAGGATGTACTGAAGATAGTGGTAGATATTGAACAGCTCAGCACTGTGATATATTATCTCAAGAGTTTTAATACTAATTACAAAGCAGTGAACATAAAAAAAATAACAAAAGTCTAAACCGAGTATCTATATTATAATGCCCGTATACGTCTGTCCGTCTGTCTGTCTGTCTGTCTGTCACGCAAAATGGTAGCTTAGCTGCGACGGGCGAACCCGTGGATTTTTCCATGGGCTAACGACTAGTATAGTATATATAGCGTCCCATAACTTCAGTAAAAATTAAAATATTGACTTGAGATTTGGTATGATATGGTTTTAGATTGGTTTCATGAAATTGAGCCAAAAAATAGTTCTATTATCATCATACTTTCTGAGTTTCAGAATTTAGCCCTTTTCAGAGACGCTGATAAGCCGTTTTTTGACAGCATATCAATTTTGACTAAGATACAGGTTCAGAAAATTTTAAAAGCTATTCTAACCTCAGAAATAGGTCAGATAAGATTCAACCTAAAATTATGCCAGTAACAAAAAATTTAGTTGCAAAGAATATCTTTTTGCTGATATCTTTTTGTGATTGGATGCTCTTATTTATGAGAATACTGAATTAATCTTCACGGTTAGCTAGTTTGGCATTTTAAATATTTTCCAAGCAGAATGATAACAATAAATAGATGTATATATCAATTAAAAATCGTTTTTTGAACAGCAGCAGAATTTTGATAAGCTCTAAAAAGTGCGACTTTATGGAACTAATTTTGGTCCAAAATCCTCAAAAAATTTCCTTAAAAAATTATTCCCCAAACATTTTTTTCTTTTACGGTAGCAATACTTTGCTGTTGGTAAAGTCGTACCAATTCTTTCTAAACTATTAAGGCAGTGATACATTGAATCGAATTTTTTGGATGATTTATGTTTTAAACAAAAAAAACCTTGTTTTTTATCTGTGTGTGCAATAAAATGTGAGCTTGTTGAGTTAAAAATAAAAAAGCTGTAAGGAGTTTTAAAAACATGTCATTAGGAAAAGAAAAAGCAGAATTTATCAGTAATGGGTGGCTTTTGGAAATGCTAAGGCCACAAAATGTAAAAGCAAAAAAGACTTGAAGCCTTTTTCACCCAATATAACTGCAAGCAGTGAGTCCACCATATTCGAATTCAGTTTCAGTTAACTATTGTTTAAATATATTTTGTGCAAAAAAATAATAAAAAAACAACTTCGGGATTCGTACAGCAAAATCTTGGTATCATATAAAAGCAGTAATGCAGACACGGATATGACCTTACAGTAAATGAGAATTCTAAAGTTCAGCCAAAATGAATAAAAAATGTAAATGTTAATATGAAGTTAAATTTCGGCCTAGCTACTTTCAGTCAAGCACCTAGAATGACACGAACATTTGAAAATTATGTAGCCATATTTGCACCTTAGAGAACCAACGAAGTGCTATGGTCAGGTGGGCAAATCATTTACCAATTTCCAAGTTTCCCCTAGCTACAAGTTTTGCAACCCAGTGCTTGCTAGCCAACCAATTCAGTAAAATACACATAACTAAATTGCGTGAATTTCTTCAAGTAAACAGCAGCCTAAATAACATGATTGTATATTTATACATTTAGAAAACAATCAAGGGCAATATGCTATGCGAGCAGTTTGTGTGTTGCGGCGTATGAGAGGAATCAAAACAAACTCGCCGCACCTATCTGTGACGAAAAACGCCGAGCTCGCTTAGCTCTGCAAGGTTATATATAAAACTTTGGTTAATTGAGACAAATCTCATTAAATATTACACACAGAAATACTGTGTATTGGAGGGTCACGTGACGAGGCCTCCTCCAGGGCCATGTTCGTATCGCCGTCCCGGGGTCAGAAAAGATACAAGATGCCCTGGAGACGAGGTTGCTTTTTACTATTTCACACAATCCGCAGGAATGTGTGTTTGCATTGGTGAATCTTTTACGCGGAGCCAGCCCTGATGCGTTAATACGTGAAGTTTAAGCTTAGTTTTTATTTCCCTGAACTAACTGCCCCGAAACTTTTTATTTGCATTGACTGGCTATGCATCGTTTCCTGCGAGGCCAGGTTTTATTCGAAATCGACAAAAAAACTTGAAGAAAGTTGAAAAGACAAGACAGGTGAGAATATACTCTACTTATATTTTTCCGCAGAGCTAGTTAGCAAATAAATATTGTTGACATATATTTTGTTAAACGAGTGAAATGTTTTTGTATTTTTTGATTAGTAGCTAGCTAGCTAGTGTTTGTGAACTATATCCACTAGCCTTCTTAGCTCTGCTGTAGCTACAACCATCCACATAATCTTTGAGACAAACTAGAAATTCTATTAAAAAGCCAGAAATGGCCGTTGACGCAAATGTCCATTTTTCCAACTGAGACGGTTTAAACATGTAAAAAGCTCTAATTAACCTATAGCAGCACTGTAAGGCTTCGTTCTAGTGAATTTTCGGTTTCACTAGTTGAATTCAGAATTTCCTTAAGTCGAAGCTAAAGCTGAAGTTCCGTGAGCCTGGAGGCAGTACGTCGAGTTTGAGAAGACTTGTGGTGCGAGTTTGTGAATTTTTTTTTGTCAAAAATCGAAAAGTCTCAATATTTATGTGGGTGATTGTAGCTAGCTATAGGCCAGCTAGCTAGATGTTGGTGAGTTTCTGAATTAACCAGCTATAGCTGGCTATAATGTAAAAGCTAATGCAAAATAAAAACAATCAGTACACAAACACAGAACACATGCAGAGCGTCTGGTTGGTTGAACCCACTGATATCGAGGGGCAAACTAATTTAAAGCGAACACTGCTAAGAAGGGGCCGTCGACAAACAGTTTTTGTCTCCGTTAACGGCAAATTGGCCGTTAGGGGGGGAGGGGGTAATGCATCATCCATTAAAAATATAAAAATGGAGACGAATTTCCGAGTCTAGCGGCCAATTTGCCATTAACGGAGACGAAAACTGTTTATCGACAGACCCTAATTAGACGTACTACTCCTAATACATGGAATCACAGTCCCGATACTTACTTGCGTGCGCATCTGAGTGATTACGTAATACCCGATGCACGCGCATAAATGGAGGTAAAAATGTAAACAAACCAAGCGGACACGGAGAAAATCGTTCAAAACAAACAAAATCCACAATAAAAACGTGGGGGAAATTCAGGTTTCAACATTTATTAACAATATGTTTTAACCATGCTATACTTGCACAATTTTACTTTAACATTCACACAAATAAAACATGCATTCAAAGCTTGACTTCTTCATCTATGCGCAATCTTTGTTGTCACTTTTATGCCTGTTTAGCAAAGTAATTTTGAGAAACGGATTACGCAAAGTAGACATCTAATCTATGCTTTGAGAAAGCGATCTTTTAACTATATATATAATTTGAACCATAACATGTGGCCCTAACGAACGGTGCTTTGCACGAGCACGAATGATGACATAAACCCTTGTGAATTGAACATTCAGTCTCTTTTCATTTTTCCAAGGGGTATTGGCTGTTCATGCACCTATAACACAACAGTTAGTCGATCTTTTTCTTTTTTTTCGCTTGACTAGCCTTGTTTTTTTCTGCACTAATGTTTTCGTTACCTCCATTTCTGCGCACGCACCTTTTTGGGATAACATTACGTAATGTTATATGATGCGCGCGCAGGAAAAACATGGCACTATGATTGAGTGTATTAGCAGAATGATCTAGCCTAATTTGGATGACGAATGCCTAATTAAGCTAACAAATCCAAAATCATGGAATCCTAATTTGAATCACCTACTACAGAAAATCACTTAAATAAGTGAAAAAGAACAAATCTCATGCCTTTTCTAAATTGTGTACATAGCTACTACAGAGCCTAGCCTTATATTTAGGAAGGTAAAATCATAGATTTAGTGCTTGCCAATCAAAAGGGGATGAACTGAGATCTTAAAAAAATGTTAACATAAATATTGCTTTGTCTACTCTTAAATTAGAGAATTGCCTAATTAGCAGCACCTGCTTAGTTAGCTTACTGCATATCAAATAGGTGTGTGTGGGCAACATTACAATAGAGTCCCAGCTCCTCCTTCGACATTCCTGTCGCTGTCGTTGCATGGCAAACATGAAATTATTTTCGCAGACTCCAATAATTTTTCCTAACAGTTTATTAGCTAGCTAGCTGCTTTAGAGCTTCTAGTCAAGTTTGTGTTTTTTGGTTTCCACAAATAAATCTGTTATATGTTGAATAAAGTGTATTACATTCCCTGTACCCAGAATGTTTACAAAACCTTGTTTCAATCATAGAAGTAGAAATGGAGACGCAGATTGAACTCAGTGCGCATTAAAATTATATTCAAATTGCTTTTGTTCCGGCATCCCTTTGATATCAATGCGGGATGTGAATTTCACTGGATTTTAGCATAAAAACATTACGTAATTCTTCAGCGGGTCGTTTGTTTATATACAAGAAGAAAAATGTTGCGACGTGTATTGATTGTCTCTTGATATATTTGGAAATACGATGTGAAGTTGAAATAACACCAGAGAATCCTGCTGATTTATTTAGCTAAATTTTGAAGTATTGGAAACATACATATGTATATATAGCATAATATTTGTTGAACAAGTAAGAATATTACAACTTTGTAAACAACTTTAAGTTTCATGTATCTTGTACAATCATCAGGTTACAATTAAAACATAACTTTAGAAAATTGTTTAAAACATCTAGTTTGTTACATATGTATATATAGCTATATTTTTACATTGTATATAGCTATAAACAAGTTTTGGTTTACATCTGCTTTTTTGCGCTTGCTCGGCCATTCTCCGGGTCAGAAAATGTCACGTGATACTTTTTAAACCAATTACAAGTTTGTATTTTTCAGGGTAGCTAATATGATTTGAGGGAAAACACGCCGTTCACCCGGCCACCTCTTCAAAAATAGGGGCTGAATTTTTCACAGATTCTTTGTTTTCTAACTTCAAACCTGTCAAATTGTGTAGTTTTAGTTGATGTTTTGCTAGTTTAGCTTTACTTTAATTCAGATACTTGTAGATCTTGTTTAATCAAAGCTTCTTTTGTGAGAGTTTAACCGTGAAACGTCCGTGTTTTCTCTCAACCGAAATTTGTACCACGTGACAATCCGACCAGGAAATTTTTTTTTGTAAAAGCAGGATCATGTAGCGTAAATTCCTTATTTATAGATTATGTTTTTATTATAACACTGAAATTGATTTTAACTATTCTCTTGTTTTGTAATGCAAGTTTCGCCAATATGACTGTAGATTTATTTTTAACTTTTTTAACTGGATTTTATTAATCTGGTGATCTGTTGTTTATATTTTCTTATTATCTATAAATCCATTAAAATAATGCTTGGCAGTTCTTATACAGTGATGTTGAACGGGTGTGACCTTTACAATTATAAATTTAGAAGTTAACTTCTGTCGTTTTATAAGCCATTTGATTATTTTAAAAATTATATACCTTTTCACCACACAAATTTCTAAAATTTAGGCCATAATGCCCAATGCAAGAATGCATGGAATGAACAGAAGTTTTGCTGCTCATTTATTTTTAATATCACATACAGTTATAATGAGAAAAAATGTTGTATTTATTATATATAGTGTATTAATAATTGTTTATCTTATAAAGTATATTTCATATTCCTGTACAAGTTCTTTTTCTTGCATCGACAGATTTTCATGACCATATTTCGGTTGATCTATTAGCCATAGAAACCCGGAGTGCTAGCAATTTACATCGTGGTGCTCGACCCATTCCAGGAGGTCCTCCTAGCCGAGAAAAGATTGGATTGTGTGTTCAAACCGACAGGTTTTCTTGTTTATATTAAAATTGGGACTTATGTCATAAACGATTTTGTAAGATAATCATGTTAACTTACCAATTTATGTATTTCTTTCCCCACTAACTCAACAAAACTTCAGCGGTTTTCGAAAACATGCCATTTTTAGTGGCCCTATTTCTGGAGCTCCCTGTGCTCATACAAAAAGGAATCTGAAACCGAGGTTACCTTTTTCAAAAAGAAAGAAGCTTTTTCTGACCGAAATATGAACGAGTTATATTTTTTCGTTGTTAAGTGCTCGAATTATTAAAACTGAAAGTTCTTAATTTTTTAAAAGATGATAAACGTGTATTTTACAGACCCGGCTAACTTGAAATCAAGGGCTTCATCTAGTAGCAGTGGTCGTCCTCTCACCTTTCCAATTTTTGGCTCCTCGATTACTTCTCCGTTCTTCTTCTTCTTCTGCTCCTGTATGGATTGTTTATAGGATTTTTACCCAAGAACGAATGGTTCTCTCTGTCAGTTTTTGAAACTTTTGGCGAAATTTTCTAATACCTGTTGCAACTCCACGGGTTGTTGCATACTTTGCGATTTCTAGTTTGTCTTTTTCGGCATAAGTAGTCCTTTTTTGCTTCCTGCTTGTGCAACTTCCAAACTTTCTTGAACCCACTTCAGTTTGTTTGCCGTAATGTTATTTGTTACTGCCTCGCATAGAGTAGAAGGTTGCAAAGTGGAATCTTTACTTCCGTTTTTTTTTAAGTATTTCAGTAGCGACATCTTTTTTATGTTATGACAGTAGAACAGGGGAAAAGACTGTAAACAAAGAATACAACTTGTTTTGGTTTGTAGTTCGAACAGTCTATTATTCAAAATTAGTCGATAAAGCCCGTGGAAAAATCCACTTAGACAAAAAAACAATGGAAAAATAGGTTGTTTCAGATGTTTTGCCGACTTCAGCAGTGCATATAGAAAAAAAATTACCGAAAATTAGTTCATTCGTTGCCTCTAATTGTATAGAGCTTAAAACGCTGATCAAGAAAACGTATATGATCATGTGCTTTTAATGAGCGGTTAATATGAGATATAAGGGTTTAAAATTATGCTGACGTCAGCAATGGCCCGTCAAAACACAAAAAAATTGTTTTCGAAATTTGTATACCTGTTGCCTCCATCGTATAGATCTTGAAACGCTGATCAAGAAAATGTATAGGATCATGTACTTTTGACAAACGGTTGCAGAGATTTTAGGGTTTGAAGGTTTTTTGATGACGTCATCAACCCGTCCATTCCGAAACGGATTTGGGGACCCAGGTTTGGGAAAATTACCCAAATTGGTCCTAGGTGGTCCCAAGTTACCTACGCGGTGAAAAATCATTGACGTCATCACCTCGTTTCCAAGTTATTTGGCCTCAAAGTTTTAGGTGCACTGTAATGGCTTCATTAATTTAATATAGGATATTGACGTTAAAGTAGTGCTATTGACGTCGCGCCGTAACGTCAGAAAATTTAACATATTAGACATGCATTTTTCGGCTACATCAAAGGAAAATAAGCATATCAACTTTGCCTGTTACAGACACACAAACATACAGACACACTCTCCGTATTATTATATGGACTAGTCGATAAGGCCCGTGGAAGAATCCACTCAGGCAGAAGATTAGGTTGTTTTGTAGATTTTGCTAACGTCAGCAGTGCATACAAAAATCAATATAGAAAGTGTTGCGGAGAGGTTGCCAAGGCAAAGGCATTAAGCACGGCAAGGAAAGGAAAGGGCACGGCAAAGGCAGGCAAGGAAACAGGAAGAGGAATCAGCAAGGCAGGGGTAGGCAAGGCAGGGGTAGGCAAGGCATAGGAGGCACAGGCAAGGGCATAGTAGGCAGGCACCAGAAAAGGCATAGGAAGAGTAGGCAAAGGAACGGTCAGCGCTGGCAAGGCAATATATCTAAGCTCTGTGTCATATTAGTCCAGGGGTATAGAAAATATCGAGGTTCAAATTCAATGAAAAAGGTATTAAATTTATATAAGGTCTATATACAGTAAATCATCTTAGCAGAATAATGTGCCAATACAATACAATCTGGTTGTTGTAGGTGCAAGATAATTATGTTTTTCCTAGCCCTGTCCAGGATTTGAACCTGAATCTCTCATTTGCATGAGTGTCATAACCATTAGACCAGCAGGGCATAAATATATATACAAAACGTTACAGATTAATATTATATACACTTGGAATTTACACCACAGAAAAATCCTGGGTTAAGACACAAGTAACAGTGTTACCTGGCATAAAACGCTTGATGAAGAAATTAATACAAATTATAAACCGTGCCAAACAGTCAGGTGAAGCGCTTTAGTGCAGGTATGCAGTATATGGTAAATCGAGTGAAGCGCACACAGCATTTAAGGTGTTTCGAGTGTAATATATATGTAATATAGTGTAATACCTAAAATATTAAGCCAACCTTTATTTTTCTTAAAATGTTCCTGGTGAAATTTCTAAAATTTAATTTAATCCCAGGTGAGCACATAGTACGGGGAAATTGTGTTGTACATCTACATATAGGTGTAACACTATTTTCTAAGAAACTTTATAACAACTTCGGTTTAACTAAAAACACAGGAAAGAGCCCCTTGTTAACAACACACGAAAGAGCCAGTTGTTACCCAGTACAGTTAAACGCAGCAATTTTATTTTGTGGAAAAATATGTATAAAATTCTAAAATATAAACACAGTTTATAACCTGTTTTTATCCTGTTAAACTAAAAAAACGCATGCATTGTAAAAAAAACCACCAGAAACAAGTCATTGTTATACTGTAATAAAAACAATCACACAACAGTTTTATTTTGTAAAAATTTTGACTAAATTTTGATGACAGTAGAATAAAAAGCTCTTATTCCAAACTGAATAAAAATTTCAAAAGTTTAGCAATAAATTAGGCTAGCTCGGTACCTAGACAGAGCCTGGGGTTACACATGATATCTGGTATTGGTGTAAAGTTAAGGGCAAATTACAGAAAGGGAAATTATTTGTACTTGGGAAATTAAATAAGAAATAATACATGTGATAAATCTAAAGATTTTCAGTACAATTTTCAGTACGAGTACGATTTCATGAGAACCACGCAACAGAATGTATAAAATATAGCTCTTCACTCCCCCCGAATGTTAAAAAGTGCCCCTTGTGGATGAACAGCGTAAACCATTACACGTGACCCACATCAACCTTTATAATAAACATTGATCATTAACAAGAGACGAAACATACTATCTGCAAAATATTTGCTTTTTGCTGACTTTGCTAAACTGGGGATGATTGTGGATGACTATATAGCTAGAAAGAGCTATGCGATGGGACATTCATACAGAGTAGAATATCTCACTAAAAAAATAGCTAATTTTATGCTAGCTACATTGGTAGTTGCATCCCAGTTTAGTAGTTAATTTTATGCTAGCTTTATTTATCTGTCTGAAAGAATTTTTTAAGCTAGTATGTATATGCTAACATTCAAGTTAAAATTGCCAAGGGCCAACATATTTTGTGAAAACGGATGTAACTACCAAGCATAAGCTATGTGATGTGCATTCTTAAAGGGGCTCTAATTTTTTATTTAAAAAAAAAAGTAGCCGCAACAAAAAAAACTTGAAATACCTATTTCTTTTCATATAAAAGTTTCACTAACTTAGTAAAAAGTTGTGTTTACTACGCGTGAAATCGCTTCGTTATTCTGACCCCTTTGCGATTTTAAAAGGATTGGGTCGAGTTGAAATTATGACGTGTTTTAGTTCAGAAAGTGTAGTGTGCTGGCGGTGGTAGCAGTATTAGTTGTTAATTTACTTAAACATTCGAGTTTAACTGCTTGAAAACATGCCAAATTGCGCCACCATCAACTGCACTAACAGAACTGGTAATAATAAATCAAAAGAAAATGTTGACGATGTTGTAGTTTTTTTCAAAATTCCCAGCGCAGAGAAAAAAAAAGAGCTTCGAAAAAGATGGTCACATAACATTTTAGAAGAACTGGTCCCCTGCCTAAGGATTCAGGATTTTATATATGTTCCACGCACTTTGAGCCAGACTGCTTTGAAAGAGATCTTCAGGCAATTACCTGATTTACGTAAATCATTTGATTTTGTATGTATCAGCCAAACACATGCTTCTTTCGTATTTGTTTATCAAAATAAAAAGATACAAGCTCGGTATAAACTTCGTGTTCGTAACCAACAATTACATACCAAGCCAATAAAAATTATATTTTACACAATGATAATTCTTTCTTTTAACATTAATGATTTCCTAATAACTTCGTTTCGTTGATTCATTTTTTTTCAAACTTACTTTGACTTTCAAATTCAAAAATTATGCACCTCACAACAAGTAAATGTTTTCTTCGTCGCACAACAATTCGAAAATATCTATCGGCTGTAGAGTATTTATTGCAGATTGCCCATAAAGCACACGATGGTATGTCTTTCAGAACATCTTTTTCTAATCGATTATGTACCCATCAAATCTATAATACATGTTTTTCCTAAAATAGGAAATTTAAAATTTACCCCCTGTTCACGTAAACTCATTGAGAGCACATCTCACTATTGTATTTCTTCATTAGAACGCATCTTCGGTATTCTATTTTTTTAATGCCTTCATCATTGTTGCTTTCCGGGCCTTCTTCATTGAATTTCAAAGATGCAGTTGCATAAAATATTTCGGATGGAGAGCAAGATGTTTTTTTTTTCCCAAAATATTGTGTTGAAAAGTTAATTGTAAAGAGCTTGGTGAGAAACTTTTTATCATGTTGTGCGTATGGAAAATGTATTTCCTTTTTTATCGGACTTTTTATTTTTAACACGATTCAATTTAACAATTTCAATTAATTGAAGACAGAAGGATGTTAAAGATATAAAATGGATATCACTTCAGTCATGATTATAAATATGAAAGACTTTATATTTGGCGAAATTATTTGTACTTTTGAAGTAGTCGTCAGGAATTTCATTATTATCTTTGCAGCACAAACTTTCAGAGAATAAACTCATCGGTCTACAGTGACCACCTCATTTACACCAATTATTGTTTCCAATTCGATTGCCTTCTTTTTGTATAACTTCGTCTTCATGGTTTGAACTTCAAAATTTATCTTGCTCTTCCAACGACATTTCAGGCTCAAAACTAAATGACTTTAGAGCCGAAATGTCTGGAACAGTGTTTTCTTCGACACTGGACAAGAAACTATGATGCATTTTTTTGTTTCTTATTCGAAAGTCTGTTGCATTATAAGCACCAACATAGGGCCTCGTCTAGCTAGCGCAATGTTTTGAACTATAAAACGTCATATTCAAATTAGAACCCAGTCTTTTTTATTTTGACGCGCTTTTTTCAAAAACGAAGTTTTTACGGAGATATGAACAGGGAATATAGGTATTTAGAGATAAATTCTTGTGTTTATGTGTTATTTTTCTGATTTTATAAGTTCAAATACAAATACGTAGTCGAAAAAAAAAATTTCACATTTTTGAGGTTACTTCCCCTTTAATCTTATCTTAATTAGAGCAGAAGTATGTCACTCACTGTTGTGCAGAATGTGTAGCAGCTAGCTAGCTCGAAAATAGTTTCTAGCTAAATTGGTAGTTTTATGCTAGCTAAGCTGCTACTGTTGTGATAGCTACAACCATCCACATAATCTTTGAGACAAACTAGAAATTCTATCAAAGAAACAGAAATGGCCGTTGACGCAAATGTCCATTTTTCCAACTGAGACGGTTTAAACATGTAAAAAGCTATAATTAGCCTATAGCAGCACTGTAAGGCTTCGTTCTAGTGAACTTTTCGGTTTCACTAGTTGAATTCAGAATTCCTTAAGTCGAAGCTAAAGCTGAAGTTCCGTGAGCCTGGAGGCAGTACGTCGAGTTTGAGAAGACTTGTGGTGCGAGTTTGTGAATTTTTTTTTTTCAAAAATCGAAAAGTCTCAATATATTATGTGGGTGATTGTCTGAAAAATATTAATTTCAGTGATTTCCGGCTAAAAAACCGTTTTAAATCGACTTTTTCCTCATAACTGTTAGAGGCAAACCCAGTACCTGTCTTTCTGTACCAAAATAAAAGAGTTGAAAATACTTCCAAACTCCAAATCCATGTTTTTAAAAGCACTTAAGATGAATTAGAAATCCTGAAAAACTGTCAACTTTAGTGGCGAAAGTGAAAGATGTTGAGTACCCGCTGACTGGAAAATATGTAGATGACTCTAAAAAAAATTTGGAAAAGTTAGGGATCGAAAATGACGAGGATGACGAAGATGACGATGAAGAAGATGAAATTGAAATTGAAGATGTGGAATTTTTAGTTTGATATATTTAAAATATCGGTTGTAAGGACTTTTGTTAATTTGTTAGAAATAAGAAAAGAACACTCCGTCTCTGCGTTTTATGTTTCGTTGACCGCTTTCTAGATTAAAAAAAGATCTCGAAAACATATAATTATATTTTTGTAAGGCATTTTGCAAAAGGTCCATATAAAAATAAGATGCGATGAAATATACAAATGTTTTTTTTAACGCGAACCATTAATTAACGGGAGAGAAATCTATGTAGGTATGAAATTAACATGGTTTTAATTAACGCGAAATTTTCAAATTCGCGTTAATTAGTTGACTAGTTATTTTCGTCTAATAAGGTAAATTGCAAAAGTTATACAGTAAAAAAACATGCATGTAGAATAATTTTTGGTGTAGACAGATATACCTCTGCCGAACCACTGATTCGCAAGATTGATATACTGAATATATTCGAATTAACATCCATCAAGTGTTGTTGTTCATGTTCAAAAGTAAACTTCAGCTTCACACGCTCTCTCAAGCTCTTGCAAGCCATGTTGAGAACGGAAAGAATCTTCCGCAAGCCCTATTGCATTTATACCAAAACGCTTACAAGCCTTATCAATACATAGAAACTACGTTGACAGGTTTGTTCAAGACTGTCTGACCAAAAACAGGTCAGGCGAACATAGGTTGATTTTAGTCCACGGTGAAAGCCTCACGGGATAACCTAGAGCCAAGACTGGCTAATATTAACGTAAGCAAATATTTTTAGAACGAAACAAAAGATTGATGTTTGTATCTGAGAGTGGGTAGGAAATAGAAATAAATTAGGACGACTTATTTATATAAACATATATTTTGTATGCCATTTTAAATAGTAATATGAATGTACAATAACATTTATTATATTACTCAACAACTAGGGGCTTGGTGATAATGCTCAATGCCTTCTACTTGTTCCTGCCATTTTATTGTAAACAATTAGAGCGCATATGCAACTTTTTATTATAGAAAATTAAATATATCTTCCCTCCTCCCGTTCAAATTAAAATCTAACAAGAAAGACATTCGTCTTAGACATCTACGTACTGATTCCAGCACTCTTTTTGCCGTTTTTCTATCACCTGTTTTAGCCCATTCTTTTTTTTCAAAGCATACGATTCATAAATAAGGTATATTTGTAAAGCAACTCTGGCAGTCTGAAAAACCCAATCTCTTTATCTTACAATTTTCTGCGTTTTTATGGCATACAGACATTGATAAGTTTCTCCCGTGAGATCGTTCCGTGCTCGATATACGAAGACAGTCCCTCATCATATTGATACTTACCCGCCTGGCCCTTAATTTAATGCCAGGTATACTTTTATCCTCGGTAGTTGGTTAGGTTTTTTGTCACCAAATAAATATTATGATATGCGATTAATGGTATGCGATTAATGGTATGCGATTAATGGTATGCGATTAATGGTATGCGATTAATGGTATGCGATTAATGGTATGCGATTAATGGTATGCGATCAATGGTATCGTGATAAATCTTTTGTGTCTGCGAGTACATTCTAGCCAGGTATACTTAACACTCTTAAGCGAAATTCAAATTGAGTGAAAATTTATTTGGGTATCCTGGCTAATTAAATTCATTAAAGGCATTGGCAACTTTCAAGTTTTAGAGGCAATTTATATTTGAAGGTTCGCATCCTCGTCCGCAGGGTCTCTTGGACCACGACGTTAATACGGAGCGCTATATCAAATTCATCAAATGCCTTGGGAACGAGGTTGAAAAGTTACGTTCATTATCATTTTATAGCTTTATACACAAATGTGAGATGCGGTGATACGTGGATATTTGCAAAAAAAATTGAGTTTTTTACATTCATTATTCCCCCCCCCCCCCCCCCCCCCCGTCTTTTACCGATCGAAACATGTTGTATTGGTTTTTGACTTGATTACCTCGCACATAATTGTTTTCATCATTACAAACTACTCGTTGTTATATCTTTGTTGATGACCAAACTCGGCCTCTGCACCACAAAAAGAAAATCAATATTTTTGCTGTAAGAGAATTGTATCCAAGCAAAACGCGGCGATATCACTGGCGAAATCCTAACACGGTGCTTAACACGATGAACGAACTTTTAAATAAAGATGGCCTGAGGATGAGAACAAAACGGGCCAAGATGAAGTCTACGCGCGCATATCAATCATTCGTTTCTTTTTCAAACCTTATTTTTCAGAAAACTTAAAGTTTTTATAGTAGTTTTCATAGTTTTCCATCGTTCGTTTTCTTTTTAATTCATATTTCGCAGAACTCTTCAACCGCTGGTAATTTTCATGAGCTGTTTTCTTCGGTAACTCATACATTTCATTTTTGACAGCAACCGTATGACCACTCTGTAACATTTTACAAAAGTCAACATCACTGATACGAGTTCGAATGTTAAACATTGCATATCATACACAAGGGATTGGAAACCATTTGAATAAGTTGCCTTAAAACCTTTAGAGTCTTAAATTTTTTTGGGAAACAGAAAAATTACGTCACTAGTGTTAACATAATTATTTGTAACTTCTTTAAGACTAATGAAAAGGCTATAAAAGTTATATCACAAAAAAGCTAATAAAATTTGCCACACAATGAAACTAAAACAAAGTCAATAAAATATGTTACGTGACCTGGAGGGCTAATTCAAAATGGCGGATATAGAAATTGTATAAATCAAACTCTAATTTCAAATTAGTTTTGAATTGGCACGGAAAGAAACTGAGACTTGCTTTTGCATTCACAGGAAAGTACATTTTATAAGCTTTCAGAAAAGGTATAACATGACAACCTTTGTGTAAAGTATCTCTGCACTGTCTGTCAAAGTCGCTGTCATGGCGCATTAAAAATATACGGCGCTTTACAAAATTTTAGCTTGAAGTCCCTAAAAAGTGACTAAACCAAAAGTAAACATACAACAAGCAAATTAGAAAGAAAAAACAGGAAGCAAAGTCTTAAAACTTCTCACTGTGAAATATTCAACTCACATTGGATTGGAAAATAAAAAAAAGCTAGTCCCAGTCTCTTAGCGGATGCAGGGTAACACACATTTAGTAAACAAGGTCCGCGTGTACTAAATCGCTACATGTCTATATATTATAAATGTCTATATATCAAATTGTTTGTCTTTATGAGTGCCATACAGTTTTTTTGGAATCAAGGCATAAATATACTCCACATTTGCTGAAGAAAATTCTTGATCTTCTTACTCCCGCTTTATGCCTCGCGACAACTTTCTCGGTTGACACTTTACGTACTGCTTCGGAACAACATTTACAGTCTCCTGGATTTTCCTTTAAAAATGGTTTGTGTTCCCCTACATTTTGTTTTCTTATAACAACTGGCATGCTGTATATATACTATAAGTTTTATGACTTCGTCATTGAAATATCGATCAAAAAATGAAACTCCTTCAGGATTGTCGCCGCCACCGGGCAATGACTCTTTACGAAATGTTGGACCTGATGTGGCTGAAAAAGGTACATATGTCCTGTCTTTGAAGGTATCAGTCCATGTAAATGTTTGTTTTTTATCTCTCGTAACTGTATTGTTCGAAGTTTCTTTTTGTTACTTTGCTTTTTTTTGGCATCTTTTTGTTGTTGTGGCTGTATTCGTTTCATGGTGGTGCGGTAGCTTGATTGTGGTTAGACGAAGAACATGTACTACTAGTTATATTATTGGAACTGTCAGTAATGCTCACATCACTTTGTTGAATTTTCAAAGCCTGAGGGGTAGCCATATTTACTTTTGTTTGGCTTTTTATTATTCCAAAACCTAAAAAAAAGTAACATAAGTTTGTTGTACTAATGGCGACCCAAAACACTAAAAAAAGTCAGTCAAAAAGCCACCAAAACAACCCACAGCGTCTCCGCCATCTTTATAAGACATAATAATGCAATTACAGGCCAATCCTGCATGTAAAACCCTGCTTTTCATAACGGTTTCTTCTGGAAACACTTTAGGAGCACATTGTGCTCCTTAGGACTCTAAAGGTGCCTTAATATAACTTCTCAATTGCTATCAGGGATCTATATTCTAATAGCATTGACCATTCTTGATAACTTTCCCTTTATCACTGCGACTGTGAGAATCAAATAAAAGAAATGACATTTATTCCACATGATACTGAGTGTATAACCTTCAGTAATCAATAGTATTAGCTTTGGCGCTTTTATTTGCATAAAAAATGTGTTAAATGATCTAGCATTGTCTATGGCTAATATTTTCCTTAACAATATTTCAATTTTAAACAACTTGGAACGTTTTTTATTTTCAATACCAAACAAATTTTGGTAGGCTCCTCACACCGGATGCGTCTAACCATAGACCATCGGCAACCGCATAATAAAGCATTGCAAACACACTGTCGTCCAAGCTGTATCATCGAATCTAATATTTCCCTGGTTGAACGATCCAATAACGGATTTCATTATTGTTATCTTCTTGTGGGCCAGGGTTTGTTTCTACATCATTACTCAATAGTAAAATCAGTTTTAAATATGACTGCTCGTGTATTTCGAAATGGGAAGTGAAAGTATACAGCAAGTTTTTGTTCGATTTAAAGGATTAGCTAGCTAACTATCTAGGTGTCTAAGCAAGTAGCTAGCCATGTCTGTAAACAATTTATGATAAAAAATTATATTTCTTGTATATAGCTAGCTAGCTAGCTTGATTTGAGAGTGTTCACGGTCAGAATCAACAATGACAAAAAGAACTATGGTCAGTAAGCCTGGGTCAGATTCATACCCAATCTGACAAGACTTTGTGGTCAGTATCAATCAGACAATCTTTGGTCAGAATAAATCTGACAAAGCTAAACAGTCAGAATCAATCCGACAACCAGAATGTGACATTCACTATAATACATCATGGACAACAAAATGGAAAAGACTGGCTTACCTACGAACAATTAGGCTTAGCTATATACGAGAGACAAAAATAGACAGACAAAACAACCTTGTTAATACTTCAGCAATAACAGAAAGCGGAAAAAGGTAAGGAAATTTCATATACTCATTTGCTCTTTTCTTTCCTGACTGGTCCGGTCGATATGCGATCTGCTCAGCCAGCGTGTCGTGGCCACTTCGCCCCCAGAAATAATCGATAAAGCTACTGTTGTGTTCAGTGTCGAAAGCGTGCCCATGTATTAAACCGTGAAAGTTGTAAAGAAGAAGGAAGATATGCCGACTATTTTAATCATATGCGAACCCTGTCCGCAGATGAAGAGCTGGTCTTGCAGCAAGAGTTGCAATTGTTATAGCTAAGTAGCTGCATTTTGATACTTCACAATAAACTTGAAATGCATGATTTAGTTTATGTCACCAGCTAAAAATACACCATAGAAAGTTTCAGCAGTACAGTTTTTCTACTTTATTTGGAGTTAGTTTACGTTAATCTATGGTCTGATGAATGCTGGTTCTAGCCCGTTAATTGGCAGGGCAGCATGTTAAAAGAATGACCACTGTGGTGGGGGTTCAATCCTCGTCGAGTCATGGCCAGAGACTATAAAGAGTGAATCAATTCTTCCTGCTTTAGCGTTCAGCTGAGAATAGGATCTTATTAAGTGATTTGTCTTAAATTGAGCTTTCAGCCATCCGTAGGTCCAAATAGGAGCTTTTAAATGCGGCCTAGGACCCCCTTTGCAGCACCCTCGTGATAGCGAGTGCCAATAGTAACTAAAGAGGCTATCCTGGGGCAAACAACTTTAATAAATAATAATACATAATCTTAGCCAAGGTTGCACCGATGCCAACTTGTTAAAAAAATTTTGTACCGTGATGTCTAATACTTTTTCGGATAGTCACCCTTAATTTGGCCCGAAATATGCGCGAACGAGAAACTCCATTAATGAGATATGCTTTATAATCGATTAAAAAGATAAAGAAGTATCAAAGAAGTTTATAGCCCACACCAACTGGAAAGGAAACAATAACCGTTATAGAGCTTGACACATATTTCGATTCCTATGTTCTGTGTGACAAAAACCTTTACCGTTATGATGGACAACGAGATAACAGTACTTTAAGAAAACTGGTAGGGCGTTTCCGAAACATTTTATTTTTACAAAAATTTTGTAGGTATGCGTTTCTTTCCCTCCACTTGAAGTGTCCTTTCCAAGTTAGCTGTCACACTAAAGTTTGGTATCAATAACTGTTTTGTACATTATAAACGCTTACACAAGAGATTGTAAGATTTGGAAACTGTCACCTTTGTATCAATAAATATGATTTTCTACTGTTGTCACATTCGTTGATTTACATTACGCAGAGCTAAATATCCTTGCACGACATCAGGTGGAAGACGTTTGATTTGTTTGTACTCCTCCGCAGATGCATAATACAAACCAGTCTCAGGGTCTGTGTATTTAGCCTAGAAATAAAAATTAACTTTTAAATGTCAATAGATTCATACGTAAAATCGATGTCTGCTATGGTTACATATAAGCGTAATAAGGGTTTTAAAGACAATGTTCTAAAACTTACAAATCTGACGTCAACACGACTTATAAGCATGACTATTTTGCATAATGCTTAATAGCAGTTCCTCCTACAAAGACGTGTACTTACGTGGTCCACAAAGAAATGACTGAACAAAGAAATATTTTCACTTCTTTTAAACGCGGAAAATATAGAAGAATCCGATTTTGAGAGCGAAAGCTCATGTAGGATAGGTTCTCCTTATTAGTTTCAAAATTATCAGGTCCGCAGACGCAGGCCCTTTCTAAGCATAGTATTTTTGAATAAAATCGATATTTTAGACCGATTATTGATATTTTATCGGGCCAAGACGAATAAAAGCAGCAAAGTGAAAACTCGTACAGTGTTTTCTCCCATCCCTACACCTGAGTCAACCGCAATCACAAACTGTATTTATCAAATTGTAAACTGTATTTATCAAACATATTTGTTGGGATTCAGAAAACCTCAGTTGAACCTACAACATTTTGAAGAACGGGAGTTTATTTGTTCAGAATTTTCTCCGCGATCTTTCTGTGAAATTTGTGACGCTTAATTCGAAAGGGCTCCAAGGGTTATATAGCATAATAGGAGTGCACGAATTTAACCTCCTTGGCTTTTTGACGAGTGTACACGGGATTAAAAGAGAGTGTTTTTTATGAAGCTGTGAACTCGGTAAAACGGGTTAAATTTTCTTAATGCGATCTCGTCTCTTTATCAAATCCTTAAACCAGTTCATATTATAAGTCATTTTAAACCCGCCGGACTTTACTCAGTAACTCGATATACCCAGAATTCGGATAGAGCAGCCCTCGCCAAAATGAGTTTCTACGTTCAACCTAAACACTAAATAAATAAAAAATATTCAGAAAATTAAGGCTGACTTAAAGAGTTCGTGAAACGCGAGCGAAATAATCTCTCATGATGGGGTGCATCATGAGAGATTATTTTTTATCAGAAATTTTTTTATCACTTTTGTGACCAGGTAATTTTTTTACCTTATCGTAACTTTTCATCGTCTCGACAAGTTTTGTAACTTTTTGGCGACAGAAATTTTCCTGATAATATTTTGGGATACCCAGTTGTTTTTTTTGTTTAGTGGAATTCTGTAGGTAAATTGAAAATATTCGTCACAAAAAGAGGTATTAGTAGAAAGTTTGCACAGACTGTTTGAAGGAAAAGGGAACAAACGGAAAAATAGTGACAAGATTTTTCATGTACACTGATAATCAAATTCAAGGATGTCTGATACATTGCCCCAACAAAAATATATTTGCGAAATAATGCTGTCATCAACCTCTCAACAGGAAAAGCAACAAAAGTCATCATTAAAATCTTACCAACTGTCCGGTTATATCGGAATACTTTTTAGCAGGTTTTAGAGGGGAGGAGAATCGATGCGAAGATCTAAAACGAAAATATGACATGGCTTACTACGTGTAGCTACATCTTTGTGTAACGCTATCACGAAATTTATGAAATTATGTCTGTATAAAGAGAAATTTCAAAATTAAAGAGGTAAAACATTTTTTCTTTTCTAAGATAAAAAATCACCAGAAGGAAAGTACAAAAAATGTTATTTAAAGAGAAAACTTTTTTTTTTCATTTGATATCTTCCAATCATCGATGCTGCAGTGGGTTTTATTTCGTGGAGACCATCAAGAATTATGCATGTGTATTTTGGGTTATCTCTCTCTTTT